>JAMPIV010020177.1:77500-275134 GCA_024509875.1 Oreohelix idahoensis | reverse complement strand
TCCTTCTATTTTTACGTTTTTCAAGATAGATCACGTGGATTGTATCTCAACTGCTTTATGTTTCTTCATAAACTATAGTCTTGTTTAGTGTTGGTGTGTATGGAACTGGTTTGCATTAATATTCCTAGACAAAAGATTATGAGACGGCTAGATCAGGATTTGCACCATGTCTTTCAGGCTTTTTAAAGATATGGCATCAGCATGATCTAAGGTTCTGATTGGCCCGAGTGCTAACTGCAGTTGAAATGCAGAGCTCCCATTGGCTTTAGAACCCACTACGCCGCGCATATGACGTCATGAAGTCGGCGCCGTGGGGTCTTGATAATAAATACACCCGAATTTCATAAGTTCGGTCTCTAAAAAATTAATTGCCAAGCCGCGTTCCTGATTCAAATTAGTCGATTGCCTTTCAGGGGAAAATTTCAGATTTGGTAAGCAGAATTTTCGTGTAACTTTAATTTAATTTTGTCTAAGCCTAGGCCGATCAGTAAAGTTCTTGGGAAGGTTTAGTTTAATTTAATTCTTAACTCCAGAGCCATCAATACTATCCTGGTGATAAGACTTGAGAGACCTAATAGGTTCAGTTAATTTCCTTATTGAAGGAATAGCGTTGTCTAGATAGTTTAGATGTTGCGAGGTTTCGGCCATGCTTGGATTTATTTCAAAAACAGGTCTGCAGAGAAACCCGCATCTGCGAATTTTATTTATTTACAGAATAGTCGGGAGCATGTGTAATGTGTATTTTCATTTTTGATTTTATTGAGAGTATTGATGCTCGCTATTTATATAGTTACGCATATATCTGTGGACGGGAGTGATAGAGGTATTAATTGGAGCACGTGGGTGCTATCAGTTAATGTGTATTGTTGCACGAGCACGTGGTTAAAAAACTGCGGCACCACGTGGCTGAATTACGGGGTTTTCATTGTATAACTTTTGACGGCAAGCAGATGCTGGCGTAAACTGATTATATGTTATTGATTGTGCATTGTTATTCTGTGTATTCAGAAGATGGAGATGAAATTTATTTCTGTTAAGGGAATAATACTTTATTTCAATTTTGAGGTGATTAATCATACTGACGGGAATTTTAGGAATTCCTAGAGAGGGCTAGTTTTATTTTGTATTCATCATTACGGCATTAGTGTCAGCGTAAGAAGTAGGCCACATTACGACTGCCCAGATCGGGCCAGTGAAAATATTGTTGTTGCTCGGAGTTAGTCAGGCAGAACAGGCGATCTGGGTTAGCCAATGTTTACCTTGTGGGCTCAGGTAGAGAAGGGAACAGGAGAGGAGCGGATGGTGTTGGCATGATTTGTGTATGGTGGTGCATAACGGGAGAGAGTAGGGGAGCTGTATTGATTATAGATGGGGAGATTAGTGTTAAAGACTTAAGAGTCAGGGAGTTATATGTTATTAGAAATGTATTATTTACGTGTTGTTTAGCTGTTGTGTTTTTTTTTTGTCTAACAGCAGGTAGCGCGGCTTTTTTTTGAGGGGGCAGAGCGGAAGTTGCAATAACTTCCTCCCGGCAAAAAGATTGGCATCTCAGACGCAGGGTTTGAGATCTTGCCAGAGGCGGACGAAGAAAAGAGAACAACCCCGTTTTTCCAGGCAGGGGAAGACCTTTCTCTAGTGGAAATAGCATTCGTGGGAAAATCCATGAGCGCTAAGCTAGTTCTGTTACCCACGCAAAATTGGCATGCTGCCAGCGTTGTCGTAATTATTTCACTTCGTCCCGGCCATAATAACGCCGAAGGCCTGAACCCATAGGAGGGAGAGGGCAGGTAACTCCAGAGGTGTTTGGAGAAACCAGCTACCTATTCCAATTTCCAGAATCCAGTGGGGTTTTTTTTTTTGTAAACCTTAGTCATCAGTTCCAGAATGGTGGAGAGAGAGAGGGTGACCATACTCTCCACAGAAGTCGTCGCAGTGTTGTCCCAAGTATAGCAGATGACAGCTGCTGAAGGTTTTTTTTTGACGAGTTAATTGTGTAGCAGTGTGCAAGAGATTTCAGGATAGGCTGTGTAGAACCAGAGTCTGCGCAGAGTTGGTGTAGACACTTTGTAGTTGTTCCAGCTGACTGTGCACTTAACATTTAATTTAGAATAGTTGTGGAAGTGGAGGCTCGACAAGTGCAGTGCGGTTTATTTTTGTCTAATCCAAACTTCTGTCCCCATACAGGTTGCAATTGTGGGAGAAGGGTTGGGGTTGATGCATTTTTAACTGTGCTTGATTGTTGTTTTCAGGTGTGCATCCTCGCACTTTATGTATGGGACATGCATATGTTTGTTTGTTTATAGGTGTATAATAAACTTGTATAAATTGTAGCTGGCATCAGTCATTTCATTTAAGTACAGTAGCTATATGTTGTCTGTATCTTGGTGTTTGTGAATCTTGATATAACCTTATCCCCTTAGGGTAGCTAGAGGTCGTTGACAACTATAGCACATAAGACGTCCGAAGTGGCGAGGAAAGAATCAACCTCGGTTCTTAACCTCGGAGCCAATAGTGTCAACTGTTCACATTTCACTATCATTTTCTTCTAAATCTATCTTTTCAGTCTTTCTTCTCCCTAGCGTCTTGTCACTATATGTAGACAGTCTCTAGTCTTAAATCCATTTCGTGACAAAGTGGGTGGCGTCGTCCTCGGGATCATCTTTGTTGGGATCAATTCTAGATTCATAGATTGTCTCTGAAGAAAGTTCTGGAAATAGATTTCTTAAAAAAATCCCCTAGACTTGAGCTATATTAAGACTGATCCAGCTATAAGTTTTTTTTCCACAGGTTGTAGTCAGTTTAGATGTTAGTTGTAGTAAGGTTGTTTATGACTTAGAAGTAATTGATGGCTAATCGAATTTTTTTCTTGACAGGAAAGTAAATTCGGGTTTTGGGTAGCTGGATAACTTGAATTTTTTTCAGGTAGTTATTAGTCAGACTTGGTGCTAGTCTGAGTGCGGGTTTTTGCGACAGCATATTCCAAGTAGGTAACAGTAAATTTTTCTTGTTCCTTTTTTTTTGTCATTTCCCCTCGTGGTGAGTTACTGCTGATTTGTCAGGTAAGATGGCTGAATTGGTCAAGCTACTTACTGCATGGAAGGACGCAGCTAAAAGCATGGGGATGAATGAGGCCGAGACTAGGGCTTACATTATGAGGGAACAGGACCGGCAGACGGAGAGAGAGAAAAGGGAAGCGGAGAAAGAAGAGAGGGCCCGACTGGCAGAGATGGACCTGCGTAAATTGGAAGCGGAGAAAGAAGAGAGGGCCCGACAGGCAGAGATGGACCTGCGTAAATTGAAGCAGAGAAAGAAGAGAAGAGAGGAGGGCAGAGAGGGAGGCCCAGGAAAGGGCTGCGGCAGCAGAGGAGAGAAAGGCAGAAAGGGAAGCGCAAGAGAAGGAGAAGGCAGCAGAGAGACAGCATGAACTTGCCCTGCGTTCACTGGAACTGCAGTACCGATCTTCGGAAGGCAGTTCGGCTAACGGAGATTCTCCCGGAGCAGGGGCGACAGACACCTCAGGAAACGGAGGGCCCCGGATGGCAGCCATGAATTTTCCGATGGACTCTTTTCCTAACGGGAATGAGAAAATTGAGGTGTTTTTGGAAAAAATTTGAAAGGATGGCAAAGGCATATGGGCTGGATGATAGTCTTTGGTGCCTCAAATTATCTCAATCACTAAGAGGACATGCGTATGATGTCTATAGCAAGATGCTAGTGGATGACCAGAATAACTTTGAGGCACTGCGGAACGCCCTGTTACAGCGATTCCAATGGACTCCCCGGAAGTGCCAAACGATGTTTCGGGAAAGTCGTCTGGAGAAAGGAGAAAGTTTTCCCCAGTTCGCGGAGAGGCTGAGGAATTACCTCACTCGCTGGAGAGAGTTGTCGGGTTTGGCTAAATCGTTTGAAGGACTCGAAGAGCTCATCATGTGCGAACAGATAAAGGCCAACATGTCCCCAGACTTAAGGAAGTACCTGGCGGAGCAGGGCGCCCAGCAACTGGACCAGATTATTCTATTTGCTGAAAGGTTCCAGTCGGCACAGGCCGAAGTACTGGGCCAGAAAAGAAAACACCCTGACCTGCCAGCCCCGGACAAAGGAGCATCTTCATCGCATTCGCCTTCCTCTTCAGCTCACCAACAGCAAGGGCCGTCTCGCAAGGAGCCCCCTCCCAGTCATAACATGCGCTCCCAGCCACCTAACAGAACACAGGGGCCGACTTCTCATGAACCCGTCAGGAACCGGGGAGATAATGAGAGATATTGTAGGTTCTGTCGGACTACTTCTCATTGGACAACACGGTGCCCAAACAAACAACCCGCTCATCAGGTGGCTTGTTTAAGGCCTGTGAGGGTGAAACAAGGGAAGAAGTGGAAACCCTTCCAGTCAGAGAAGTTGTTTTCCAACAGCGGGCCAGCAGAAGTGAACGGGACTGAGACTACATGCTTATTTGACAGCGGGCTTACATACCCCAGCATAGTCGCCCGACATCTGGTGAAGCCCTGGCAGATGACGAAGGAAAAAGTGAATATTGGTGGAGTTTTAAGGAAAGGGACTTCACAGTGCTTTCCGGTAGCCAATATTGAGGTGAAATGTAGGTTCGTGTCTGGCACCATCAAGGCAGCTGTAACGGCGGAGCCAGCCTATGACTTCATTCTCGGTAACCCATATTTAGTTTTGGGGAACCCGCTCACACCGATCCTTGCTGATGCAAGGGGGCCTACTGCAGGCCAGATAAGTGAAAAAGGAGAACCCCTAATTCACGGAGCCCCGAGCGAGCTCAAACATAGCTGTCGTGCCAATGAGAGGTGCAACGCCTCTGACGACAGTGATATGTTAATTGCAGAGGCAAATTCGCCTGCCAGCCCTGTTCAGCCAACCGGCCAAACAGTGGTGACGACGCCTCTGATTCCGGAAGTACACTCTTTGTTGTCGGGAATTAGGCCCCCGATGGTATTAGCTCCTTCAAGTGAGGGACATACTGACAAGAGCGGTATTACATATGTCAACGACCAGCGCCATCTTCATAGGGCACAAGATAGCGGTCTGAGCGAGCATATAGTTCCAACCAGCCCTGGAGCCCCATCCGACCAGCACTTTACTCAAACGGAGGAGGACAGTGATCTGAGTATCCGTTTGCCTATAAACGGAGATGGGCCCCACAACTCTAGTATCTCGTTTACAGGAAAACGACTCTTGTAACGAGGAGCCTGGAAAATGGCTATATTTTCCAATTTGTTTCACGGAACATTGGAACCAGTCACTGAGAGCTTTATCTCAGATTCTCCGCGATCTAACGGGATCTTAAACCGTCAAGTGTCACTGCAGGACACATTCCAACTGACGCCAGTAACTCTCACAGGGGAGGGCAAGGTTGAAGGTAGAACCAGGGTCTTAGACGGAGGACTCCCGTGGTCTACAGTTTCATCTCGCCAACTTTTCAGGCCAGAAAAGTGTGAGAAAAGCGACCTTACGCATTTGCAAGGAGCTATATTGGAGAGCTCTGTCCCGCTTCATGTTGGTAGGGGAAGAGCGAGTCCAGAACCACTGCCAGGGGCAGATATTACCTACCTTTTTCCAAAGGTAGAAACTATTGAGATTGATCGTGATCTAATAGACGCCCCAAGCAATCGGAGGCTCTACACCAGAGGAACCCGAGACGTTGCATCGTTCTCGCACAGTACCAGCAGTCACAACCCTGCTGACGCGCAGCGAGGAAGTCGCCATCGCCAGGTCACCACAGCGCCCGCCGGTCACAGCAGCTGACCAGGACAGCCTTTTGACGGTCATAGCAAGGGAAAGTTCAGACCCGCCATTAGACGGCACAGGTCCGAAGAGAGATCAACTCTCCCAACGGAGCATAGGAGCTCATTCTAGGAGAGGAAGAAGGAGGAAACGCAAAAGAGGAAGGTCGAAGAACACTGAATAGGAGGGGTAAGGACAGACAGCCTTGGTAGACAGGAATAAGGGCCAGTGTGAAACACAGAGATTTCAGTAATGAGATCGTTGCTCAATCTTCGAAGGGGGGAGTGATGTGACGAAAGTACTGAGATTCTGTCTTTCAAATGGCCCATGTCTTTTTCTCCTTGCAATTTGTTTACTATTTTAGGAGGGATTACAGGTAATCCTTCGCCATGTTTCTTCTCCTTCTATTATTTACGTTTTTTCAAGATGAGATCACGATGGAGTTGTATCTCATCTGCTTTATGTTTCTTCATTATGACTAGTAGTCTTGTTTAGTGTTGGTGTGTAGGGAACTGTTGCATTATTATTCTAGACGAAAGATTATAGAGGCTAGATCAGGATTTGCACCAGTGTCTTTTTTTTTAAAGATATTGCGTGGCCATAGACGCATTTTTCGGGAGTTAAATTATTTGCGGCCATTTTTGCTTCATTTCCGCAGTATAGGGCTAGGACGAATTCCCGTTTCTTTGTCTAGCAGAAACTGGTTGCATCAGCATGATCTAAGGTTCTGATTGGCTGAGAGCTAACTGCAGTTGAAATGCAGAGCTCCCATTGGCTTTAGAACCACGCCGCGCATATGACGTCATGAAGTCAGCGCGTGGGGTCTTGATAATAAATACTCCCGAATTTCATAAGTTCAGTCTCTAAAAAAATTAATTGCCAAGCCGCGTTCCTGATTCAAAGTCGATTGCCTTTCAGGGGAAATTCGAGATTTGGTAAGCAGAATTTTCGTGGTAACTTTATTTAATTTTGTCTAAGCCTAGGCCGATCAGTAAAGTTCTTGGGAAGGTTTAGTTTAATTTAATTCTTAACTCCAGAGCCATCAATACTATCCTGGTGATAAGACTTGAGAGACCTAATAGGTCCAGTTAATTTCCTTATTGAAGGAATAGCGTTGTCTAGATGGTTTAGATGTTGCGAGGTTTCGGCCATGCTTGGATTTATTTCAAAAACAGGTCTGCAGAGAAACCCGCATCTGCGAATTTTATTTATTTACAGAATAGTCGGGAGCGTGTGTAATGTGTATTTTCATTTGTGATTTTATTGAGAGTATTGATGCTCGCTATTTATATAGTTACGCATATATCTGTGGACGGGAGTGATAGAGGTATTAATTGGAGCACGTGGGTGCTATCAGTTAATGTGTATTGTTGCACGAGCACGTGTGTGCTATCAGTTAATGAATATTTATGCAGGAGCGCGTGGTTGAAAAAACTGCGGCACCACGTGGCTGAATTACGGGGTTTTCATTGTATAACTTTTGACGGCAAGCAGATGCTGGCGTAAACTGATTATATGTTATTGATTGTGCATTGTTATTCTGTGTATTCAGAAGATGGAGATGAAATTTATTTCTGTTAAGGGAATAATACTTTATTTCAATTTTGAGGTGATTAATCATACTGACGGGAATTTTAGGAATTCCTAGAGAGGGCTAGTTTTATTTTGTATTAATCATTACGGCATTAGTGTCAGCGTAAGAAGTAGGCCACAGTACGACTGCCCAGACCGGGCCAGTGAAAATATTGTTGTTGCTCGGAGTTAGTCAGGCAGAACAGGCGATCTGGGTTAACCAATGTTTACCTGGGGGCTCAGGTAGAGAAGGGAACAGGAGAGGAGCGGATGGTGTTGGCATGATTTTTGTATGGTGGTGCATAACGGGAGAGAGTAGGGGAGCTGTATTGATTATAGACGGGGGAGACTTAAGTGTTAAAGACTTAAGGGTTAGTCAGGAAGTTATATGTTATTAGAAATGTATTATTTACGTGTTGTTTAGCTGTTGTGTTTTTTTGGTCTAACAGCAGGTAGCGCGGCTTTTTTTTGAGGGGGCAGAGCGGAAGTTGCAATAACTTCCTCCCGGCAAAAAGATTGGCATCTCAGACGCAGGGTTTGAGATCTTGCCAGAGGCGGACGAAGAAAAGAGGAAAAAAAAACCCCGTTTTTCCAGGCAGGGGAAGACATTTCTCTAGTGGAAATAGCATTCGTGGGAAAATCCAT
Organism: Oreohelix idahoensis; assembly: GCA_024509875.1. NCBI lineage: Eukaryota > Metazoa > Mollusca > Gastropoda > Stylommatophora > Oreohelicidae > Oreohelix > Oreohelix idahoensis. Next base: position 267,172 of record JAMPIV010020177.1, on the reverse strand, counting down.
GAGCGCTAAGCTCGTTCTGTTACCCACGCAAAATTGGCATGCTGCCAGCGTTGTCGTAATTATTTCACTTCGTCCCGGCCATAATAACGCCGAAGGCCTGAACCCATAGGAGGGAGAGGGCAGGTAACTCCAGAGGTGTTTGGAGAAACCAGCTACCTATTCCAATTTCCAGAATCCAGTGGGGTTCTTTTTTTAAACCTTAGTCATCAGTTCCAGAACGGTGGAGAGAGAGAGGGTGACCATACTCTCCACAGAAGTCGTCGCAGTGTTGTCCCAAGTATAGCAGATGACAGCTGCTGAAGGTTTTTTTTTGACGAGTTAATTGTGTAGCAGTGTGCAAGAGATTTCAGGATAGGCTGTGTAGAACCAGAGTCTGCGCAGAGTTGGTGTAGACACTTTGTAGTTGTTCCAGCTGACTGTGCACTTAACATTTAATTTAGAATAGTTGTGGAAGTGGAGGCTCGACAAGTGCAGTGCGGTTTATTTTTGTCTAATCCAAACTTCTGTCCCCATACAGGTTGCAATTGTGGGAGAAGGGTTGGGGTTGATGCATTTTTAACTGTGCTTGATTGTTGTTTTCAGGTGTGCATCCTCGCACTTTATGTATGGGACATGCATATGTTTGTTTGTTTATAGGTGTATAATAAACTTGTATAAATTGTAGCTGGCATCAGTCATTTCATTTAAGTACAGTAGCTATATGTTGTCTGTATCTTGGTGTTTGTGAATCTTGATATAACCTTATCCCCTTAGGGTAGCTAGAGGTCGTTGACAACTATAGCACATAAGACGTCCGAAGTGGCGAGGAAAGAATCAACCTCGGTTCTTAACCTCGGAGCCAATAGTGTCAACTGTTCACATTTCACTATCATTTTCTTCTAAATCTATCTTTTCAGTCTTTCTTCTCCCTAGCGTCTTGTCACTATAGGTAGACAGTCTCTAGTCTTAAATCCATTTCGTGACAAAGTGGGTGGCGTCGTCCTTGGGATCATCTTTGTTGGGATCAATTCTAGATTCATAAATTGTCTCTGAAGAAAGTTCTGGAAATAGATTTCTTAAAAATCCCCTAGACTTGAGCTATATTAAGACTGATCCAGCTATAAGTTTTTTCCACAGGTTGTAGTCAGTTTAGATGTTAGTTGTAGTAAGGTTGTTTATGACTTAGAAGTAATTGATGGCTAATCGAATTTTTTTTCTTGACAGGAAAGTAAATTCGGGTTTTGGGTAGCTGGATAACTTGAATTTTTTTCAGGTAGTTATTAGTCAGACTTGGTGCTAGTCTGAGTGCGGGTTTTTTGCGACAGCATATTCCTAGTAGGTAACAGTAAATTTTTCTTGTTCCTTTTTTTTGTCATTTCCCCTCGTGGTGAGTTACTGCTGATTTGTCAGGTAAGATGGCTGAATTGGTCAAGCTACTTACTGCATGGAAGGACGCAGCTAAAAGCATGGGGATGAATGAGGCCGAGACTAGGGCTTACATTATGAGGGAACAGGACCGGCAGACGGAGAGAGAGAAAAGGGAAGCGGAGAAAGAAGAGAGGGCCCGACTGGCAGAGATGGACCTGCGTAAATTGGAAGCGGAGAAAGAAGAAAGGGTCCGACTGGCAGAGATGGACCTGCGTACATTGGAAGCGGAGAAAGAAGAGAAGGCCCGACAGGCAGATGAGAAAAAGGCAGAGGAAGGCGCAGGAAAGGGCTGCGGCAGCAGAGGGCAGAAAGGAAGCGGAGAAGGCAGCAGAGAGACAGCATGAACTTGCCCTGCGTTCACTGGAACTGCAGTACCGATCTTCGGAAGGCAGTTCGGCTAACGGAGATTCTCCCGGAGCAGGGGCGACAGACACCTCAGGAAACGGAGGGCCCCGGATGGCAGCCATGAATTTTCCGATGGACTCTTTTCCTAACGGGAATGAGAAAATTGAGGTGTTTTTGGAAAAATTTGAAAGGATGGCAAAGGCATACGGGCTGGATGATAGTCTTTGGTGCCTCAAATTATCTCAATCACTAAGAGGACATGCGTATGATGTCTATAGCAAGATGCTAGTGGATGACCAGAATAACTTTGAGGCACTGCGGAACGCCCCCGCCTGTTACAGCGATTCCAATGGACTCCCCGGAAGTGCCAAACGATGTTTCGGGAAAGTCGTCTGGAGAAAGGAGAAAGTTTTCCCCAGTTCGCGGAGAGGCTGAGGAATTACCTCACTCGCTGGAGAGAGTTGTCGGGTTTGGCTAAATCGTTTGAAGGACTCGAAGAGCTCATCATGTGCGAACAGATAAAGGCCAACATGTCCCCAGACTTAAGGAAGTACCTGGCGGAGCAGGGCGCCCAGCAACTGGACCAGATTATTCTATTTGCTGAAAGGTTCCAGTCGGCACAGGCCGAAGTACTGGGCCAGAAAAGAAAACACCCTGACCTGCCAGCCCCGGACAAAGGAGCATCTTCATCGCATTCGCCTTCCTCTTCAGCTCACCAACAGCAAGGGCCGTCTCGCAAGGAGCCCCCTCCCAGTCATAACATGCGCTCCCAGCCGCCTAACAGAACACAGGGGCCGACTTCTCATGAACCCGTCAGGAACCGGGGAGATAATGAGAGATATTGTAGGTTCTGTCGGACTACTTCTCATTGGACAACACGGTGCCCAAACAAACAACCCGCTCATCAGGTGGCTTGTTTAAGGCCTGTGAGGGTGAAACAAGGGAAGAAGTGGAAACCCTTCCAGTCAGAGAAGTTGTTTTCCAACAGCGGGCCAGCAGAAGTGAACGGGACTGAGACTACATGCTTATTTGACAGCGGGCTTACATACCCCAGCATAGTCGCCCGACATCTGGTGAAGCCCTGGCAGATGACGAAGGAAAAAGTGAATATTGGTGGAGTTTTAAGGAAAGGGACTTCACAGTGCTTTCCGGTAGCCAATATTGAGGTGAAATGTAGGTTCGTGTCTGGCACCATCAAGGCAGCTGTAACGGCTCAGCCAGCCTATGACTTCATTCTCGGTAACCCATATTTAGTTTTGGGGAACCCGCTCACACCGATCCTTGCTGATGCAAGGGGGCCTACTGCAGGCCAGATAAGTGAAAAAGGAGAACCCCTAATTCACGGAGCCCCGAGCGAGCTCAAACATAGCTGTCGTGCCAATGAGAGGTGCAACGCCTCTGACGACAGTGATATGTTAATTGCAGAGGCAAATTCGCCTGCCAGCCCTGTTCAGCCAACCGGCCAAACAGTGGTGACGACGCCTCTGATTCCGGAAGTACACTCTTTGTTGTCGGGAATTAGGCCCCCGATGGTATTAGCTCCTTCAAGTGAGGGACATACTGACAAGAGCGGTATTACATATGTCAACGACCAGCGCCATCTTCATAGGGCACAAGATAGCGGTCTGAGCGAGCATATAGTTCCAACCAGCCCTGGAGCCCCATCCGACCAGCACTTTACTCAAACGGAGGACAGTGATCTGAGTATCCGTTTGCCTATAAACGGAGATGGGCCCCACAACTCTAGTATCTCGTTTACAGAAAATGACTCTTGTAACGAGGAGCCTGGGAAATTGGCTATATTTTCCAATTTGTTTCACGGAACATTGGAACCAGTCACTGAGAGCTTTATCTCAGATTCTCCGCGATCTAACGGGATCTTAAACCGTCAAGTGTCACTGCAGGACACATTCCAACTGACGCCAGTAACTCTCACAGGGGAGGGCAAGGTTGAAGGTAGAACCAGGGTCTTAGACGGAGGACTCCCGTGGTCTACAGTTTCATCTCGCCAACTTTTCAGGCCAGAAAAGTGTGAGAAAAGCGACCTTACGCATTTGCAAGGAGCTATATTGGAGAGCTCTGTCCCGCTTCATATTGGTAGGGGAAGAGCGAGTCCAGAACCACTGCCAGGGGCAGATATTACCTACCTTTTCCCAAAGGTAGAAACTATTGAGATTGATCGTGATCTAATAGACGCCCAGCAAGCAATCGGAGGCTCTACACCAGAGGAACCCGAGACGTTGCATCGTTCTCGCACAGTACCAGCAGTCACAACCCTGCTGACGCGCAGCGAGGAAGTCGCCATCGCCAGGTCACCACAGCGCCCGCCGGTCACAGCAGCTGACCAGGACAGCCTTTTGACGGTCATAGCAAGGGAAAGTTCAGACCCGCCATTAGACGGCACAGGTCCGAAGAGAGATCAACTCTCCCAACGGAGCATAGGAGCTCATTCTAGGAGAGGAAGAAGGAGGAAACGCAAAAGAGGAAGGTCGAAGAACACTGAATAGGAGGGGTAAGGACAGACAGCCTTGGTAGACAGGAATAAGGGCCAGTGTGAAACACAGAGATTTCAGTAATGAGATCGTTGCTCAATCTTCGAAGGGGGGAGTGATGTGACGAAAGTACTGAGATTCTGTCTTTCAAATGGCCCATGTCTTTTTCTCCTTGCAATTTGTTTACTATTTTAGGAGGGATTACAGGTAATCCTTCGCCATGTTTCTTCTCCTTCTATTATTTACGTTTTTCAAGATGAGATCACGATGGAGTTGTATCTCATCTGCTTTATGTTTCTTCATTATGACTAGTAGTCTTGTTTAGTGTTGGTGTGTAGGGAACTGTTGCATTATTATTCTAGACGAAAGATTATAGAGGCTAGATCAGGATTTGCACCAGTGTCTTTTTTTTAAAGATATTGCGTGGCCATAGACGCATTTTTCGGGAGTTAAATTATTTGCGGCCATTTTTGCTTCATTTCCGCAGTATAGGGCTAGGACTAATTCCCGGTTCTTTGTCTAGCAGAAACTGGTTGCATCAGCATGATCTAAGGTTCTGATTGGCTGAGTGCTAACTGCAGTTGAAATGCAGAGCTCCCATTGGCTTTAGAACCACGCCGCGCATATGACGTCATGAAGTCGGCGCGTGGGGTCTTGATAATAAATACACCCGAATTTCATAAGTTCGGTCTCTAAAAATTAATTGCCAAGCCGCGTTCCTGATTCAAAGTCGATTGCCTTTCAGGGGAAATTCGAGATTTGGTAAGCAGAATTTTCGTGGTAACTTTATTTAATTTTGTCTAAGCCTAGGCCGATCAGTAAAGTTCTTGGGAAGGTTTAGTTTAATTTAATTCTTAACTCCAGAGCCATCAATACTATCCTGGTGATAAGACTTGAGAGACCTAATAGGTCCAGTTAATTTCCTTATTGAAGGAATAGCGTTGTCTAGATGGTTTAGATGTTGCGAGGTTTCGGCCATGCTTGGATTTATTTCAAAAACAGGTCTGCAGAGAAACCCGCATCTGCGAATTTTATTTATTTACAGAATAGTCGGGAGCGTGTGTAATGTGTATTTTCATTTGTGATTTTATTGAGAGTATTGATGCTCGCTATTTATATAGTTACGCATATATCTGTGGACGGGAGTGATAGAGGTATTAATTGGAGCACGTGGGTGCTATCAGTTAATGTGTATTGTTGCACGAGCACGTGTGTGCTATCAGTTAATGAATATTTATGCAGGAGCGCGTGGTTGAAAAAACTGCGGCACCACGTGGCTGAATTACGGGGTTTTCATTGTATAACTTTTGACGGCAAGCAGATGCTGGCGTAAACTGATTATATGTTATTGATTGTGCATTGTTATTCTGTGTATTCAGAAGATGGAGATGAAATTTATTTCTGTTAAGGGAATAATACTTTATTTCAATTTTGAGGTGATTAATCATACTGACGGGAATTTTAGGAATTCCTAGAGAGGGCTAGTTTTATTTTGTATTAATCATTACGGCATTAGTGTCAGCGTAAGAAGTAGGCCACAGTACGACTGCCCAGACCGGGCCAGTGAAAATATTGTTGTTGCTCGGAGTTAGTCAGGCAGAACAGGCGATCTGGGTTAGCCAATGTTTACCTTGTGGGCTCAGGTAGAGAAGGGAACAGGAGAGGAGCGGATGGTGTTGGCATGATTTTTGTATGGTGGTGCATAACGGGAGAGAGTAGGAGAGCTGTATTGATTATAGACGGGGGAGACTTAAGTGTTAAAGACTTAAGGGTTAGTCAGGAAGTTATATGTTATTAGAAATGTATTATTTACGTGTTGTTTAGCTGTTGTGTTTTTTTTTGTCTAACAGCAGGTAGCGCGGCTTTTTTTTGAGGGGGCAGAGCGGAAGTTGCAATAACTTCCTCCCGGCAAAAAGATTGGCATCTCAGACGCAGGGTTTGAGATCTTGCCAGAGGCGGACGAAGAAAAGAGAACAAACCCGTTTTTCCAGGCAGGGGAAGACCTTTCTCTAGTGGAAATAGCATTCGTGGGAAAATCCATGAGCGCTAAGCTAGTTCTGTTACCCACGCAAAATTGGCATGCTGCCAGCGTTGTCGTAATTATTTCACTTCGTCCCGGCCATAATAACGCCGAAGGCCTGAACCCATAGGAGGGAGAGGGCAGGTAACTCCAGAGGTGTTTGGAGAAACCAGCTACCTATTCCAATTTCCAGAATCCAGTGGGGTTCTTTTTTGTAAACCTTAGTCATCAGTTCCAGAATGGTGGAGAGAGAGAGGGTGACCATACTCTCCACAGAAGTCGTCGCAGTGTTGTCCCAAGTATAGCAGATGACAGCTGCTGAAGGTTTTTTTGACGAGTTAATTGTGTAGCAGTGTGCAAGAGATTTCAGGATAGGCTGTGTAGAACCAGAGTCTGCGCAGAGTTGGTGTAGACACTTGGTAGTTGTTCCAGCTGACTGTGCACTTAACATTTAATTTAGAATAGTTGTGGAAGTGGAGGCTCGACAAGTGCAGTGCGGTTTATTTTTGTCTAATCCAAACTTCTGTCCCCATACAGGTTGCAATTGTGGGAGAAGGGTTGGGGTTGATGCATTTTTTAACTGTGCTTGATTGTTGTTTTCAGGTGTGCATCCTCGCACTTTATGTATGGGACATGCATATGTTTGTTTGTTTATAGGTGTATAATAAACTTGTATAAATTGTAGCTGGCATCAGTCATTTCATTTAAGTACAGTAGCTATATGTTGTCTGTATCTTGGTGTTTGTGAATCTTGATATAACCTTATCCCCTTAGGGTAGCTAGAGGTCGTTGACAACTATAGCACATAAGACGTCCGAAGTGGCGAGGAAAGAATCAACCTCGGTTCTTAACCTCGGAGCCAATAGTGTCAACTGTTCACATTTCACTATCATTTTCTTCTAAATCTATCTTTTCAGTCTTTCTTCTCCCTAGCGTCTTGTCACTATAGGTAGACAGTCTCTAGTCTTAAATCCATTTCGTGACACCCTGCAGCAGCTGTCTTTATGATGTCCTTAAATTTAAGCCAGAGGGTTTCCAAGTCATTAGGCTGTTCTTCTGTGTTGCTCACCGCTGCAGCAAAAAGCCCCTGATATCTGGTCTTAATTTCTGGCTATCTCAGCTTGTAGGTCTTAATGCTCATTTCTCCCGTTCGTTTACTTTGTTGCTTGCGTGATATTGGGCAGTTCATAGGCTGAGCAACTCTTTCTGTTGTTCTTTTGATTGTAAGCAGGTAGTGATCACTTCCACTCCCTGGCCCCCTCCAGACTCTAGCATCCCGGACATATTTCAATGAGCTCCTCCTAACAATGGCATAGTTGATCACTGACTTCTCATTCTTTGTTGGTTCACATCTAGTGTATGCATGTACGCGCTTATGGGGGAACTTTGTGTTTGTAATGATCAGATTCTGCTCACTGCAGAATCTAAGGAGTCGCTTTCTATTGGTATTGAGAGTATCTTCTCCATATCTTCCGATAACTCCACCCCATCTAGCATGGTCATTTCCAACTCTGGCATTGAAATCTCCGAGTATGATAATTTCATTTAGGCAGTCGTCCACTGTCCTTTGAAGCAGCTCGAAGAATTCCTCCTTGACCTCTGCTCTCTCATCCTCATTTGGCCCATACACTATGACCAGGTTGACTGTGGTTTCTCCTTCGTTTAGTTTTAGGACCATAATGCGCTCCGAGACAAAGTTCCATCCCTTGATACTATCTTTTTGGTTTTTGGCCATAATGCAGCCCACGCCCCCTTTAGCTCTTTCAGATGTGGGAACACCACTGTAGAGCAGCGTGTTGCCATCGAGATCCATGACTCCTTGTCCTTTTTTATTTGTTTCCGTTATAGCCAGGATTTATAGTTTTGCTTTCCTCACCTCTTCCACCAGCTCCTCTTCGTTACCATTTATACCTCTTGTGCTGCAAGTTCCTTAAGTCGTAGTTCGTAGTTAGTTCCAGTTCGTCGCCTTTAGAATCAGTCCGGTTTTCTCTCTTGTAGTTCTCGTAATCATGATTTAAAGCAAACAGGTGATTGGCCTGTTGTGCCTTTGCATGGTGGAGGGGCTGCCTCCTTACGGCCTCCATGCAGGCCGCCCTCCTCCTTTTTTAGCCGGGCATGGGACCGGCCTAGGCAGAGTTGGTTGAGTTAACTACGCAGTAGAAACCAGAGGCGTCCCTAAAGTACTTGGCACCCTGCGCGGATGTTACCAGTTGCACCCCCTTCCCCAGTAAAGAAACAAAATAGTAAGTAACATTTTAACAGTAAGTACTATATTAATAGTGTCCGGTGGCACCCCTTTCTGGCTGTCACCTAGGCGGGCCGCCCCCTCGCACCCACCTTAGTACGCCACTGGTAGAAATGTCACGCACGTGAAGTGTGAACTGTTTTAATCGAGAAACTTCGAGTAATAATTGTAATGGGAAATCGACGGATTTAGTTTAGGTAGTCAGACATAGAACACGCTTTGCGTAGGAAGCAAGTTTTGCTGTATTAAAAGATTTTGTGGTGAGAGCAGTTTGGTGGTACATTCGGACAATATGCCACGGAGTGGCTGCTTCTGTGTTCACAGAAATGTCAAAATATTTGTCTAACCTCCAAGTCGCTCAGAACACCACTATTTGTAGATGTTAGACACTTACTTACTTATTCGTTCCTCTTCTACCGTGACGTGTAGAGGTTTGTAAGAGAGAGCGCCATACTATTCTATCGGCTGTCTTCCTCCTGGCTTGGTTCCACTCTAGTCCTCGGTCCTTCAAAGACTGTCTAATGTTGTCCTCTCAGCGGACTTTGGGTCGTCCTGGAGGTCTGGATCCCTGGCTCTTAGTTTCCCATGCTTGTCGTGGTAGCAGATCTTCTCCCATTCTGCAGACATGGCCAAACCATCTCAGTTGGGACTGTTCTACTTGGGCCTGCAGGGGTTGGGTTTTTAGGCCTTGACGTATCGTCTGGTTGCGGACCATGTCTCTTCTTGTTACTGCAACCACCTTCCTCAGATACCTCATTTCTGAGGTTTGGATCTGGCTTTTGTGGGTTGTAGCCATTGCCCATGACTCGCATCCATACGTCAATACTGGGACATAGGTGGAGCGGTATACAGCCTTCTTCGTCTTCTTACCAACTTCTCTTTTGCTTAGGAATCCTCGATTTATGGCTTGAAAAAGTCTCACAGCTGCTGCTCTTCATGTAGCCAACTCTTCTTTGATGCCTCCCTTCCGGTCTATGACAGCTCCAAGGTATTTAAAGTGGTCGACCTGCTCCAGGACCTGTTCTCCCAGCTTAATCTGATGTCTTCTTTCCTCTCGTGCTATCACCATGGTTTTTGTTTTCGAGATGCTTATGATCATCCCTCTCTTCTCCAGCTCTTCCTTCCAGACTTGCAGGTTGGATTGAAGATGTGCCTCTGATTTAGCAATCAGGGCAACATCATCAGCAAATGCCAGCTCTGAAATACAGACCTGTCTCATCTTCCAGTACCCCACTGAATACTTTCCTGTCCTCTCGTTACATGCCTTGATGACATCGTCCATGAGGAGTATGAAAAGATAAGGTGACAGGATATCACCTTGTCTTACACCAGTGGTGGTCCTGCATTCTTCTGACTCATGGTTTGTCGTCCTCACATAATTTCTGCAAGACTTGTAGAAGCTCTGTATAGCATGAATCAGAGGTGATGGAATGTTCTTCCTTGCCAACCAGTCCCAGAGTGTGTTCCAGTGGACCTTGTCAAATGCCTTTTCCAGATCTAAGAAGCAAAGATGGATCTCACTCTTATACTCAAGAGCCTTTTTCCTCAACTGTTTGAGTGTGAAGATTAGGTCTTGAGTACTTCGGTTTGCTCGAAATCCGAACTGGACCTCATCCATTTGTGGCTCAGCTAGGCGTCTGAGTCTCTGCTCCAAGATTCTAGAGTAGATTTTACCAGGGACACTGAGAAGGGATATGCCTCATTGGTTTCCACATTGTCGCTTGTCACCCATTTTAAAAATTGGTGTTATTATGGCAATCTCCCAATCCTTTGGTATGGTCTTGTTGCACCAAGCTGCCCGAAGGACCCTTAGTAAATAATAGGTCGCCTGCTGCTCCCATGTACTTAATCATATCTGGTGTTATGCCATCATGTCCTGCAGCTTTGCCCTTCTTGATTTTCTCCAGTGCTGCCTTCAGTTCTTCCATCTTTATGTCATCTTCATCACCATTAGTTTCCTCTTCTGTGCCAGTGGTTATCATTTCTGATGCTTGACCTTGCTCACCACCCAGGAGTTCTGAAAAATATTCTTTCCATTAATTCTTTTGGGGCAGTAAGCAATTTGCCTTGCTTGTCCTTTATAAATTTAAGAGGGCACTGTTTTTCCTTCCTCATGTTCTTTAGGGTCTTATAGAACAATTTCTGGTTTTCTTGCGCATCGTTTTCTAGCTTTTCTCAAAATTCTTCCCAGGACTTATTTTTTGCTGCTAGCACCTTGCTCTTTGCTTCTGTTCTGAGTATCATATATTCTCTATATTTCTCTATTTTTCCTGCTATGTTTTTAGCTCCTAAGAATTGTTTCCATTCCTTTTAACCTCATCTGTCCACCAAGGTGTCCTCTTTCTCTTGTAGTCAAGTCGAACTTCACCACATGCTTCTGCTGCAGCTGTCTTTATGATGTCCTTGAATTTCAGCCAGAGTGTTTCCAGGTCCTCAGGTTGTTGTTCTGTATTTCTTACTGCTGAAGCAATAAGCCCCGGATATCTGGTCTTCAATTCTGGCTCTCTCAGCTTGTAGGTCTTAATGCTGGTTTCTCCTGTTCGTTTACTTAGCTTCTTGCGTGATGTTGGGCAGTTCCTAGGCTGAGCAACTCTTTCAGTTGTTCTTTTGATTGTAAGCAGGTAGTGATCACTTCCAATCTCTGGCCCCCTCCAGACTCTAGCATCCCGGACATATTTCAATGAGCTCCTCCTAACAATGGCATAGTTGATCACTGACTTCTCATTCTTTGTTGGTTCACATCTAGTGTATGCATGTACGCGCTTATGGGGGAACTTTGTGTTTGTAATGATCAGATTCTGCTCACTGCAGAATCTAAGGAGTCGCTTTCTATTGTCATTGAGAGTATCTTCTCCATATCTTCCGATAACTCCACCCCATCTAGCATGGTCATTTCCAACTCTGGCATTGAAATCTCCGAGTATGATAATTTCATCTAGGCAGTCGTCCACTGTCCTTTGAAGCAGCTCGAAGAATTCCTCCTTGACCTCTGCTCGCTCATCTTCATTTGGCCCATGCACACTGACAAGGTTGACTGTGGTTTCTCCTTCGTTTAGTTTTAGGACCATAATGCGTTCTGAGACAAAGTTCCATTCCTTGATATTATCCCTTAGGTTTTTGGCCACAATACAACCCACACCCCCTTTAGATCTTTCAGATGTAGGGACACCACTGTAGAGCAGCGTGTTGCCATCGAGATCCATAACTCCTTGTCCTTTTTTCTTTGTTTCTGTTAAAGCCAGGATTTCTAATTTGGCTTTCCTCATTTCTTCCACCATTTCCTCTTCCTTCCCATTCATACTTCTTGTGTTCCATGTTCCGTAAGTCGTAGTCCGTTCCAGTTCGTCGCCTTTAGAATCAGTCCGGTTTTCTCTCTTATGTTTCGCATAATCAGGTTTTAAGACAAACAGGTGATTGGCCTGTTGTGCCTTTGCATGGTGGAGGGGCTGCCTCCTTACGGCCTCCATCCTCCTTTTTTAGCCGGGCTTGGGTCCGGCCTAGGTGGAGTTGATGTTAAACACATTTGTGTTATTCAGTGACAAGAGAGACAGTGTCGCCAGTTTTCAAGAAGTATGTTGTTCATCCCAGGACGACAGACGACAGGTATGTCAAGACTAGCGAATAGTATAAACTGTGTAGACTAGTGCGGAACTATAGACAGCAGAGAACAATCGACAGTAGTTAGTAGAAATGTGAAACAAGTGACAATTGATAGAAATAGCCAACCCTGGTGGTTAGACCAGTCTTTATCAGAAGATACATCAAATTAGTTTCACCAGATTCTCGTTTTCAAGGAGTTAGAAGCAAACAGAGATTTTATAGAACCAGAATAAGGAAACAAGTTACTAAGATGACTATTATGACAAGAAGATAGCAAATGACAACAGGGAGTTTCAAGTTCTAATCACATTGACCTCCAGCTTATAGAAATTATAGAAGCAGTGTCAGCATACATAGAAGAGGATTTGTGTTGCGTGCTTATTTTCACTTGTAGCTTTTGCACGCTTGTTTTATAAGTATCCACTATTCATGTGAAGTTAATGTCCAAGGTTCTTTCTTTACGTGCCTGGCAAACAAGTATTAGTTTACTTTCGTGCACACATCTCTGTCTCCAAAGAAAGTAATAACTGCTGAGTGACGGTCTATATAACTTTAATAAACATGACGAACTTCACAACAGACCCATTGATGTGGTCAGGCAAATAGTACACAATCAAGATTAACAATAATAATAGTCACTCATTTGTATGAAACAACCCTTTCAATAGTGAAATATGAAATACAGTTGTATACTTTCAGTACACTGAATATTGTATACATGAATATATCTTATGGGCCATACACATACACCCAGATACACATCTCTACAGCCAAAACGGTTGGACCCTCAATTCCCTCGTTTCTTCATACACTTTTCTGCTAAACTCTCTTCTCTTTTTGCACACGCCTCGTTAGCAATCCTTTCCTGCAATTTGCGAGCTTGTCACACTGCCAGTCTCATCACGTGACATAGAGTGGCTAATTGACTGGGGTAGCGAAGCGGTGTTCTGGGCATTCAAACTAACTGCCTTTTCTAACTCCCAACAATTTGTAATGAATTGCATATGAACATTGTACTGTAATATCATGACCCCACCTCAGTGGAAGGTTGGGCAGGCTATTTTATTTCAACGATTGCTGCCCTAACTGTAAATAAACGTCACTTTATTGTTCACCGCTGTCTGAGTGAAGTAAATACACAAGATGTTAACCCCTCAAATTATCTGTCTGTCGTGTGATATTATAATTGTCAAGATCATCAACACATAACTGCCAACTGTTGGGACAGTGAGACGAATCCCACTATACTTACATCATCATCACCATGGTCACACCTTATATGGCGCACGTGACCAGCCACATCTCTACTTGAGTATATGCAAATGGTCATAACATGCTGAAGTGTCTCATACAGATGAGTACAGCTGCAGCAGTTAGGCTCATGTGTGGGGTTTAATTTGTTTAAGTGCTTGTTAAGTCTGGTGTGTTCTTTTATTAGTTGGAAGATTGTGCTCTGCTCCACATGTTGTAGGTTATTAATGTTGTCATTAGGAGCCGCGCTAGAGTAGTTGTTACAACACCGCTCTGGCGACCGGGTGATTCAGGATCAAACCCGGGCGACGGCATTTGAGGATTTTTCGTCGACCGGGATTTGGACTGGATTAACTCGAGACCTGGCGAGAACATTTGAAAGAGTGTCGTCGACCAGGGACTGGCGGCTCCTGAGCCGACCCAGCTCTAATGGGTACCTCCGAAAACGGCGAGTATCTGCCTGAATGGCGAGGGACACTTGTCTCTGTACAAGAAAATAGGATACTCACGGAAAAATCAATGTCAGGTTAGACATTAAAAATAACCTGAGATTTCGCCTCGAGTATTAGCGGGCGTACGAAAAAAAAAATGTCATTTTTGTTGATAAGGGCGATTTCCTTATACAAGGCACATCCAGTAGACCCTTTTGCCCATCGGTTCAGCCATTCCTCTATGAAGTTGTTTTGGAGTATTCGTTTAGCTGTCTGCATGTTTGCTGAGTGTTTGTGTGAACCATGCTTGCTCCTAGTTTTGTTAGTCTGTCTGCTTTATCGTTGCCTGGTATGTCTGTGTGCCCTGGTATCCACTGGAGAGTGACTCTGATGTCGTATTTTGTTAGCAGGTTGTCAGTTGTTTCGGCCAATTGTATTATTTATTTATTTTCAGTTTGGAGGTATTCTTCTACAGCCTGAAGTGTTGATTTTGAATCAGTGAAGATTATGATATCTGAGGGCATATATTTCTTGTTTCAATTGGCTGTTTATTGCTGTAATCTCTGCTTTGTAATTAGTACAGAATTCTCTACATGGTTTATTTCTAGTGTGCGCCATTTGAGTATTTCACAAACGCTCTAAGTCCAGCATTTATGGTGACCTTGAATGCTGAGCCATCTGTGTATGCATGTATTGTAGTGCTAGTGTAACTGTTTTAAGTATTGTTGGGTTCGTGTCTCTTGTTAGTGTGCTATCCATGAGTGTGGTTTTTATTTTTGGAAGTTTTAACTCCTTTCCAGGATAAATGGCTGGGTATTGTTCAATTATTTCTTGTGTCTATGGGAGGAGATGTTGTTCTGCTATAGTTGTTGCTACTAGTAGTGGTGATTTTTTTTAAGTCTGCTAATAGGCTTCCAGTTTTCAACCAATTGTCTGTTTGGGTGGTCTTTTCTCATTCTTCTTAGCGTTCTGTTGCTTCTAGAACAGCACGTTTACGTCGTGGGTCCATAGGTTCTATGTTTGCATGAAAAATATTCTTAACTCTTTCAGTCCCAAGCAAAAAAGTGGGTTTGGCCCAAGCAAAAATGGCCACCCCAGTGCGTTTTTATTGTTGTTGTTTGGAAATAATTTTTTAAAATGTTCATATGCATAAATAACTTTGTTGTTGTATATGAAACTGAAGGTTTATGTTTGGGTGGGTGTATTTAAAAGAATGTACTTGCAGTCGGAAATGACTTTGTGGGTAGTTATAATTAGAAACAGCCTCAAACAGAGGCACATATACTAAAGGCTTTTTAAAGTCGATTGGGCCAAGCGCGTCTAACCCCTGAGCCTTTATAAAGTTGATTGGGACTTAAAGAGTTAATAAGATGATATAAAAAATTGCTTATTTTGTTACATTTATTTCACTGGTGTTACTGTGTTATACCATATTCTCAACTCACAAAATTATTATTATTTTTTTGGTTAATGCAACGAACTTGGATTCATCATTATTTCCCCCTTTCACTTTTTATGGAGCATGGGAACCACAAATGGTGTCCTTGTGTGTAGGACGTCTGCACCAAAACATTCATGTGCTCTAGCAGCGGTGGTTTCTGTAGCATGCCCAACCTCATGTTAGTTGGCTGTTATGACATGCTTATGGGCGCAGTAGTCCGTTTATTTTCTTGTCTCTCCAGAGACCCACCAAACAACACTTGGATTGAGAAATGAATATTATCAAAAATGTGTCCTTGCATTTTCTCAGAAACACATGCAAGTTGACCCACATCCTGGCATGATACCATCAAGAAATACGTAGTCAACACCATGAAGTAAATACAAAATATGTTTATTGATGTCAGTATAAAAATATGACACATGCCAGTAGTATTGGCAGAACAATAGGCAGGCCTATATAGTTTACCTGAATACAAAGCTTAATCTGTAAGAAGATATACATTACAGATGTAGATCACTTTATGTTCCTTCTGGCAAAGTCTGTTTGTTGGTTATAATTTCAGTTAATAGTATATTTTTATACATAACATTTCTGAAAGAAGGTAAGGTAGCCAATGTTTTTAACACAAATTTCCTAGAGACCTTTAAAGTTCTATCAACAGCTTACAACATGTCTAAGAAGCAAGAGAACACCTGAAGAAGTTCTAGATAAAGGTGTATTGGTATGTTATCTTTCACCTCAGGAACAAACACTAATTAAGAAACAAAAATTCCTATCAAAACATATGGCAGCTACCAAATTACCTCGTTAAAACTTAAGGCAGCTGTTATATAACTTTGTCAAAACTATTACATATTTTAAATTGCTATCTCAAAAGTTGTGTTCCAATTTTGAGCACAGTGTCTGTAAGTTATTAATTTTAATATGAAGTTTATTAACACAAATTTTACATGAAATAACAAAGACATTAAGTAGTTATACATATTCAGTCAAATGAAGCTAATTCAAGTCCTATAAGACATAAGCTTCAGCTTGTAGTATCTTTTTCTGTGTACAATTTGATACTTTAACATTAATATTCTTAATGAAATCAATGGTTCTCGTCATGTTTTAATTGTCATTACAGAGCTTGTCTTGGACTGGCATATATAAATGGTTATACCTGCATATAACTGAATGGAGTGTTTTTTAACACCCTAACGAGCAGGGTACCACTTTTGTAGTTGGCTACCATGCAGGAAGTGGTTTAAAGGTGGTTTCTGTAGCTATTTTTAAAATTCAGGGTTGTTGAGTCTTTTGTCTCATGCATTGAGCCTGGGTATTATGAACTGGTCCTCTGCTGAGTTTATGGCAGTTGTCATTTGTCTGGCACTCTGTTGTTTTATCCCATGCACCTTGTATTTCATAAAACATTGGGCTTAAGATATTTCTGCATTTGTTTGAGGCACATTTTTGTCCGTCCTTGCCATGTCTGTCAGTGTCTTCATGAAATGAAATAATGCAAAATGATGACAATGCTGGATTCCTTTTTAAAAAAAAATTAAATAATAGGATGCTGTACTCTGTCTAAAAATGGAAACTAAGGAGGATTGTGCATAGGGTAAGTAAAGACATACTGTTAAAGAAATCACCACTGCAGGAATATATAAAGTGCTTTGGCGCAATCTTTCTGCCTGGGGTACAGATAAAACAATCTTTCTGCCTGGGGTACAGATAAAACAATCTTTCTGCCTGGGGTACAGATAAAACTAAAGTGAAGTAAAATTGATAACAGGTAACACACATCTTTTGTTTACCTTCTCTGTCTCTTGTTTGTTACAGTGGCTAAAGAAAGGTTCTTCAACTACCCCCCCCCCCCCCCTCCCCATGTCAATATTATAACGTTTCTTTGCCAAGATTACATCATTATTATTTTTACTTTTAACTTCCTTCAAGGGAGCCAGCTGTAATGGAAGCTCCATGCTCTTTCCTTCCTTCCCCTTTTCACTTCTTATGGAGCATGAGGCTCCCACTGCAGTAGCCCCCCCCCCCCCCCGCATGCATCAAAGCACTGAGATGCTTGCAGGTGATATCTGTAAACATTAGTTTTACATGGTGGGGATTGACAGTTCTATGCACACCCTCCCCTTAGACATCTCTTATGACATGCCTGGTGGAAGCTTAGTCCTATTCTGTCTTAAGAGACCCCAGAGTGCTAGAAAGTATACTTTTCTCCTTAAGGAATGAGAAATGAGAAGAAGACACAGCAGACAGGCAGTAATGCAGCTATTAGTGTGTTTAGTCAGCTTTAGCCATATACTTGTACATGCTACATACAGACAACTATTAACAAAATACATGTGCAACTGACAGAAAGAAAAAGACAAGTACCAATGGAAAAAAGAGTTGAGACAAATCCAGTGTTGGGTAGGACACGTATTCGGGAAACTAGATGATAGAATCAGAAGGCAGTCCTTGTTCTAAAATCCCCAAGGTAAAAGAAATAAAGTGAGACCAAAAAAAAAACATGGAGAAGTGAACTGGAGATGGACTTAAAAGGGATAAGGAGTACATGGAAAGAATTTGAGGGAGGACAGGATGGCTTGGTGTAAATTAGTTGAAGGCCTAAGCTCCACAGGGAGCTAGCTGAAGGGTGATGATGGTGAATACAATAAAATATAATAAAAATATATTCTGCCCAAACAGATGGCCAGTTATTTAGTTAGGAGGCAAACAAAGCAACAATTCATGGGAGGAATCTATAACCTACATTATGCTTTAACATTATCCTTTTTGATATATCAACAAGTTTTTTGCGCACCATTTACAGAACTCATACAAAGCTCCTTTCAACGCGTCTGAACCAAATACTTGAAATTCTTTTATAATGATTCATCAGCGACTTTTTTTTTTTTTGAACACCAAAAATCTGTCACAAACTTCATTGGCTTTTTTTGGTTAGAATTATAAATACAGTGTCAACAAGTCTGTTCCAGAACTGTCTGAATGTTACCTGCTAGGAATTTGTTGAGTTGCATGTTTTGTCCAACATCTTTGCTCTCCACTACCATAAAATGACAATTTGATCATTGCAGTATTTTTTTTTTGTTACACACGTGAAAGAGCTGAGTTCAGTTCAGATCTCTGTGTCTGTGAAAGAGCTGAGCTCAGTTCAGAGCTGTGTCCTTGTGAAAGAGTTAAGCTCAGTTCAAATCTGTATACCCACAAAAGAACTGAGCTCAGCTCTGTGAGTGTGAATGAGTTTAACTCAGTTCAGATCTATGTGTATGAATGAGTTTAGCTCATTTCGGATCTTTACATTTGATGTGAAAAGTGTGCCCAAAAATGTGGCCACACTATGTTCACATGAACAAACTATAGAGCAGGATCTGCATGAAATAAATACAGAAGATTACAGATTCATAGCATCAGCTGTGATTTAAAATTCTGGTAACAGAAGTGTGAAGTCTTGCTTATGTACATTAATACATATAAAAATAGATAGTCACAAATGTTGCTTTGCATATGATATACAACACATAACAGGTCAAGAATTAAACTGTATGTTATAACAATGTCATCAAATGTAGCCTGACATCAAGTCCTGTCATGAGAAAGCTTTTCTCTTGTCTAGATAATTCTCCTTCTTACAGTGTTGGTAATCATGTCTTTCCATAATTTCTTGTCATCACTACTGTTGATTAATTCTGTTGTTGACTTCTTTCCATGTCATGATGTCAAACTATCCATAACCTTCTCCCTTTGTTGTTCTCTATCTCTTTTCACCTCAATCTTTGCTGTTATCACATTATATTCCAGCTTTCGTCTTCTCTAGATGATTACCATTTCATTTATGTCAATCTGCAGTTCTGCCTCCATGTATTCATGCAGCCTAGCCTCCTTCTCTCTTACCTGCCCTACATGTTCTGTTATGTATCTGCAAACTCTTAATTCATCTGTAATGTCAACATTCATCATATCTGCTCCCCCTTGAAAGCTCTGGCTTCAGTGTCTCTCCAGTGTAGTTGGAAGATGTCTTTCAAAGGAAGGGTAGTTGTAACCAGTCACGTCTCAGACATATGCCTTTTACAAGACTAAGTATAAACTTGATCTCTGATATGATATGTAAAATTAGAGGGAATGTAAATACCAGATAAATCAACAATAAAATACAAATATGAACTACAGAATGTAAAAATTACACATATAATGAAGCAAAGTGTTACACACTAGAA
Source organism: Oreohelix idahoensis (assembly GCA_024509875.1). Taxonomy (NCBI): domain Eukaryota; kingdom Metazoa; phylum Mollusca; class Gastropoda; order Stylommatophora; family Oreohelicidae; genus Oreohelix; species Oreohelix idahoensis. The sequence goes on along the minus strand of JAMPIV010020177.1, from coordinate 247,723 downwards.
AATGTAAACAAATGAACAATGTACCAAAGTGATATGTAATCAGGAATGTAAATAACAAACAAATTAACAAAGTGGTACAAATCAGGAAATGTAACAATGTACCACAGTGATATGTAACAGGAATGTCAGTACCAAACAAATGAACAAAGTGGTACAAACTAGGAAATGTAAATAAATGAACAATGTACCAAAGTGATATGTAATCAGGAATGTGAATACCAAACAAATGAACAAAGTGGTACAAAGCAGGAAATGTCAATATTAAATAAATGGACAATGTACCAAAGTGAACCTACCATGGAATGTAAGTACCAAACAAATGAACAAAATGGTGTAAAGCAGGGAATGTAAATGTTAAATAAATGAACAAGATACCAAAGTGATATGAAATCAAACAAGTAAATATTGAACAACAACAAAAAACTGTGTAAACCAAGGAAGAGAACTTCTGGTGAATGAACAATTAATGTATTATGAACCAGAAATTTTGAAAACAAAATCAATGAACAACTGAAGCAGAGACTTATGAGGGAATTAATAAATAAATTCAGTACAATGCACCACCAGGAATAAGCAAAACAAATATAACATCTCCTGCTAGTTGGCTGCTGGTTCTTTTCATAACCAGACCTTTTCATGGCTGACATCAAAACTAGCAGAAATGAGCTCATTGACATTACTGTCAAATTTGCAATATTATAAACAACACATACACAATAAACTATATATGATTATGTATGTGTTATGTGTAGTTCCAGGGGGTCCCTTATAAGGCAAAGAAAGAAAGGCACTACTGTTTCCTCAGGCATGTCACACAAGGCAACTAATATGAGGTTGTGAATGGCGCTAGCATGTAAAACAAATAGCTACAGAAACCATCACAACAAGAGCTTAATGCAGGCTTCCTGCAAGGGAGCCAGCTGCAGGGTTGGCTCCATGCTCCATATGGAGCAAATAGGGGAAAACCATGATGATAACCCATGGTGCCCACCTCAGGACAGGGTGAAAGTGGTATCTAATTTCTTTAAAAAAAAAGAAAGCGATTATATGTTAATGTGAACTATGACAGAATGTAACGTATAAGTTAAGCTGCATACAGTAAGCTGAAAACCAGCACAGTGAGAATTAACAGAGACAGGCTGTTCTTACACTGAGAAGGAGACACAAAATCTGTCACAAACCAGTGTATGATTCATGGTAAAATTACTTCCACTAGCTAAAAACATATAAATACGCATAATAAATATTAAGCCACTTCATGAACCTGTCTTGGAAAAAATGAGGTTAATAAACTATATCAATCACTGATAATGCTATAAATAATGTAATATTAAAAGATGAGGTATATATATATATATATATGAGGATATTTGTGAATGTATTGAGGATGAAGTTAATGTAAATGCAACTGATAATTTACTCATCACAAAATTATATGGGATATTGGAATCTGTCACATCTTGTTCATCATAATAAATTATATCAAGAGAATGACATAATCAAACAAGAGAAAACATTCAGCAATTTCAAAGATGGAATTAGTGGCGGCAGAAAAAGTACATGTGAATGACAACCTCCAGAGCTCAAGTAAGTCTCACTGAAGTGTTTCAAGCACATATGTGCATCACAAATGCTAGTATAGGGAAGTTTAGCTTGATGATAAGCAGCTTACTTAGACCACAAGATGGCGCTAAATGGTTCAAAGGTGTCGAATGGCTGGACAGAAAAGTTTAAGAGAAAAGATAATCTTACATACCATTGTGTGTGTGGTATGGGTGCTACCATAAGGGCTGAAATGGTAGACATAAGGAAAGGATATCCTCATGATACCACCTCGAAAATGTTTTCACCATATACAAAACAGACCCTTCTACCATATTTGTATGGTTATGTTGAGTGATAGGAGAATCATCTATCCTCAAGCTTCTGTATTTGGTAGAAATAATGGACCAACACCTTGCAGACAAAGATGCTGCTGCCAGCAATGATGAAGAGAGGGATGCAGGTGAAGAAACAGAGCCTGCATCAGTTCGTACATCGTCGAAAGCCATTGATCTGTGTGGTGCTATAGCTGTAATTATGATGTTAATGAGGATGTCATTAATCAAATGTCACAGATGGACTTATTTACAATTTAGGCCACAACAATTGGAAACAAAGTATTCTGCATATGTTTGCTATTTCTAAATGTTTGATAAATAAATACAAGTATAGTACTGTATGTGCTGTTTAACTTTCGTAAGAATTGTTAGTTTTCCTGCTTAGGACAATTTTCTTCTCAGATCCCTGAAAAAAAAAGTATTACCGAGATTCCACTGTATGTGTTTATATTGGATCTGAGTGTAAGAGAGACATCAAATAAGTCTTTGATGTGCAGAAAGTACTTATGTAAATCGTTTTCATATTGGTAACATCTGTACAGATATTTATTTACACTGTTTATCCAACCCACTTAGGTGGTGTTATTTGTAGTATGTGTGAAAAAAAGATAAAATAATCTAATGCATATGTCATATATAATATTTTAAAACATTTAATAAATAAACAACATTGGCAAACAAAACAGCAGCATTCGTATAAGGTAATGCCAATGCACAGGCTATCAATATGTGCCATTCAACATTCATGTTAAAGATATTTCCTTCGAAACAGAGCCCAAATCTTCACCTTGTGTTTTTTGCCTTACTTCTTTTTAGCTGACCTTATGAATTCATGGCTGTAGGATATACACAGATTACTTATTTCCAATAATCTAATAGACACAAGGCACACGAATAATATGTACAGTCTAGCAAACTTTTCACATTCTCCATTTCCTCCTTGTCTGTTTACATCACAACACAAGATTTTTCATGTTCTGGATCAACATAATTTTTAGCTGACAATAAATTACAGTGTTTAATTGTTTTATAACATCTTATATAGATTTTCAACAACAACCATACTCTTATAAAAAAGAGTTTCAATAACTTATTATGAATTTACAAACCAGTGAAACAATGTTACTTTCATTAAGTATCATATTTGCATATTTGTATAAACTTTCTACATATAAAGCAGCATAACTGATAATATAATTAATAAACATCAGATAACAATTGGTTATATAACTGAAGTCATGAAATTCTCAACAATTTATTATAAACATGTATAAGAAGTGCAGACACTGCAAAGATGAATAACTGATTTTGCAGATAACGTTTCTGCTCTTCAGGCACAACTGTTAAATGTTTGTCTCTAAAGTCAAATATAACTAGAGAGAGATCAGTAAAGATTGGTAGAAAACCATGGACAGCTAGAAAGAGTAATAAGGATGTCATGAAAAAAAGGCCTGTGTGCAAAGGAAGCTTATTACTCATGTTAGAAGGAAACAATCTACATTCTTTGGGCATGTTATGAGAAGATCAAGCTGGAATATACTGTGACAACAGTAAAAAGACACAGAGGATGACACTGAGAAAAGCTACTGGAAAGTGTAACATCATGATATGGAAAGAAGCCAACAGACCTGATAAACAGTGCTGGAGACAGGAAGTTGTGCAGAGACATGATCATCTACACCATCAGTCATTGTACCTAAAGAAAACATATATAACTGAAGTGAGGTTGTTAAAAAATGTTGGCATATGATGTGTCTAACGAGATACTAATAGCAGTTTGAGACTGAAGAGATTATAAACATATTTCAGATGTCATATTTGACTGAAGAGATTATTAACAGATTTTAGTTACTCGTATAAACAGATCTCAACTTGAGAACAAAATAAGGTCATAACAAATATAAATGACAAACAAGTAAAGAAGCACATAATCAGATCAAGACAAGCAAATAAAAGTTATCTTTAAAAAAAAATACCAAAAGAAGAATATTACATGGCATGAACCAAAAACATTATCACACAATAAAATGTTTACTTCCTATTTCTATGCGAAAAATTTTGCCTTGGTTGCTCATGAAGATCAGATTTGATTTTAACAGACTTTCTCAAATGTTTATCAATCCAAATAGACATCGTCTCATTGTCATAACTATAAAGTCTTGTCAAAAGATGAGGAAACTTTACACAAACACAAGAGACTACCTTTTGTATGTGTTCAGATAGGAATAAATTTAATAACAATTAGTTATATTAGCACCTTCTGGCCAACAGGTATTATAACTCATGACTCCGATATTCTCCCTGTTGTAAGATGAAGTTCTGCATGAGGCTGGAAGCTGCTGTAAGATGAAGTTCTGCATGAGGCTGGAAGCTGTTGTAAGATGAAGTTCTGCAAGAGGCTGGAAGCTGTTGTAAGATGAAGTTCTGCATGAGGCTGGAAGCTGTTGTAAGATGAAGTTCTGCATGAGGCTGGAACCTGTTGTAAGATGAAGTTCTGCAAGAGGCTGGAAGCCATTATGTCAAACAAACTGCTACATAAACCACCAGAGCAAGAGCATAGGAAGAGCACAGGTGTAGGCTTCTTGCATGAGGGACAACTCCAGTGGTGATTACCATGCTTCGTAAGGAGCAAACAATGAATATTCATGTCCATTCACTTTCTCGTCTCCCACGCCTCCCCATCCGTAATTTAGTAATGAATGTGTAGGTATAAAATAATGCAGTTAACTTGTCTGTCAAGTAACAAAAGAATATATCAAGCCACATTAATTCATATACGTATGAAAACATAGCTGGTGTAGATAATAAATAAATGTATATTTCAGCAAAAAAGTAAACATAAGGAAGACATTATAAATAACTACACATGATGCTGTTGAAAACATGGAAACTCCTGCTGCAGAAATTTTATTACCCATTTTCTGATGGAAATATGTGGAAACTAGCTACAGTGCTGCTTAACAAAATCAACAGCCTGATTTCCTTGTGCTGGTATGTGACAACATTTGTGTACAACTGAAAGGGCGAAATCACTGGTTTTGATTTGGACTTGGTCTGTCCTGACGTTTGCGGTGCCTGTTAATTACCTGCATGTACTGGCCAATGAGGTCTGAGATATCTGAGCCCTGCAAAAGTCAGCAGAATTAGCAATGAGAAAAATTGTTATTTCCAGTTCTGAAGTTCTTGAAGCTGTTTACATTATTACTGTTATTAAATCATTCTTGACAACTAAGAAAATTTTTGAACTGAAAATTGGTATTATTTGTGTGCACTTAGTGGAATAAATGGGTACTATTGACCTCATCTTAACACACCCTGTGTGGACCCCGCGGTGTCTGAAGAGGGAAAAAGAAAAGAACTACTACTTCCTCAGGAATGTCACACAAGGTGACTAATACGAGGTTCTGCAAGGGGCTGACAAGCTCATCATGTAAAACAAATTACCACAGAAACGGCCACTGCAAGATCATGTGACTGCTTGATGCAAGATCATGTGACTGCTTGATGCAAGCCTCCTGTAAAGAGGCCAGCTGCAGTGGTGGCTCCATTCTCCTTAAGGAGCACAAAGGAAAGGTTTAATAATGCCTGACACTATTCACTCAATTTTTTGTTCCTTGGTGAGTCTCTCAACTTCACAGTACATTTTTTAAAGTGAACAAATGCATTTACTGAACTGACTTGCCTACACAGAACTTAAAAACCAGACCACAAGGTCTGTTATATTTGGACATGTGCCCTAATATAATCGATGGACATTGTGTCTACGTTGAATGAGAAGTGCCTTGCCAAAACAAGACAAAATTAAAAAAGGATTGAAATAATTTGACAAGATCACCAATGTTGAACCGATGAAAAGAAGATGGTGGGGATGGATAGGACATAGATAGAGGAAACCTACTGATAGTTTTACACAGCAGTCCTGGTTCTGGAATCCCCAGGGAAGAGAAATAGAGGGAGACTATAAAAAAACACACATAGAGAAGAGAATGAGATACAGACATGAAAGGTATAAAGGAGATTTGGAAAGACCTTGCTGTACTTTACTTAGTTTATTTTATATTATTATCCCTTTAATTCCAGTTCTTCTGTTGGTAACTCTTGTTCTGTCTGATTTTTTAATTGTTAAATTTTTTATATGCGTCTCCTGTCATTTATTCGTAATCTTTATATATTCCTCATCTGTGTTCCTATTTGTAACTGTGGCTGTTGAAGGTTTTCCTGAAAAATCCTGTGCTTCTACTGCAATTAGTTCATTTCTAAAATTGACTTCCACACCATTCTTCATTTTTTTTCTATTTCTATCATAAAGGTTTCTTATCAACAGCCGTACACCCAGTGACCTAGCATACTAGTAAAGAAAGATCTTAATAAAGCATCTGTTACCAAGTCAGTTGTGACATGACTTCAGGACTAACCTGATCTGTTTCAATCCTAAGTATCTGCTGCACCATCAGATTTCCTAGCTTCATGTCAAGGTAGTTCACATTGTTGTCACCATGGTAGCGACGTGTAGAAAGTATCTCACTAAATGGGTGCTCCATGAAGGTTTCATGCGAGTTTTTGCGAAGGAAGTAAATACCCTGGCGGTTCACAGCCAGCATTGTCTCACCTCCAACATTAGGAATGCTCTGTTAACAAAAGCAATCATGTTTGAGTCATATGAAGTTAAAGAAATAGTTACCCTCTTTGGAAGTAAACTCTCTAAGCCTGCAATCCCATCCTCACCATGCTGTCAAAGTAGGATCAAAAGCACCAACATATCCCCAATATTTTTATCATACTGTAATGACTAGCAGTGATTGTGCTATCTTTTCATGCATCTGTTATGCTAACTTCAGGGAGTGCACTATTACAGACTTCACTATACAAGGTCCTAGCTTTATGAAATGGAGTGACCAGTTCTCTTCCTCATTGCCTTTGCCTTCTTTAACTCAAAAGCAGATTCAGAAACCCATTTTCTGTTTGTGAACAGATATTGTGGTTGGCATGTACCTAATCTTTTCTCACAGCTCTTATTGGACAAAAATTGCAGCAAACATTCCTGAAAACTTTTATTACACCTCTCAGTGAACAAAGATGTGGCAAACATTAACTTAATTTCACTGCTGATAATGGATAAACACTACACCGGACAAAGAAGCATATGATCAGATGGTCCTCAACTTTTTTAAGACCATGACCCAAGTCTCACAGTTTGTGAAGCTGGCAACCCATGTACCAAAGCTAACAAGTAAAAATTAATTACAGGAATTCAGCCAAAGGCATGCCACTTAAAACTTTGAGTTTTGGCAAATGTAAATGACCCAATCCATCGCAATGTTTCCCCATGACCAAATTTTGGGTCATGACTCACAGGTTGAGAATCATTGGTATAAAGCATTATACCAAGGCAAAGTCAGTAAAAAAAAAGTGGCATATAAACATTTCTACTAAGTGAAAGCAGTACTGGCTATATTTACAACACTGAAGTATATAGAGGCAATATGAAAATTAAGACTGTACATAGTCAAAGAAGTGTTACTTGATGTCAGTCCATGTTACAAAAAAATATGTATTCTGGCAGCAGGGCACAAGATGATGATAAATTAGAAACTTGCTATGACTTTGTGTCAATTTTAAACTTTCCTCAGTGATATAAATAATGCCTCTAGTCAATGGAGTGTTACTGATTGTAAATGGAGTGTTATTGATGTCAGTCATATTTTGACCCAGAACCCACATGGAATGGTGCTGAGTGAAATAGGAGCAGTGGGCTTAAAAGGTTAATGATCTTTATAAACAGTGAGAACATCATCAAATGTCTTAACAACAGTACATCTATCTGGGCCTGAGAGGTGTGGCCACGTCCGGAACTGCAGTCAGAAGCGTTGGGATTGACTAACTTCTCTTTGTAGGAGTGAAAAGATAAAATTAAGTATCCTGCTGATGTCTTATGGTCACACCAGTTAACATTACCTCCTGCAAACAGGAGCCATGAGGTTCTAGGCTAACCTCGGATATTGATCACCTGAGGAAATGGGTTCCACCAGTTTATAATATAAATTATCCAGTACACACCACGATTGAACACAATTAGTGCCATATCCAATGCTATGACTTCTTCTTTGATCCATAACCGCCAACCATCAAAGCAGTCAGTGGCCATCACGCCTGGTGGTGTCTTGTAGGACAGCAACAAATTGATTCCACTTTGCTCGGTCGGCAGCCATCCTTCATACAGTGCCCCAACTCTGGTTCATTCTTTGCATCTCGGCCTCCACAGTTCTCCGCCAAGTTGTTTTTGGTCGGCCTCTCCTTCGCTTTCCCTCGGGAGTCCACAGCATAGCTGTTCTTGTGATGGTATCAGGGTCCCTTCTGAGGATATGGCAACCCAACTCCAGCGTCAGCCAGCTATGATGGTGTGCATGTCCTCCTGGTTACTCTGAATAAGTAGTTCTTGGTTACTGATGGTGTTTGGCCAAAAGATTCGGAGAACTTTCCTTAGGCAGATTGTGTGGAAGGAAGACAGTTTCGACATTTCCTTCTCTGTTACTCTCCAACATTCCGCACCATAGAGAAGCACAGAAAGTACACAGCTCTCATACAGTCTTAATTTGGTGTTTGTGCTGTACTGGGAAGACTTCCAAAAGTTGTTGAGACTAGCAAAGGCTGTTCTCGCTTTATTCATTCTGTTTTTAATGTCCTTGCTTGTTCCGCCGTCAGGTGTTACTATGCATCCTAGGTAAGTAAATGTGTCTGACTGATCTAACTGCTGGTTCCTTACTGTTATTGGCTCAGGATTGCCCACATTTAGTGTCATGACCTCTGTCTTCTTCAGATTGATGTTCAGGCCAACCTGCTGGCCATACTTATGCAGTCTATCAGTTTTTTCTTGGATGTGTTGATGTGAATGAGCGAGTAGTGCAATGTCATCTGCATATTCCAGGTCTTCCAGTGTAGAAAACGTTGCCCATCTAATTCCTCTTGGACTGCCCTCTGTTGTCTGGCGCATCACATAATCTATGGCTGTCAAAAATAATGTTGTTGATAAGGGGCATCCCTGTCGTCCTCCTGTTTTCACTTTGAAAGTTACATTACTCAATCCAACACTGCATGTAAAGTTAGAATAGAGGCTTTTTATGATGGAAACAATGCAGCTGGGAATTCCATAAGCCCTCAGTATTTTCCATAGGCTGTCCCTGTGTATGCTGGCGAAAGCCTTTTCAAAATCAACAAAGTTAATGTATAGCTGTCTCTGCCATTCTGAGCACTGCTCTATAATGTTCCTGAGGGTGAATATATGGTCTGCACATCTTCTGTTCTATCTAAAACCCGCTTGTTCTTTCCTCAGTTTATGGTCAACTGCTTTTGAAATTCTCTGGATGATTATCCTGCCTAGTATTTTGCTGGGAACTGTGGGAGAGAGTGATTCCTTTCCAGTTGTTGCAGTCTGCAAGGTCGCCCTTCTTGGGCAATTTGACAATTATTCCTTTACTCCACTCTGTTGGTGTTGTCTCAGTTTCCCAGACTTGTGCAAATAGTGGTTCTAATAGTTCTGCTGCTAGTTCAGGGTCTGCCTTGAATAACTCGGCATTTAGATTGTCGTGACGAGGCGCTTTTCCATTTTTTAACCCTTTGATAGCTGTGATGATTTCTTCTTTTCGTGGAATGTCTATTTACATCTGTCACTTTCAGCCTCAGGAACATTCAGCTGAGTCTCTGGTGGTTCCTTATTCAGTGTTTCTCTGAAGTGGTCTGCCCATCTTGTTTCCTGCCCCTGTGCTGTGGTGATGAGATTTCCTTGCTTGTCTCTTACTAACGTTATGTTGTTTGCACCTCATTTTCCACTGATAGTTTGTTATTTTATAAACTGTGCTTTGTTCATTTCTCAGTGCTGCCTCTTCTGCCTGTCTTGCAATGCTATGACTTGACTTGACTTTAATCCACTGTTAATGAGCATCAGCTCTTGGTGAAACCAATGCTATACCAGATACAAGTGGACATAAATAATAAAGCACTCAATATAAAATAAAGCCCCAGTGACAACTTGGGTTATGGAAGAAAATCGACATCACCTTTCTGAAAGATTTAATTAACCTATTTGACAGCAGCTTTTTCACTGCCTTAATTAACAATGATGACAATGCTACAATTAACATCTGACATTATATAAGTGTGGGACTTTCTGGATCACTTAGAACTCAATGTTGCCTTAAGAAGCTAATCAGATCAGCTGCCATCTGTACATGAAGGTTGGCTGCAATGGATCTCCAACGTCATCTGTCTAGTGTCTTGATAGTACCCAGACTCCTCCCTGTCAATCTCTTCATGTTATCTTTCCACTTACAGAGCTGGCTTCCTCTTGCATGGCTGCCTTCAATTCTACCTTCCATTATAGCTTTCAGCAAGGTTTTATTTTGTTTAATATGATCAAAATATTTGAGGTCTAACTCTGATCTCATTCATTACTTGCTCATTTCATTCCTAGCTGTTCTAGAACATCTTTATTTGCTGTTCTAGAACATCTTTATTTGCTGTTCTAGAACATCTTTATTTGCTGTTCTTGTCTTTGAGTTGTAGATCCATTAAAAAGCTACAGCTGATCTAATTATTCAATTCCAATGATCAAAATGTAAACCATGAATAAATAACACTACTAAACCCACCTTAATTAGGAAGAAAGTGGATCCAAAGAGTGGCCATCTCTTCAAAACATCTATTGGAATAAATGAAAAACAAAAATGACTGAAATACTGAAAATGATCAAAGCTTCAAAACTTTTAATTATGCACAGAAAATGACAACGCTAAAAAACAGAAGTCTAAATGGTCACATGTCCAGACAGTAGTCATATTCTACTAATCTGTATGATAATGTCATGAAAAATAAATGCAGCTCTGATTTGTTGATTCAATTTGCCTTATCATGCTTCTTAAACATTGTATATTTTAAACTATAAAGTATAAAAATAGCAATGTGAGCCCTGCAAATTAAAATTAACTACGACATAATACCTCAATATGTTTTAAATGGGGGGGGTGGGAACTGTGTAAGTGCATTTGTCCTGCACCACTGTCTTATTATGCAAAACGACATTTTATTTGTTTTCTATTTTAAAAAATCATTATTAACAATTCATTTTTTTAAAGTACCCCTTTGTAGCATAGTGCTCAGCACTCCTGCCTGTCATGTGATAAACAAGGGTTTGTCCCCACCATAGAGCCAACTGTAATAGATCTTGGAAATTGGCAATGTATACTTATATTTCCAAGTGATTAATTCTTAATCATTCCTTTTTATTCCATGTGGAAACTGAAAATGGAAGACTTGACAAAAAAATTGACGCAAGATGCCAAAAAAGTCAGTGCAGTGACTTACCAACTGTCACACTACTCAACGTTTGAATATCAGTACGGAAACTAAAAAACAATTGATAAATAGTATACTCTTACCAACTCTTTGCTATCAGTGTAAAACATGATCCCTGATCAAAGCACAGGAGAGAAAAATCACATTGTGTGAGATGAAAAGGAAAATTGTATGAGCTACATCCTGCATCAATAGCATACAGAACTAGAAAATAATGCACTCTGGCATGAGAATGGAGCCCATTCAATTACTGCTACTTGTATAAAACAGTAGGAGATCTGGTATTAAGGCATGGGAAAGACCAGGATGCAGAAGGATAGACAGTATTACAGAAATCCTCCAACACAGGCTCACAGCAGCCAATGCGATGTACTTGGTTCATGAACAAAAATTTCAGCTCCCACTTCACGGCAACAATGGAATGAAAGAGTAAAAGTAAAGCCAGTTAAAGTGAAAAATAAGCCTGCAACTCTGCCCAAGATAGTCTGGTCACCTCAGCTTTCTTTTCCACTCTTTAGCTTCTCTTTGACATCCAGATTTTTTTCTTTCCCTGTGGGTTCCAGTCAAGGGCATTTTTAAAATATCAGTTGGATGTTTCCTGAAGGCATGTCTTTTCCATCTCAATTTTTTTCTCTTTAATCTACAGCTGGAATGGTTGATGTGTAGTTCTGCTGCACAGGTCAATGTTTGTTATTACATCTGGCCATTTGACAGGATACAAAGGAGACTATTGGTGGACATGTGCAGTTCTGACTTGATATTTTTGTAAACAGGCCAGAGAGTAGGTCAGATTTTATATTTGTGTTGAACAGTTATACTGTATGTTTCTGGGAAAGAGGTGCTGAGTTCCATATTGGTTGTAGAGAGTAGAAGACTAATCTAGCTTTATTTATTCTGGCAGTGACAACCTGGTTTGTTCCTCCTTGTCTGTCAATGTTGACTTCCCAGACTGGTAAAGCTTTTGTATTTCTTCAGTCATCTGACCATTAAACTTTATCAGAAAAAAGTTTGTTATCATATTCATTGTAACTGCAGTCTTTGTATTTTTCATCACTGCTATTGAGTTTAACTCTTAGTATATGTGCTCAAAAACCGCGTTTTTACGAGCTGATTTCAGAGAGTACATTTTTAGACTTTAATGATTTTGCATTAAATAATTTATTTATAATGAAAACATAAAGTGTTAATATATAAAAATGTAGAGAAATGAAACATCTATAACATGCACTTAACTTAATTGTTAAGTGGTGTTAAACATGCATGCAACATATGCAGTAATGAGTGCAGACAAATTTGACATGGATACCGAATGGCCTATTAGGTAGGCCAGCCGTAAAACGAATATCGATCGTTGGCCTACCTAATAGGCTGGTCAGATATTAAGAGTTAAAGGAGATACTGAATAATGATGAAGCAGCAATTAGCAATTCATAATATGACGAACTTTCACCCCAAGAAATGAGTACATTATTTTAAAACTAAGTTTTAATGCATTGATGGTTTATATATCATAATTATTTTACATAATGAGGTATCCAGCTCCAAGAAAACCCAAATTTTAGTTGCTTCTTAACACATTAACGACCGAATTGAAAAACACACTGTGGCCGGATTAAATTTTTCCCCATTTTCACCCTGTAGGTGTTTGAACAAAGTAAGCTGTAGTTTTCGTAATTGTTTACAGATTTTTTGGAATTGCACGTCATTTTAAAGATAAATGAATATACTATTACAATAACCACCATTTGTAGCTCTAATAGAGGTTGTTGCTATTTGACGGCCCTCCGATGGCTGAGGAATTGCAATATTTTCACAATTATAACTGCTTGCACCCCATCTCTATCAAAATCACGATTTCAATCAATGTGCACACCGTTTTCACTCTTGTCCTCGTCGCTAGATCTATCAGTCAATTGTTGAAACAAGTTTCTAGCCTATTCAGCTGTTAGACGAGATGTACAAGCATTTTTTGTGGTCCTATCACTAGTTGCGACGGTAAACAGTTTTACACGATTTGGTAACTAATCCAAAACGTTGAAAAATATGAACATAATATCAATTTTCCAGTGTTCTACAACAACCATGCTTTGGGAATTTGTTTTCCGGTAGCAATTTAAAATCTCGAACCAGATCAGAAAGTGTTTCAGTACGTTTTTCATTCGTTTTACTACTAAAAATAGATCGACGCTCTGAGCGGCTCGCGGTCCAAATGATAGGATTTCAAAAGCCAGTCCCACCGGCTCGCGGTAGTTAATGTGTTAAGTAATGCTTAAGTTGTTTTTTTCCAGGACATCCAGAACCCCATGGAGCCACTATGAAACTGGTGATGTCATATAGAAGCACTGACATAATACATCAATCAAGGGCATTCAAAGTATACTGAAAATGTACTTTTAGTTACTGCCTTGTCAACAAATAGTATTTCAGCTGAGAACTGATATTCCTTTCAAAAACATGATGAATATCATCTATATCAGGGGTTCTCAATATTTTCTTGTTCTTGGCCCCCTTCTGAGCCTCATTTACCTCTGTGCTCCCCCCCATAGTCATTGTTAGCTGCCAAAAAGGTACTTTACCATCTTAGTGTGGCCGCCCCCCCCCCCCCCCCCCCCAGAAATATGGCTTGACCCCCTGGGGCCCACGTTGAGAACCACTGATCTATAACATCCTTTTGATGGAGCCACCACTACAGCTGGCTCTCTTGCAGGAAGCCTGCACCAAGCAGTCACATGATCTTGTAATGATGGTTTCTGTGGCGATTTGTTTGACATACCTGAGGATGCCAGGCCCTTGCATGACCTCATATTAGTCACCTTGTACGACCTACCTGAGGAAACAGCAGTCCTATTCTGTCTTTGTCTCTTCAGAGACCCCCCCCCCCCCCCCCCCAACCAGCAACAACATGAAGCCATAAATATCAGCCTGATGTCAAATACAATGACTGTTCATTTCAAAGGTGAAAATTAATAAAAAAATTGTACTCACCCACAAATCGAGCTTTGGCTTCTAACCTCTTCATGCGTGCCACAGCTTCCAAGTTTTCATGAATTCTGTTCAACCATTGTTGGGGTTTTGTGTCAGGTGACTGTCTGACATTGCGAGGCACAAGACTATCCAGATCTTTGCTATTGTAAAAAAAAAAAAAAATTTTTTTTTCCATAAAACTATAAAAAAAATAGATTTCAATCTTAAAAAAAAACAAAAAACCCATGAAAGATACACAACCACTTAATTAAAATTTATTTATTAACTTTTTTAAAATTAATACTTTTTCTTCATCTTCTGCTTCGTACACACTCTGACGTCTGCTTGAATATTTTCAAAGAAAGCAGTGGTCAGCTTGAGGCTATTTGTATCTCCATAGTGTTTTTCCAAGAATTGTAACTCTTATCCTTTGCTGCTGTGCCTTGACCCCACAGTTTAGGGGAAGGGGACCACCAGTAGCATGTAGTGGACCCCTTTGAAAGGGGGGGGGGGGGAAGCAGGGCCTGGCACTCTCAAAGCCTTGTGGGACACCACAAGGTTAGCGCCATTCTGCTTACTTTTTAGTGATATGGAATGACATACACTGCCCAGTCTCGTTAGGCCTGTTGCACAGTGCATCCAATTCCAACAGGTATCTATGTCGGGATGCCTTACTTAGTCTTTGACTGTCTCCAGCCTACCTGATAGGCAGCAAGTATTGTGACTGTTTGAAAAACTTGAATTTTTAATTAATGGTGTAGGCCCTATATTTTATTTAATTACATACCCCAATTATAACCCAACAGGAGATGAAACAGGATATTTTTTTTCCATTCATTAATTTACAAAAAAAGTTTGAGAATGCTTCAAAATTATTGTATTAAGGTGATGCTGATTCCCAAACAATCAAATATGCAAGAAAGAAATAGTTCCCTTATGTTAACATTCATCTCGAATCAACATTAACCTAACATCAACTTTACCGTATATCAGCAGTTACCTTAAGTCAGTGATAAACTTATAGCAGTTTTAACTTTCCATCTGAGAGTTATCTTACATCAGCAACATTTCATATAGTTTCTGTATTTGTGTGTGAGTGAGTGAGAGATAATATGTGTGCTCTCTTGTGTGTGAAGAACAGGATATTCTATCTCACTCACAGAGTTGGTGTCCCAACCATCTTGTTTGCTTTGTGTAAGATTGCTCCAAGGTATGCCACATCTGATGCTGTTTCTCGAGGCAGCTTGTTTCCAGGCATCACGACCAGGAAGCCCTCAATATAGTCAAGCACACACTATTGTAGGAAGAAAACCATATATTTCTTAGACATTATGTTATAATGATGACTGGTATGTTTATGAGTCACATTCTATTTCTTGGTTTCGTGTTGCATTTTGTCAATGTGTTATTAGCTCTTGTTCATAGTTAGTTTGTTTACTTTCTTAGTCTCTGTGCCTCCTCTGCTTCTTTTACACTGAGGATTATAGAATATACTGCTTTGTGATGTTAACTGATTACTTCCTCAATGTATGTACCAACCTCCAACTCCTTTCTCTAACTGTTTGTCTGGTTGTTTGAATCACTGCCTCATTGGTAATCCCATCATACCATTTTAATTCTTATTTTCTGTGTAAGAACTCATTTATGGTCACTGCTTACTTATTTTATTTGTTAATTAGAGGCTGAAAAAGTTCGCAGATTTCACAAACCTGATGAAACATCATGTCCACATAGATCTCATTGTCCATATGTTTGAGTGGGAAGTACCAGACTGTTCTCTGGAAGATAAGGTCATATTGGATCTGTTTACGTATATAATAAGCTGTTTCATCAAGCAAATAATCCTCTCTGTTCAACTTGCTGAATGTTCCATCTCCTGGGAAACAAGAAATGTAAAATTAATGTTGGATTATTTTTATGTCTTTAAAAAAAATTTAAAAAAAATAAACGGGAAATAAAAGATGGAAAAAAATATACATCCTTCCTTACAGAGGATGAAAAACCTGGGTAAAATCTGTTTTCTACCATGATGCTCAGCTTGAAATCACAAAAACATTTGTCAAGGGAGATGATAAACATTTGTCAAGGGACATAGCTATTGTAAATCATTAACACGCAAACACTGAATAACAAATAAAACAAACAGCAACAAGATAGTTTGAAGACAGATGTGTGATGCACCAAGGAACACATGGAAAAGAGAACTGGAGACAGATATGAAGTGGATGAAGATATGGAAAGACCTTGAGCTGATGGCACAGAACAGGAAGACCTGGCATAAGTTTGTTGAAGGCCTATGCTCCTTGGAGAGTTGAAAGGTGGAAGAAGAAGAAAGAAGAAGAAGAATATATAATCTCACAATCTCACTGACACAAAGTTAATCAACTGACACTTACTTTACAAATAGTATCTAAAAAATGACTGTTGTATACTTTCGTCGTAGATTGTTGGGCTAATATTACGTTTCACTGTATGCGTTACTAATTCATCTGATCTGTCTATCACGGAGTATCTTTCTGCTGCAACATGGGATTCATCTTTGTTATTTTAAAGTTGAGTATCAGCGTTTCTTTTATTAAACTTTATATATATATGTGACTGTCAGTGTTATATTCTTTGAATTATTAGTGGCTTGACAGAGTTTTGTATTCTTTGAACCAACCTTGAAGGTTAATGGTCAATTGTCATATAACATAATTGAAACTTGCAGAAGACTTCAGTGAACAAGTCTCGTTCGGACGACTAGACATTTTTAATGATCATTCATAATGTAGTATTGACAATAATCTATTTCACACTAAGCCACTTGCTATCACATTTCAGAGTTTGTATCTTATCAGACATTGCACGTCTGTCAGGTAACTGTTATACATATCTTTCATGTCTTTGACCAAAGCTATTTATCAAGCATTTGGCATAATTATTATATTTATGCAGGATTACTCTTGCTGCTAATAGTTTCATGAAGGAGTGATCCTAATACACACATCGAAAAACTCTGTCTATAATATCAATTCAATTTGGCATTCATAGCCATGCTCTATCAGCCGTTTCACATAATATCTGCGTTCGTATTTCACGACTTTCGCATCTAATAATTATTGCGGTTAATAATACCGACTTACATAACTTCGGACTCAATGGTCCCTACACATTATTAGTTTATTGGCTTTACCAGCCCTATCTTAACGGTTAGACATATTCCTTTAGTGGTTATACCACACAATTATATAACACTGTTCTATGCCCGAAGGCTACACATAAGACTACTGTTACTAACCTAACACGTCATACAACGTTATACACGAACCTTATAATTTTTATTCAGTAGAGGTGTTACATGGTGCGACCATCCGAATTAAGTTCAAACCAAAATGCTCGCAGACCATGCAACAATCCTCAACAATGACATAAAAAAAGAAAATAATAACAAATCTAATAATTGTTCATGTAAAAACAAAGGAAGGGTTTTAGAATTTAATGATGCAGAGGAGGAGAGACTAAGATATGATCTTGCAAGAAAAGGAAATGTCCTACTGTTGCGTCCTTTTTAAGTCCTAACAGACTTTAACATATATAGACAGTCTCAGGTTCTGTCTTTGTTACAAGTGTACGCACCAATTGAGAAACGTTGGTATATTAAATTTATGGTGCACGAGAACGCACATATTTGGGGAATTTTAATGGAACGCGCTGGTTGTCAACAAAAGGCAGTGGACGTCATAGCTTAATGGTAGAAGCTGGTAACCCAAGATCAGTCCTATGATCTTTGGATTTTAACCCCGTATATTGGGTGAAAGTATTATGTTTAGACCCGGCCCTGCGGATTTAGCAGTCGTAGCCGGTAGTCGTCCACGTAAGTGTCGATTCGTTGGAAGAATCAAATATGTAATTATTATAATAATAATGTTTGTTCTACGTAGTCGTGAGTATCTAGTCGATGACAGGTAACTAGCCTGTACCGAAATGGATTCACAGCTGAAGATATATTTCTATATGCCTGTATATGCTTAATAGAGGGATTGTTGGTAAATACCGTGGATCTTCGTTGTATCTATATTATTGGGAAGCCGTTGTGTCGGTCACGGCTAATCCAAGAGGTGATTCAAGTATCAATACCTAAGTAACTTTATATGCCTAGAATTATTTAGTAGGAACCAGTACCTACGTTGGTCTATGAATAGTTAATGAGGACATTTTGTCAAAGAACATAATCAAGATCGGGATCTTAGATACTACCAAGTATAATGAGCATCTCCTGTCATTGAGAAAGGTCAACCGTTATCAGTATAACCTTGTATTTAACTACCTCATAGCTGTTATGCCTAGTGATGTATTAACTCAGAGACCCAGTCAGAATTTGCTTGAGGATTCTTCTGAGACTATTTGTTTGGATTTTATTGAGGACATACGTCCAATCTCATCATGTTGAATTACCTATTAACCGTCAACGTCAAATGTCTCGTCCTATATGATGTGATGTCAATAAACGATGTATCAACTTCAAGTAACGAGTTTGACTACCACAGTATTGGCACTTGTTGATGTGCCTACATTGAGTTCTCACATTACTGCATCAAAATTTATATATTCGCGAAATCAGCACGATCAAGTAGTCATTCAGAAAACCCCATGAAGAATAACATGCAACACCTACACTTAAAAAAAAGAACACAATAGAGATCTTGGAAACATTATCCAGATACAAGAACACACAAGAAGTTGAGACTTACTTGCTCTGATGAAGAATGTGTACTCTTCCATTTCTACTCTGTCTGTGATGTTCAGTCCAGAACACACCTCTTCTATGGCATCTTGAACCACCTACAAAATATGGCATTGCCATTAATTATGGAAGGTATATACATTTCCTTACTTAAATCTTTCTTTTCTTAAAGAATACAGGGTCATCACTACAGTTAGCCTACTTGCCGGACACCTTCACCACGACACTCATGTGCTCTTGCAGTGGTGGTTTCAGTTCCGATTCGTTTAACGTTTTGAGCTTTTATCAAGGTATATAACTTGATGACATTGATTTCAGTTTTTACTAGTCATTTACAACAAACCCAAGATATTCTTCTTCTTCATTCGTTCGCTTGAAATATATTGTCTATATCTGCAAAGTCGTTTCTTGTATAAACTTCACTGTCTTTTGTAGTTCATACAGAGGTCCGAATAGTTTTGCTTCCAGTGTTGTTTCTCTGGGCCAGTGGGTTTGCCTCAATATATCATATTCGGGGCAATCTTGAAGTACGTGCTCCGCAGTCTGGGGTGCCTGTCCACATGTACACATGGCTGAATCGCCAATCTTGAATTTTGTATACATGTGGCTGCGGAGTCGGTTGTGTCCTGTTCTGAGGCGCAGAATGACAATTTGTTCTGATCTGTTCATAGCTTGGTAGTCATCCTGTGTTGGTGGCTTTCTGATTGATTTGATCATCTTTTTCTTCTGATGGTATGTAACTGGTACATCCGGTTGCTCGTCTGCAGCACCTTCTTTAGCCAGTGGTCCGCTCTCTCGTTTCCTGGTATTCCACAATGAGATGGCAACCCTGCGCTGGCTGCACAGTTCAGAAAGTAGGGCTTGTATGCCTCGCAATTTTCTGGACTGAAGTGCCTGGAGTGCTGATCTTGCATCTGTCAGGAATACTACAGGCTGTGGACTGAGATTGGTGTTCAACAGTTTCTCAGATGCCACCTTGATTGCCTGAATTTCTGCATCATAGTTGTTACAGAATTTCCCTGTTGGTACTCTGACCGTATCCCTAGTGTTGTTTGGGTATTCTATGTACACTCCTGCTCCTCCATTCTTTACTGCATTCTGTGCTGACCCATCTGTGTATACTCGGACCCAGAGGTCCTGTGGGTATTCATCATCCAGGAAACAGAGTGACTGTCCTACGTTGCACGCTGTTCTGTTCATCCTTGTCGAATATTCCTTTCACTTTTGTCTGGATGTGTACTGGTAGTCCAGGCTCCTCTCTCCAAGGGGTTTGTTCTGGCACAGACTTTAGGGGGCTGTCAACTTCAGGCAGGTCTGAGGTTTGTCTATGAAATCGTTTGGCCTGGTGGATAAAGCTGACCCAAGATATAATTTCTGATAACTCAACACAATATACACTCCTATTAATCATGGTACATCGCTCACTACAATATCCTTAGAATTTCAATGGTAATAACTCAACATACACAACACAGATATCATTTTTTTAAATTACTCGAAACATTGTATGAATGAGATATGATTTCATATTCATTTATTTATTACCCTCTAGCTCCCTGTCAAGCATAGGCCTTCAATACACTAATGCCAAGTCTTACTGTCCTGTCCCATCCTTTCAAGATCTTACCATGTCTTCTTTATCTTCTTTTGATATCTGCCCCCAGTTCCCTTCTCCATCTGTTTTTAGGTCTCCTTCTATTTCTCTTACCCTGGAGATTCCGGAACAAGGAGTGCCTTGTTATGCTATCAACTGGTGTCTTCAATGTGTGTCCTATCCAACACCTGCACCATTATTTCACATCTCGTCCCAATATGATTTCCTATCACTCAACATAAAATGCACTCAAGATTTAATTCTACCCTTTCATTCTTCAATGTTGATCACAGACCTTTAACTAGATATATGTCATAGACCTTTGAGATGTGGATAAATAGAAGAATGGGGCACGTTTCCATCTTTCATCCTTCAATGTTGATCACAGACCTTTAACTAGGTAAATATTTTAAACCTTTGAGATATGGATAAATAGAAGAATGGGGCACGTCTCATGGAAAGAGAAGAAAACAACTAAAGAGGTCCTAGAAAACCTCAGAACGAACAGAGAATTAATGAACAAGGCAGCTAAAATATTTTGGCCATGCAAAATTAAATAACTCCTTATTGAAGATTATAATAGAAGGTAGTACCAAGTACTCCAACAGCTGGAAGATGAAACAGATACGGAAGATTACTGGCAACAAGTAAAAAATATATGGAACGAGACATGTGAAGAAGTACTGAGAAAAAGAGAACATCAGCACAAAGCATGGATAACAACAGAAACCATTAGTAAGATAGAAGACAGGAAAAACAAGAAAGCAGATTTAAACAGAAGCAAAACCAGAAGCTCCAAAGCCAAGGCTCATGAAGTGTACATAAAAGATAACAAAGAAGTAAGAAGAAACATCAAAAGAGACAAGATGAAATATATTGATGATTTGGCAAGGGAAGCAGAGGAAGCTGCAGCCAAAGGAAATATGAGGGATATGTACAACAACACAAAGAAGCTAACAGGGAAATATAAGCAAGCAAATGGTCTCATAAAAGATAAGAATGGAAAATTGCTTAGTAATATACAAGAACAAATGAAGAGATGGACAGAACATTTTGAGGAACTTCTCAATAGACCATCTCCAACTAATCCTCAGACATCCAGCCAGCAGAAGAGGAGCTACAAATCAGCTGTGAACGACCAAGTAGAGAAGAAATAAAGAAAGCCATAAAGCTTCTGAAAGATGGAAAAGCAGCTGGTCCAGATTGCATTCCAGCAGATGCCATCAAAACAGATATTGATACCTCTACAGAGATATTATATAAACTACTTGGCAAAGTCTGGAGAGAGAGGAAATACCAGCAGAATGGAAGGAAGGTTATCTGGTCAAGTTGCCTAAGAAGGGAAATTTACAAGAGTGCACAAATTATAGAGGAATAATGTTACTATCAGTGCCAGCAAAAGTATTAAACAGAATCATCCTGGAGAGATTAAAAGAGTCCTTAGACAAGCAACTGAGAGATGAACAAGCAGGTTTTCGACAAAATAGATCCTGTACAGACCAGATAGCCATTTTGAGAATAATAGTTGAACAAAGTCTGGAATGGAATTCACCGCTATACATCGGATTCGTGGACTATGAAAAGGCATTTGACAGTGAAGAGAGAGAATCGCTTTGGAAATTGATGAGGCATTATGGAGTTCCCATGAAGATCATTAACTTAATAAAGAAGACCTATGAAGACATGACATGCAGAGTTCTTCATGAAGGACAACTTACAGAACCGTTTAGGATTAGAACGGGAGTGAGACAGGGATGCCTCTTGTCTCCATTTCTTTTTTTACTAGCAATAGATTGGGTTATGAAAACATCGACATCACACAACAGAAGTGGAATCTGACTAAACAGCTTGATGATCTGGATTTTGCAGATGTCTTGGCTCGTCTGTCCCATAACCATAAACAGATGCAAGAGAAAATGAAAATTCTCAATGAGAGGTAACAACAAGTGGGCCTGAAAATACACAGGGAAAAGACAAAGATTATGAGAATAAATGCAAGAAATGATAACAAGGTTGAACTTGAAGAAACACCACTAAAAGATGTAGAATCGTACACATATCTTGGAAGTAATATAGACAAAATTGGAGGGACAGACAGTGATATCAAAATAAGAATATGTGGTGTCTGCCCATGCACACCACATGTTATATTTATAGAGTTTGAGTCAATGCTGATAAATGCGGCACTATTTGGAATATTGAAAATGATGCGCACCAGAGAATGACGTAGAAGATTGTTATGTGTATGGCCAAGGTGTTGAGGAAAACCTTGAGCTTTGTGGCAGCTGTTTTTGGCTGTGTTTTCTTTTAAGTGGGAACCTATTACGAAGTGTTCACCTTTCTTAAAGGATATGGTTTGTACAAGAGAATGAATACTCTTTGAATAGGATTAATACTGTATTGATGAGGTTTTGTAAATAAGGATTAATCTTGACAAACGCTTATGTATGCTACAAGGGATATAAGTTATTAAAGGATGTCGAGTTCATTTCAAAAAGGAAGACTGTTTTAGTTCCTCATTGGTGATTGGTCAGTTAAAGAACCCGCATGTATGTTGTGGAGTATGGAACAAAACTATAATCGTTGGGAGATTTCACCCAGGATGTAACAGAGTAACGAGCATTATTATGAAACAACAGCAGGAGCAATCAAATATACATTAACATAATCAACCTATACTTCAACTGTGGACAGGGGTAGCAATTTACCTGAAATAATAATAAACGAACACACAATATATTCAAACAGCGCCCCACCACAAATACAAAAAGCAAGAGGAGCTTTCATTGCATTGGGAAACTTATGGAGAACAAGAGAAATCAAGTCCAACACGAAAATAAGAATCTTCAACTCATATGTGAAGTCAGTCCTATTGTATGGCTCTGAGACATGGAGAACAACAAAAACAACAACCAAAAAGCTAGAATTTTATAAATGGATGCTTGCGCAGAATAGAAGGACTAAAATGGTATGACAAAGTCACAAATGTGAAATTGATGACAAGAACCAGACAAGTGCCAGTGGAACATCCTGGCGATGGATAGGACACACATTGAGGAAACCTGTTGATAGCATTACAAGGCAGTCCTTGTTCTGGAATCCACAGGGAAAGAGAGGCAGCGGTAGACCAAAAAACACATGGAGAAGAGAACTGGAAACAGAGGTGAAAATGATGAGGAAAACATGGAAAAAACTTGAGCGGATGGCACAGGACAGGAAGACTTGGCATGTGTTTGTTGAAGGCCTATGCTCCTTGGGGAGCTAAAGGGTAATGAATAGAAGGCAGAGTTGAAGGCAAATGTTTAAGAGAAAGACAGCACTATAAGTGGGAAGATAACATCAAGAGATGGGCAGGAAAGAGTCTATCAGATTCACCATTAAGACAAGAGACCAAAGACGTTGGAGATCCATTGAAGCCGACCTTCATGACCTTCATTGTGGAGATGGCAGCTGATGATGATGTCATAGCCTTTAATTAAATAAGAATGGAATAAAAATGTTTTTTTTAATTTAAAAAAAAATCCTGTTCAGTCTCTGCTTAGGTTACAGCTAGGATATATAGTGTGGCGAATTCAAAATAATGATCTTGTTTTTCGACATCTGAATATGGTATCATTTCGAGCCTCAAATCAGTTCAAATACAGTAAATCAAAAATGTCAAATTGTGTGAATGTGCATATGTGTCCTCCTTATGTCTGTCCTGTTGTTAAGAAGGGGGAGGAGCCCAGCATGTCTGGGATGACACCCAATTCCCTATTCATCTATCATCATCAACATGCATTATGAGAACCTCACCTTTTTGCCGTACCCTCACCCATCCTTACCCATTAATTTCTGTTCTTGTTAAATACTGTTTTACTATACTGTATAGTTCTCTATGTCTGTCAATTCTCAACACAAGTTCTAGAGTTAATGCATTCACCGAACAGACGGTTACTTATTGTATTTTAAGATTCTTGGAATGCTTATCAATAGTGTAGGGATACAATCAACAGCTCCACTTTCTCTCAACAACCTTGATGTTACAGGAAACTTATCAAAAAAGTACTGACTACTAAAACACCAGTCATGGTGATAAAGTCCTTCTTTTTTCCAGTTAATGATGTCCACCAAAAGATAAATATAAGTGGATGGAAGCAGACATCATCATCATCAGTTGATAAACTCTTAATACAAGACCCTTGCCCTGAGCAAGAGACATGCTGAGAAATCTGAAGCTCGCTCGAACATCACCAGAGCTACATACTGTGTTGTTGTGTTGCTCGTGGTTCGAGTATGGAATGTCAACTTGACCTACGCAGTGGTGTGTAGACATAGATGGAGTGTATAATGTGCGAATGATAGGAAGAGTTCGTGGTGTTGACAAATGTTCTTTTCTCACACTCATGTATGGCTGGAAGTCATCGACACCAACGACTGTGTACCTTTACTAAAGTTTAATTGGACGTACACACTCGACAGCACAGATAGTGACAAATCACAGGTTGGCATAATACATCATGGTACAGTGGATAAATGGTCTTGCAATGTTATGTTACATGGGCACTCATGTAGAATAATAGTATAATGGACTGTCAGTAGCCAAGCACTCAGTATTGCCCATATATATATATATCATCTGACTTCACTGACTGAGCACGTCAGCTTATAAATAATATTCCAGATGGCTTCTAGACCTAACCTCATCTAGCGAAGATTCTTTAACATAATGTTCAGCACATATTTTTCCATATAATAATATTGAACCGCTAGCAATGGGTTCTCATGTGTAGCAGTGATCTCTGGACTAATCAAGCGATAATACGGGCATCCCTTTTCTCTTCTTGAAAGTCACTACATGTTTGGTTCCAAGATGGCTTCACTCGTGAGCTGTCACTCACGTTTGGATACAGATAATGAATCTGTCTTAAAGTTAGTCATTCATTAAACATTTCATTGCTCTGTAGATTTTATCATGAACAATTGACTGCATTCTACAGGATATAGTGCTGCTAGGAATCGAAGTCGTTTTCATCGAGTCAAATATATTCTCTCAGACATACAAATCGTACCTATCGAAAATGGTGGCTTCGTACGAGAGTTCAAAAGAGTATCTTTTATTACCTTGGTATCAGAAATATGATTCTGCCATTCCTTGGCAATAAGAATAAACACTGGGGTAAAGCATACACGATAGGTCTAGACGACTATCACTTTCCCCACAAATACTGAGATCACTTTTTCCGGCGACAAGCCGACATAGAAAACACAGTCCCTATCAGGACGAAGCCAAATCACACCTCTCTCGCGACACATCCGCCGAACAGCCTTTGACCTCTCTAGAGACAACAGAACATATAGTTCGACTTAGATATGTAAAGATATACAGATATAAGACAGACTCGTCCTACTCAGACAAACAATACACATAAATTCAGGCCATAGATATTCTGAAGCAAGAACAATCTATTACTACCCAAACAAAGAATAAATCGCAGTAAAACCGGATTCATCCGCGGAGTTCGATCGAAAGAGACGGCACAACTTTCAAGGGAAGTAACTCAATAATGACTTTCCCTTAAGCACTAAAAAATATCTATTTTGTTTACAAAATATTTGCGAACATAACAAGTATACCAATGTATAATATTGTAAGATATCAAAGACTGCACGTAACACATGGATTGGAAGGAAGATTGCTGCTTCTGTTTTATGAGAAGTGATGACAGTGATAAACTTCATGCAACTCATGACTTTATAAGTTGGACAGCAATAACTTACAGTGCAAGACTTGACCTGGAGCATGCCCTCATGTGTATCACCTCCTGAGTAGAAGAATGGGAAACGCTTGCTGTTGCGACCATCCTGCAAATACATGAGAAAATAATAGTAAACAATTTTTATAAGTAAGAATATGTTTGATGGACTTTATTGATATGCTAATAAGTAAATAAACAAATTTATATTTTGAGTATTCTGTTCTTTTTCTGTTTATTTAAGTCCTCATTACTTCATGCAATCTGTGATCCACAGACTTAGAAAGAAAGTAGACCACACAAAGTGGTGCAACTAGAAATGACTAATATAAAAGAATATGATTGTTGGACTGTAGTGAGTCAGTTTTAGAGTTTGCTAGATTTCAGAGAGTCAACAATTTTATTGCTAGATGTGAATGGGTCAATGTTAAAATTACAGAGCTTGAGCCAGTATCACTACTGACATGAGTCAGTGTTACTACTGCTGGATCTGGTAGTAAAAATTATTACTGCTGAACCTGAAAAAGTTATGGACTTGACTCAGTGTTACTGTTGTTGCACTCTACTGTAGAGTGAGCCAATGTTACTAGTGTTGGAGATGAGTGAGTCAATGTTACTACTGTTGGACTAGAGTGGGTCAATGTTACTAGTGTTGGAGATGAGTGAGTCAATGTTACTACTGTTGGACTACAATGGATGGGTGTGAAAAAAAAATCAAAAAAAGGTGATTCGTCTTACGAGGACAAAAGAATAAGAAAATAGCCAATGTTACGGCCACAAGGCCTTCGTCAGGGAAAGGAAAGAAAGTGAAGGTTAGATAGGACACATAAGAACCTAAAAAAATATAAAAATTAAAACTAGGTACTTCCCTGAAGGCGTCAAAGTCCTAATGCTTATAGGCGCATGCCGGGAAAAGGAAATGACTGCCACCACCAGATGTACACAATACATACTTAGAGACTAAAAAACGAAACTGAGCAATAAACTGCCCAAACGTAATATAAGTGGGGACTGGAAATAGAAGGGAACAGAATGAGTCGAAGATAAATACATACAAAATAAAATAAAATACAAAATCTAGACATATTAAAAACAGTGTATTATATATTCATGCGTATAATTAGAGGGCGGCAGAAAATAGAAAAATGGGATAAGAGTGGAAAGAGTCAAAGTTGAAAAGGAGAGGAAAGGGTGACCTCAGACAAAGGTGTGTAGAGTGTTGAGCCCAGCTGGTTTTAGACACCCCATGTGGTGGATAAGACGGTTCTGTTGGACTAGAGTGGGTCAATGTTACTAGTGTTGGAGATGAGTGAGTCAATGTTACTACTGTTGGACTAGAGTGGGTCAATGTTACTACTGTTGGACTAGAGTGGGTCAATGTTATTAGTGTTGGATTTGAGTCAATCAATACCCTTTAGCTCCCAGAGGAGCATAGGCCTTCAACAAACACATGCCAAGTCTTCCTGTCCTGTGCCTTCCGCTCATGTTCTTTCCATGTTTTCCTCATAATTTTCACCTCTGTATTCAGTTCTCTTCTCCATCTGTTTTTTGGTCTACCTCTGCCTCTCTTTCCCTGTGGATTCCAGAACAAGGACTGCCTTGTAATGCTATCAACAGGTCTCCTCAATATGTGTCCTATCCATTGCCTGCGTCTTCTTCTCAACTCTTGTTCCACTGGCACTTGTCTGGTTCTTGTCATCAATTCCACATTTGTGACTTTGTCATACCATTTCAGTCCTTCTATTCTACGCAAGCACCCGTTTATAAAAGTCTGTAGCTTTTTGGTTGTTGTTTTTTATGCTCTCCATGTCTCCTTTGGCTGCAGCTTCCTCCGCTTCCCTTGCCAACTCTTCAATATACTTCCTCTTGTCTCTTTTTATGTTTCTTCTTACTTCTTTGTTTGCTTCTATGTACACTTCATAAGCCTTGGCTTTGGAGCTTCTGGTTTTGCTTCTATTTAAATCTGCTTTCTTGTTTTTCCTGTCTTCTATCTTACTAATGGTTTCTGGTGTTAACCATGCTTTATGCTGGTTCTCTTTTTCTCAGTACTTCTTCACGTCTCGTTCCATATATTTTTTACTCATTGCCAGTGGTCTTCCGTATCTGCTTCATCTTCCAGCTGTTGGAGTACTTGGTATTTGTTGGATACTGTGATTGAAAATTGTTCTCTTATTTCCTGATTTCTTAGATATCCCACAATATACTGCTGTCTATAGCTATATATTGTTGTAAATTTCTTGAGTTTTAATTTTGTTTTAGCCAACAGAAGATGGTGGTCTGATACCATATCTGCTCCTCTACATACTTTTACATCATGCAATGATGACCTAAACTTCTTACTTATGCATATGTGATCAATCTGATTCTCAGTTCTGTGGTCGGGACCCAAAGATGCAGCAATAGAGAATGCAGTCAGCGACTGTCGCGAGAGACGAGTAAGTCTGCAATTAAATTCCTAAAAACTAATGGTAATATTTTGTCGGTAAATTTCTCACTGAATGAGAAGGCAGTCGGTTGTCTATACTCACTGTTGGCACAGACAATCGTTGGTCAACAGTCATGGGACATCCACCAATTTTACAAGGAATGTTGACATAACAATAGACAACGCTCGGCGTGAGCCCTTTTAAACGCAACAACATTCACCTGAAATGTTTTCACAAACACGCGGACATTACATCAACAGACTATTAGGAGGAAAGCAACGGACGTCGCGGGTGTGTTTACACAAAGCCAGTAATACCCAAGTATTATTTTGGTTAGTAATAGAACATAATGTGCAGTCGGCGACAGAAGGCCAAGTAATTTTACAATGCGTCTGGTGGTCAGTCGTTCAGACAAAATAACATTTGATTAACGGCGACGCAGTGTCTGAGCCAGGGACAACATGAAAAGAGGGAGAATATGTCATTATGTAAAAACTATTAAATGCTGCACAGACACTCAAAAGACGAACGCAGACAAGTTGTCTCGGATAAGCAAAATATGAGAGCGACCATAGCAAAATAATACAGGAAATTTTACACAGTTTGAGGACGGAAAAAAAAAAAAAAAAAAAAAAAAATTTGTCTGACTTTAGGAAAACAAACGAAATTTCACATGACACAGGAAGCGAACCCGAAAAAAAATCGCCCTAGGCGATCCAGACGATATATAACCCAACTATATTCATTGCTTGGCATTGGTAAGAGAAACCATTCCGCCAACCAAGACTTGGGGTTCTAGATTTCACGAGAAAGAATCAAGACATTGTGTCAGTGAAATTCGTATAGGGACACCAAGGTTAGTGTAATATATTTTGTACTTTATCATTATTATGTCTTACCTTCAGTCAGATAATATATACATATTTTCCATAAATATAACACTGTAAATACCAGTCACGTTTATTATAATATTATATTTCACACTAATAAGTACAGGTTGCAATAAATGCCATGCAGAGAATGATTATATTTATAAGATTGCACAGTTTCCAGTAACTATAACGAAGTAAATACAAGACACTTTTATTTTGCCTCTTACATTACATGTTAAACGTGCAGTAAACACCGCACAGCCCTTTCTTATAGTGATAAGGTTTCACATACAAGACACTACAGGCGTAGCATAGTTTACGGGATACTTACAAAGGGTTCATTATTTTATCCATCACAGTGGTAGAGACAGGGACCATTTGAGATACTCATCCTTAGTCTACTACGTGGTTGGCGTTAATCACAGGACAAGCTTTAGAGTAGGGCCGACCGAGATCCTGCGACGACACGCATCTCACACGTAATTAACGGCAACAACCTACCAATACTCCACGGGGGTCAGAAAGGAATTTACCAGGCGGTGAAGGGTCTTTCTATCATCGACTACCCACCCAAAAAGAAAGCAGAAAATACCCAGAAGGATTGCTGCATTTCTAAATAGCTGTCCACGTGAAATTTAATGATCTGAAGTGGCAGTCGCCAACGGATGATTTTTTACAACAAGTGCCTTGGAGAAATTTAATGATCTGAAGTGGCAGTCGCCAACGGATGATTTTTTACAACAAGTGCCTTTGAGAAACTATGATCAAAAGCTGCAAGAGCAGACGGGAGATTTTGTAACCCCAGTGCCTACCAAATTTATCGAGATCCTAAATTACATGCAGTAATGGACAGATTCTCCCTGTACAATTGATGCACCAACAAATACGAATATACAACATATTTCCATCATCGTCACCACATAAGCAAAATACCAAGACAACAAAAGGACATCTGCATAACAGACGAAGTCTCACCCGCCTAACATTGTGTTCAACCTCACCCATGAATAAGACACCTCGGACGCTCGGGACAATGTCAACACAGGCATTGTGAAAGACAAAAATACAAGCCGTGGACACCTGGCGAAATCGAGTGAACCGTCCAATGTTATTGTAGGCAGACAAAGACTTGTCCATTGTGTTCAAACAACCAGAGTTTATTGACAGTTAGCAAGAGACCAAGAAACACAAGATATCCTTTTTGTTAGTATTTAGGAGTTAACTTAAATTCATCATCATCACATAGGGTAGACTTTAGATTCATTTGTGTATTTTGCATTAACTAATATCTTTCTTCACAGGGATAGTTAATGTTATTTCTAGTTGCATTTGTATCAGTGTAATTGAATGTTGTTATATTTCAGAACATTAATAAATGTTGTAGTTGTGTTTACCAACACACGTTATCACATATATAGAGAAGGAACGAAAGTGTGCGAAAGAGACATACTGTTCTTCTTCTCTTTCTCTTCTGTTCACTCAGTGTAATAGGGGAGTGGGGGCTCATTAGTATATAGAGGGGGAGATAGAGTGGTAGGAGGTATATGTCACGAGATCCAGAATCACTGGGGCTATATGCTGGGAATTCATCCCAAAGTCTTATATTCACCTTCTCCACTCCTGCTGCTCATCTTCAACCGGGTGCCAGGCGAATCTGAGCCATTGACAAAGCCGGCACCTCACAGATAACTCTCTTTGGTTACCCTCACAGGGGTAACTTTGTGACATAATTGTGGGCTGCAGTCCGGAATATACCTTGGGACTTGCCCTAGACTAAAACATTAAATAATTCTTTTTTTGCAAATTTTGTATAAACCTATTCACTGTCTTCTATACTGTTCCTTATTCTACTTAGGTAGAGGGAAAGAACACAGAATAGAGTATTAGATAACTAGATATTCATATTAGATATTAAGATTAGATATTCATAGTATATTAAGAAAGACATTGACACATGTTAGAAGATTACACCGTATTAATTTATATGCACTTTATTACTGCATCTGGTTACCAATATTGATTTGTTGTCATCATTATAAATTTACCTGGATTTTTGGTAGTACCACGTGAGACTCGATCAAAAGGCATTGTTGAAGTCGGACGCTTTGAACGAGCGACCCGACATTGTGTATTCCTTTTGTTCACAAGTGGACAATAGCGACTAAGCCACTGAGACGAAACATTTTAGTATTGTTTTCTTGGTAGGCAGGCAGTAGTTGATGGTCAGAAAATTATTTGACTGGTATGCTTAGCAAGCCTTAGAATTGTATTGCCAAGGTTTTCTTTACTATTGTCATTTACCTGTACGGCTGTAAAGGTTATAGCGAAGCATACGGGAAATTTGTTTTGGTTCTCCCTTTGGCCAAGGGCACAAATTTTTTCTTCGCCCTATATTTTTTTTCTCTCACATAATTTTGAGTAGCGATAGGCAGATTGAATTCTAGCTTGATCATGGCAGATTTGATGCAAATTCGCGCTGCGATTATCCAGGAAGCAACTAGTTTAAAACTAGAAAAAGGAGAACTTATGGAATATGTGGAAAAAAATGTTAACGGCGCACAAAGAAGAGAGAAAAGACAAACTTGCAGAGCAAGAGAGAAAAGATAAACTAGCAGCAGAAGTAGAGCAAAGAAGATTGACATTAGCAGCGGAGAAGGAGGGAGAGAAGCCAAGAAATTAGAAGCTGAGAGAGAGAGAGAGAGAGGCCGAGTATAGGAGATTCAAGGCAGAGTTAGAGAGAAATAAGGCAGAGAGAGAGCACGAACTTCGGATGAAGAGGTTGCTTAAAGCATTTGAACTATCCACAAGAGTTGAACCAGAAATATGTATTTCGGCCCATTGAAGTGGCAGACGAGCTATCATATCGCCTAGAGGACACACCATCTTCGCCTTGCATTACGACATATGCAAAGAAATCTGCAGGAGAAACTGATTACGAGAAGGGCGCAGTTGACCGTATCAGGGGAAGAAAAGACAACTTGCTTTGCAATCCACATAGACAGGAAACTCAACACAACTCCTTTTCTCAGAACCAGAGGCAAGGGGAAAAATGGTGCCGGTATTGTCGCATGAAAAATCACTACACCAGTGAGTGCCGAAACCGCCCTCCTCTCCATCGCTTGGCGTATATAGAAACCCGAACAATGAAGGACAAAGAGTCCCGGAGAAAAGAGGGGGAAAAATCACACCCGGCGGTAGTTAATTCAATGGATTCCAGACACCGCTGCAGAGATAACGGAAAGTTATTAAAAGGCACAGAAGAACCCACTCTAATTGCGAGCGGTACCTTCGATGGATCTTGCAAGGGGACTTCGAATAAAACAATTTCACCTGGCATCACAGGGAAGAAGAAAACAGGCACTTGTCTCCTGACATCAGGAGAACAATTATTACCTTACTCCACCGGCCCTTCTACGTGGAAAGAAGCGACCGGACAGGAACGGGCATTTCGCTATTATCCACGGAAATAGACAGTTGCACACATCGCCTAAGTCTGCCTTTACCCAAGACGAGGAAAAGTCAGATCCTACCACTTTTAAAACTTACGGAGAGAAATGTGTGCCTTTAGAAGGTATAACAACACATACGATTATCGGGACAGGGTGGACGACGGACACGGAGGCACCCCCCGACTCTCTTCAAAAGGAGGTAGAAGAGGATTATGAGGAGAAAAGTGTGGTAGAGCCGGCGGGGATACAGCAGCTCAACACCCATGGGACTCCGATTCTATATGTAGGCGAGACAAAAACTAAGCGGATAGAGAGAAGGAAAGACACCAGGCGACACAAGAGGAAACAGCTTGGTGTACGCGCTTTATGCAAGGCACAGCGCAGATGCGCGAAATTTACAACACACTGTACCCGATATAAATGGACAGATGGGTTGCACCGTATCTTGAATTATGACCATTCCACGGGCAAGATACACAAGATACGTAATAAGGACAAACAAGGGCCAACTTTGATCCGTCGTCGGATTCAAAGATTGGTTAGCAGAAGAAAGAAGTGGGGAAACATTTTTTATTTCGACAGAGCGAAGAAAGACACACTGAGAGTTAGTGTCAATAAGAATGGACCACTCAAAAGAAAGAAGAGGTTTAAACCTGGCAACGAATATTACAAGGACCCTAATGCAAAGGGGCGGAAAAGGAAAAGTGATATTGTAGGGACGGCGACTAGCGCCCGGATTCCCTCGGAACACAACGTTGTCAATAGAGAAAGAGCGGAAGAGGTATTCGATTCCAGGCTGGAATTCGATTCGAAAATCAGTTCAAGACTGGTTAGATCAGAACAATTGACTGATGGAACTGTGGAAATTCAGGTCACAGGTAACGGCGATCCTCCAATGATGGCGGCTATCGCCCGGACTCCCATTGAAGGCAGATATGTCAAGGGAGAACTACGAACGGCAGTTTTAAATGATCATACATACGAAGTCATTTTAGGCTACAAATATGTGAGTTTAGGAGACACTCGTCAATCAAGAGTCACAGCTGCAGTGCAGACAAGTGACCAAGCGAAGGAGAAGAGACAAGGAGACGAGGTTCACTTCCATCCGCAAGAGCTGAGACAAGCTCAAATGAACGATAAATCGGTAGAACCGTGTTTTAAGAAGAGACTGAAGGGAGACAATCCACCAGAACCAGGAGACTGCTTTAAACAGCAAGGACAACTCCTTAGGAAAGTAGAAAAAGCGCGGATATGAGTATAAGCAACTGGTAGTACCAGCACGATATAGATTTTATATCTTAGGTATGGGACATGCTAGTGAATCTAGTGGTCAGGTCAGACAATACATCACTACGCAAAGAATCACCCACCATTATTATTGGCAGGGAATCGCAGGGGACATGGATCAATTTATCCGATCAGGTCCTGAATGCCAGAGAGGGGCATCAAATCATGGGAAAAGTGAGGAAGCCACTGTTAAGGGAAACAGACTACGTATGAAGAAGAGGAGGCGTCAACATGACGGAGAATATAATACGACTGGTCCTAAGTGTGAGCTAGAGATAGGCAAACAAGTTTTACTGTTTATGCATAGTAAACAGAACAGGTTACTGATTGGATGGCACGGGCCATACACAGTGGTCGAGAAGGCATCTCGAACCAATGATAAGATTCCAATGGAGAATCAGCTGGAAATATATAATATTATTCTGCTAAAGAGATACTTAGCCAGACACATAACTGAAGCGGCCAACTTCAGGACACGAGCAGCCACAAAGCATTTGAATAAAGGAAATCCGAACTCAGCACTGCAGCCCAATGCGGCTAGACAGTCAGCTGCAGGTGTGCAGAAAATCACAACCCACTCTACGAACGTAGTCGAGCAGGGGCGACAACTCTTGACTACGGTCACGATAT
The DNA here is from genome assembly GCA_024509875.1 of Oreohelix idahoensis. Taxonomy (NCBI): domain Eukaryota; kingdom Metazoa; phylum Mollusca; class Gastropoda; order Stylommatophora; family Oreohelicidae; genus Oreohelix; species Oreohelix idahoensis. The sequence goes on along the minus strand of JAMPIV010020177.1, from coordinate 212,812 downwards.
TGAAACAGGAAAGGGAGCAGCTCTTTATAGCTGATGCAGGAGAAGCAACTGAGGAAGATTGCGAGAAGAATGATTTGGACGAGGAGAAGGAGGAATGGAAAGAGGAAGATGAAGTGGAGAGTAATAGGGAGAAGATAACCACCGCCGACAATAGGGAATGTAAATTGCATCCTGACTCGCAGGAGTCTTCGCAAGCTAAGACTTGGTGCGGGGGACATCTGTCGCGAGAGACGAGTAAGTCTGCAATTAAATTCCTAAAAACTAATGGTAATATTTTGTCGGTAAATTTCTCACTGAATGAGAAGGCAGTCGGTTGTCTATACTCACTGTTGGCACAGACAATCGTTGGTCAACAGTCATGGGACATCCACCAATTTTACAAGGAATGTTGACATAACAATAGACAACGCTCGGCGTGAGCCCTTTTAAACGCAACAACATTCACCTGAAATGTTTTCACAAACACGCGGACATTACATCAACAGACTATTAGGAGGAAAGCAACGGACGTCGCGGGTGTGTTTACACAAAGCCAGTAATACCCAAGTATTATTTTGGTTAGTAATAGAACATAATGTGCAGTCGGCGACAGAAGGCCAAGTAATTTTACAATGCGTCTGGTGGTCAGTCGTTCAGACAAAATAACATTTGATTAACGGCGACGCAGTGTCTGAGCCAGGGACAACATGAAAAGAGGGAGAATATGTCATTATGTAAAAACTATTAAATGCTGCACAGACACTCAAAAGACGAACGCAGACAAGTTGTCTCGGATAAGCAAAATATGAGAGCGACCATAGCAAAATAATACAGGAAATTTTACACAGTTTGAGGACGGAATGTCTGACTTTAGGAAAACAAACGAAATTTCACATGACACAGGAAGCGAACCCGAAAAAAATCGCCCTAGGCGATCCAGACGATATATAACCCAACTATATTCATTGCTTGGCATTGGTAAGAGAAACCATTCCGCCAACCAAGACTTGGGGTTCTAGATTTCACGAGAAAGAATCAAGACATTGTGTCAGTGAAATTCGTATAGGGACACCAAGGTTAGTGTAATATATTTTGTACTTTATCATTATTATGTCTTAACTTCATTCAGATAATATATACATATTTTTCCATAAATATAACACTGTAAATACCAGTCACGTTTATTATAATATTATATTTCACACTAATAAGTACAGGTTGCAATAAACGCCATGCAGAGAATGATTATATTTATAAGATTGCACAGTTTCCAGTAACTATAACGAAGTAAATACAAGACACTTTTATTTTGCCTCTTACATTACATGTTAAACGTGCAGTAAACACCGCACAGCCCTTTCTTATAGTGATAAGGTTTCACATACAAGACACTACAGGCGTAGCATAGTTTACGGGATACTTACAAAGGGTTCATTATTTTATCCATCACAGTGGTAGAGACAGGGACCATTTGAGATACTCATCCTTAGTCTACTACGTGGTTGGCGTTAATCACAGGACAAGCTTTAGAGTAGGGCCGACCGAGATACTGCGACGACACACGCATCTCACACGTAATTAACGGCAACAACCTACCAATACTCCACGGGGGTCAGAAAGGAATTTACCAGGCGGTGAAGGGTCTTTCTATCATCGACTACCCACCCAAAAAGAAAGCAGAAAATACCCAGAAGGATTGCTGCATTTCTAAATAGCTGTCCACGTGAAATTTAATGATCTGAAGTGGCAGTCGCCAACGGATGATTTTTACAACAAGTGCCTTTGAGAAATTTAATGATCTGAAGTGGCAGTCGCCAACGGATGATTTTTTACAACAAGTGCCTTTGAGAAACTATGATCAAAAGCTGCAAGAGCAGACGGGAGATTTTGTAACCCCAGTGCCTACCAAATTTATCGAGATCCTAAATTACATGCAGTAATGGACAGATTCTCCCTGTACAATTGATGCACCAACAAATACGAATATACAACATATTTCCATCATCGTCACCACATAAGCAAAATACCAAGACAACAAAAGGACATCTGCATAACAGACGAAGTCTCACCCGCCTAACATTGTGTTCAACCTCACCCATGAATAAGACACCTCGGACGCTCGGGACAATGTCAACACAGGCATTGTGAAAGACAAAAATACAAGCCGTGGACACCTGGCGAAATCGAGTGAACCGTCCAATGTTATTGTAGGCAGACAAAGACTTGTCCATTGTGTTCAAACAACCAGAGTTTATTGACAGTTAGCAAGAGACCAAGAAACACAAGATATCCTTTTTGTTAGTATTTAGGAGTTACTTAAATTCATCATCATCACATAGGGTAGACTTTAGATTCATTTGTGTATTTTGCATTAACTAATATCTTTCTTCACAGGGATAGTTAATGTTATTTCTAGTTGCATTTGTATCAGTGTAATTGAATGTTGTTATATTTCAGAACATTAATAAATGTTGTAGTTGTGTTTACCAACACACGTTATCACATATATAGAGAAGGAACGAAAGTGTGCGAAAGAGACATACTGTTCTTCTTCTCTTTCTCTTCTGTTCACTCAGTGTAATAGGGGAGTGGGGGCTCGTTAGTATATAGAGGGGGAGATAGAGTGGTAGGAGGTATATGTCACGAGATCCAGAATCACTGGGGCTATATGCTGGGAATTCATCCCAAAGTCTTATATTCACCTTCTCCACTCCTGCTGCTCATCTTCAACCGGGTGCCAGGCGAATCTGAGCCATTGACAAAGCCGGCACCTCACAGATAACTCTCTTTGGTTACCCTCACAGGGGTAACTTTGTGACAGCGACCCATAGCTTGACTGCTTGCGTCAGGGTCAGCGAACCAGAGCTGACCAAGACCCTATTCCACCTCCACGTGGTGGTCCTGGAAACAGGCTGCATCACTGCAGTCTGGCTGAGAGAGTAGGGATTGAAGAGGGAAGGCAAACCCGGTCCCAAAAAATGCCGTGCTGAAGTTGGATGTGTCGGCCGAAAGGCGCAGATATCGCAGCTCCAGTGTAAACAGACACAACGCAACCAACGTCCTGTTCAGGACGAACGAGGAAGAAGAAGAAGTTCTGTGGTCTGGTGATATCCATGTTGCTTTACGTATTCTTTTATGTGGAAATATGCTTCCTCCTATAGCTAGTTGATTTGAAGCACAGAAGTTAGCTAATAGTTCCCCATTCTCGTTCATCATACCTAATCCCTCCTGTCCCATGATTTCTTCAAAGCCCGTGTTGTCTGTTCCTATTTTCGCAATTAGGTCCCCCATCAAAATTGTGATGTCCTTTCTTTCTTTTTTGTCCAAGACATTTTGTAGTCCGGTGTAAAAGTCTTCTTTCACAGATTCTTCTTTATCATTTGTAGGTGCATAACACTGGATGATGTTTATATTTACTTTCTTTTTGGCTGATTTAAACCTTGCTGTTATAATTCGGGGTCCCATTGCTTCCCATTCTATAAGAGCCTTCTGTGCTTCCCTAGACAGCATTATAGCCACCCCTTCACTGTGGTGGGCTCTTTCCACCTCATGTCCTGAGGACAACACCATTTCTCCTGTGATCAATCTCCTCCACTCTATGCCCTTCCACCGTGTCTTGCACAGATCCAGGATATCGATCCTGTAATTTGTCATTTCCGCTGCTACCTGTGCAGTTTTCCTTTGACCACATAGAGTGCGAACATTCCAGGTGCCAATCCTAGAGATTTTCCTAGACGAAAAAAAGGTTAGTCGGCAACCCAGACTCCTTTCGACTTTCTCTGGGTTGCTTCATGTGCCTACTTTCCAGAGGACCTTCTTCTGTCTTGGGTGGCTGAGTTGATTTATATACTGTATTTGACTTGTCCATATTTGTTGAAGTTTTTTGGTAAAAAGTTTTTTACGGGATGGGGTAACCAGCCCCATCCCAACCCTCCTTAGTCGGTTGGACTTGAGTGGGTCAATGTTATTAGTGTTGGACTAGAGAGGGTCAATGTTACTAGTTAGACTAGAGTGGGTCAATGTTACTACTGTTGGACTAGAGTGGGTAAATGTTCCTACTGCTAGACATGAGTGAGTCAATGTTACTATTGTTGGACTAGAGCATTAGTCAATGATAATATTTCTGGACTTGAGTGCGTCAATGTCACTATTGCTAGACTTGAGTGAGTCAATGTTACTATTGTTGGACTAGAGCATGTCAATGTTAATATTTGAGTGAGTCAGTGTTACTATTTCTAGACTTGAGTGAGTCAATGTCACTATTGTTGGACTAGAGAATGAGTCAATGTTACTATTGCTAGACTTGAATGTGTCAATGTTACTATTGCTGGACTTGAGTGAGTCAATGTTACTATTGCTAGACTTAAGTGAGTCAATGTTTTTAATTTTGGACTAGAGTCTGATTCAATGTTACTACTGCTGGACTTGAGGGAGTAAAAGTCACAAGAGGCCAGCACTCTAACCATTCTGCCCATCGGAAGCTCAATTTCCTATTATTCAACATAAAATGTACCCAATATTTCAGTCTACTCTTTCGTTATTCCCTGTTGATCAAACCTTCAAACAAGCATATCTCTTAGCCTTTAAGTAAGTACTGAATACCATCACTAAAAAGATGTTGATTTATATTATTTTAAGATTCCTGGAATGATTATCAATAATGTAGGGATAAAGACAACATCACCACCCCCAATTAGCAAACTTGATGCTGCAAGGTGCACTACAGTGATTAGAGTAAAGCAAAGGACCTTTTTAAAAAAAAAAAAAAGAAGACTTCATTAACGCTGGAAAACTCTAGAAAACTTACAGCAAGGGCTACAACTTCTTCCCTGAGTGGCACATCCTTGCGGCCTCCATACTTGAAAGTCTTGCGTAGATTGGTCAGACAAAGAGATGCAGCATCTAATGGAACACAACACCAACATAGACTGTTAAATATGCGTTATGTTTTCACAGTTACATTTCATCATTATATTTTATTTGTTATGTTACTTAGCTCTCTGTAAAGTTTTGTTTGTTTATTATCTTGTAACTTCTGTCAGAAAAATATAAATAAATAAATCACATGGAAGTTGATCAAATACTTCAGCAGTAACTGCAGCTCTTCCCTGGGTAGTTTTTGAGTGTCTCTGAAACTTCAGCAGTAACTGCAGCTCTTCCCTGGGTAGTTTCTGGGTGTCTCTGAGACTTCAGCAGTAACTGCAGCTCTTCCCTGGGTAGTTTCTGGGTGTCTCTGAGACTTCAGCAGTAACTGCAGCTCTTCCCTGGGTAGTTTCTGGGTGTTTCTGAGCAGGCAGAGAAAGAAAAGGACAACTGCTTCCTCAGTAATGCCATAAAAGGCAAATAATGAGATTATGCAAGGGCTGACAACCTCAAATGTAATATAACTAAGGAAACCACCCCTGCAAGAGCATATGATTGCTTTGATGCAGGCTTCCTGCAAGGGAGAATCTGATGGTGGTTCTATGCTCCATTATGAGCAAAATGTGAAAAGAAGAACTACACCACTGCAACAATTTTATGACCGACTTCTGATTATGGTGATAGCCTTGAACTCTGAGGCAAAATGGAGATGCTGATTACAATATTCTTTAACAATGTCAGTAACATAATTCTGAAAAACTAGTAGGATCTTACTGTTGTAGGTGCGACTGGAGTCTGAAGCAGCTGTTTCTAAGTACTTGAACAAGTATGGCCTGAGAGAATCAGAGCAGTCAAAGTAAGCGGCAACCAGACCAAAAAGCCGCCAACCTCGAATCTTACTTTTGCTGTTATGACAAAGATGAAATGTAATAATATATAAATTAAATAATATACCCTATATAATTCATTTTGCTAATAAAATATACTTATATGTATGTAGCAAGTACGAATTTATGTCAGGTTATTGACGCATTTGGTCTAGAAATTCTCTGAACTCCCTCGTTGCAGACAGCAACATCTAGTCTTGAAACTCTCTGATCTCACCTGCCGCAGACAGTAACATTTAGTCTTGAAGCTCTTTTAGCTCTCCATCACAGACAGCAACATTTAGTCTTGAAACTTTCTGATCTCTCCTGCCAAGAACTTATTATAGGTGTGGCGTGTGTAGGTGGTAAACAATACTGACTCGTATGAATTAACATGACGCCACTGGTTACAGTTCCATGACATTTATTATACTGCTACACAGGTCCAGAATATCAATTACATCGCCAAGCACACCACACAGAATATTCAGGCTAACATTAACTGTAGGAACAAACTAACTACAGTATGCACACACTGGCTTTACTATCTTACAACAACAGTAAACAAAACGTCCCTATGTGCACCAGTAAATCCACCATTCAGATGTAAATCACAGATCTCAGTGATTGGCTGCATGTATCATTGCCATCTGGATTCTCCATGAATCGCTGTCAGGCGGGAAAGGATCTACGCTTGTATCTTTTTCATAATAGCTCCAAGGCAGGACAGATTCAACACCTTATTCCACAATTGCTCCTAGGTGGGACAGATTCAACACCTTACTCCATAACAGCTCCTAGGTGGGACAGATTCAACACCTTACTCCAAAATAGCTCCTAGGTGGGACAGATTCAACACCTTACTCCATAATAGCTCCTAGGTGGGACAGATTCAACACCTTACTCCATAATAGCTCCTAGGTAGGACAGATTCAACACCTTACTCCATAATAGCTCCAAGGTAGGACAGATTCAACACCTTTATAATAGCTCCTAGGTAGGACAGATTCAACACCTTACTCCATAATAGCTCCTAGGTGGGACAGATTCATCACCTTATTCCATTATAGCTCCTAGGTAGGACAGATTCAACACCTTACTCCATAATAGCTCCAAGGTGGGACAAAACCCGACGCCTTAACAAGTTCTTCACGAACACCTCCTGGAACTCTCCTAGGTGGGAAAAGCATCGCCTGTATGACCTATAACATAATCACTATATCTATCACAGCTGTGGTTTCTCACTGGGTCAAAATATGAGCACATTGCTCGACAACAAATCACAGACTGTCCCTTGTCACATTCGGGTACTCTCTCAGTCATCATCACTTGTGTTCACCAAACATGCTTTCCCCATGTGCACGCACATCACAAATCACTGACTCTCAATCAGGCAAGAACTCAGACCCTGAGTTAAACTTAAATAAGTGTTGATAACCTAAGTGACCCTTAACTCCAACCACTCCATCATTCACCCACATGAATCCGTTCTGTGACATCCCCCATCATAGACAAGGAACATTAAGTCTTAAAACTCTGATCTCCCCCATTGCAGACAGCAACATTTAGTATTAAAACTCTTTGAACTCTCCATCACAGACAGCAAAACAACCATACAATTCTACATATGATCAGAGGAAGTTTACAACCTCTTAATCCATAGGGAACATGCTTATTTTATTTTTTACCAACAAAACTATAAGAAATATTGTTTCTTTATTGTGTACTTTTCACTGGAAAGTCTACAAAGAAATGAGGATATTACAGAATAATCTATTCCTCCATACAAAGAAATGAGAATATTATAGAATAATCTATTCCACCATACAAAGATTTTTATAACTTATAAAATAAGAATGACTTTTACCTGAACATGCTCCTATTGTTTGTAGTTTGCTTACACAGCTGGCAAAAGACTTCATCTCTGATCTGTGGGAACTTGTGGCATGTCTAAAAGATGTGTTTAAAAAAAATTATAGTTCATTTAAACTACATCTCAAGTTTAAAAAAAAAATTAATTATATATATATATATACCGAAGCACATTAAAAACGCACCACTATTATATACTGAAGCACATTAAAAACACACCACTATTATATATACTGATGCCGAGAATTTGGAAAAAAAAAGTGTGGGAATGGATTTTCCCCATGTTTGTCATGAGGTAGAGAGCGAATGGCTGCTGGAATGGAAAGTGCATGATTCAACCCACAGGTTTGTGTACAGACTACATGAAAACAATGAAAGTTACACGTGCAACTCGATTCCCAACAGCTATGACCCTGAAAATGTGTACGCATTGTGGCAGTATACTCGGTATAAAAAGGCCGTTAGAGACAAAACACCCAGTACATGTGCTTGAAATGCCACGAATATCTGAAAACGACCGCCAACGAGCCATTGGTATGTTGGAGACCGGAATGAGCTCATGGGCCATTGCCAGAAGGATGAATTGCCACCACAGCACTATTGTACGTCTCAATGAACGTTATGGAACCACTGGCAGTGCCCGGGATAGACTTCGGAGTGGCCAACCACGAGTTACTACCCCTGCGCAAGATCGTCATATTGTGCTGAGTCACCTAAGGAATCGTTCTCTCCCGGCAAGTCAAACAGCAAGAGCAATAGTGGGTAGACGTGGGCAAGTCTCTCGAATGACAGTCATACGACGACTCAGAGATACAGACCTTACTGCAAGACGACCTTATGTTGGGCCAAACTTGACTCACAGACATCGTCAGCAGCGCCTGCAATGGGCAGAGCAACATGTCAGATGGACTAGACTGCAGTGGAATGCTGTCCTATTCACAGACGAGAGCAGATTCAACATATCCTTTGCTGATGGACGTATGCGGATTTGGCGACGGTGTGGAGAGCGCGTTGCAGATTGCTGTGTTCGTCAGCACAACCGATTTGGAGGTGGCAGAATTCACATTTGGGGAGGATTCAGTTTTCACCATCGCTTGCCTCTTCACGTCTTCCGTGGAAATGTTAATGCTGTGACATATCGAGATGAGGTTCTGGATGCATTGGTTGCTCCTGCGTTCACAAATTATCCAGACTTGCAGCTTCTCCAGCAGGATAACGCACGTGCGCACACCGCATGCATTACGCAGCAATATCTACAGCAGCAGAACATTGTGACGATTGATTGGCCTGCCCTATCACCAGACATGTCCCCTATAAAACATCTGTGGGACGAGCTTGGACGCAGGGTCTACAGGCAAGGTTCTCCAGCTAATCTGCAACAGCTCAAAGCTGCTCTTACACGTGAATGGGACTTGATTCCCCGGAATTTCCTTCAGAGACTTGTGCGTTCCATGCGGAGCCGCTGCCAAGCTTGTTTGCAAGCACACAGTGGACATACCAGATACTGAGGATAGTGTGAATAAATTTTTTTATTGGTTGCATTTTTGGTTTTCTCCCTTGCCTGCACAGAATGCAATGAATTTCATAACAATCAAATGTACAAATTAATGACAAGCATGGATTCATAGGAAAATGAATAAAGATTCCAAATATGTAAACTTGTAAACACTTATATTTACATTTCATACTCTGTTCCTGGATTATACAGGTGGTGCGTTTTTAATGTGCTTCAGTATATATATTTTTTTTACTTATTTGTAGTTTCATTTTAAAAAAAATTGCATCCATGGGTGGTTTCAAGCTATAAACCTTTGCACCACACAGGCATGCCATGAATGAGTATTTGCGAATTATATATAACCAATAAAGTATGGAACAATGTCATATAACCATTAAAATACCAAACCTGCATACTTTAAATATCTGTTAAATTTGTGAATGTGGGTATTTGTTGGTGCACAAGTTTAATATTTTACACATCATTTTCAACAAATTTTAAGGTGATCTTTTAAAACTAGGGCTTTAGTGCAAATCAACACAGGCAATATAAAATCGTGCCAAATTGTTCAGGTTTTGGGAAATACAATCTTAAAATAAAAGTGCACTGCAGTGAAAGTGCAAATATTATTGGGAAATTCCTTCATCTACTTGTCGTCACTAAATAATGTATAAAAACAGTTTTATTTTAGTTTAAATTTGTTTTAGAGTGTGCTGAAAGGTACGAAAATATTTTATAGGTAAAACATTAAGCAGAAAAGGATCTTTCGTGGCATAGTACATTTAAAAAAATAGAAGCTTCATAAAAGCAAATCTGTGCAGGTCCTGTGTAGTTCCCGGGGTCTATGAAGAGACACAAAAAAACAGGACTACTGCACCAACAGGCATGTCGTACAAGGTGACTAAAATGAGGTCATGCAAGGGGTTGGAAACCTCAACATACAAAACAAATAGCCACAAAAACCATCACTACAAGAGTGTGTGAATGCTTGATGCCGGCTGTCTGCAAGGGAACCAGCTACAGTAGTGGCTCCATGCTTCATAAGGAGCTCACAAGAAAATAAGGATGATGATGATGAAATCTTTCCATCAGCTTCATACACCATGGGTAAAATATTGTCTAGGTTCTATCAAAATATAATGTCTTATGCAATGCAATGAAGACCACAAAGCCAATACTCAGATGCAAGCAAACATGCTGGGCAGATCTGTTGTTTAAAATTTATTTTTCTTTACCGTAATTTACCATATAAGATCATTTTTTAAAATTATACCAAGTTACTCGCAGTATATAACATTTATTTTCTACTTCGCAGTATATTCTTCTTCTTTGATCCTTAGCCGCCGACCGTCAAAGCAGTCAGTGGCCATCACGCCTAGTGGCGTCTTGTAGGTTCGCAGTATATATTAAAGCAAATCTAAACTAAAAAAACTATGTTTTTTAATACATTAAAAACACATATACAATAACAAACAATAAAAAATGCCAAATTAAAATATTAACAAATGGAGCGACATACTTTGAATATGTTCTTCTTACCATCAGTATTAACGTAAACAAACTAACAATAACTTTCATTTATTTTTTGGGCCACATCAAAAAATAAAAAATGTTTCACCCAAAAAATAAATAAAAATATGACAGTTTTGTCCTCAATATGTTTTAATATAAATAAAATAGCGCTTTCATCATTATTTTACTTGGCAGTCAGTCTTAACAGAAATTACCTGGCATATAATTATTGAAATAATCAGTCTTAATTTAAACAAACTAATAAGAGTACATACTTCATCAAGTCTTAATATAGCAACTTCTTAACACAAACAATGTCTTAATTGGAAAAATCAAGGTCTGAATAAGTAACATTATCTTCAATATCATCTTGTCATAATCAAAGTCTTGATATATTACCTTTAATATTTTCTTGGCACAGTCATATTCGGTCATATTAGTGCCCATTGGATAGTCTCCCATAAATCTCATGATGGCTGTAAGAAGAGGCAAAGTTGACATACGATTGCAGCAAACACCAATGGTTTCTATCAGAGTAACCCAACACACTTTCTTACAAATGAAAAAAAAAACTAAATATGAAATCATTTGGAAATCTCATCTAACTGGAGCCAAGTCAGCTACAAGTACAAGTCTTCAATATAAGAAAATGAGGGGTGCTGTAAGATGTGGTGAAGGGTGGCTTTAAAAAAATGATAATATGTCTTACTAGGACAAAAAAACCAAGAAATTGGCTATGTGGCTTTCATCAGAGAAACGAACAAGAACAAAAGTTAAGTGATAAACATGAGAAGTTAAATACAACTTACGAATGCCTCATATCCAGGATTATGCGATGACATCATGCAATCAAATTCATGGCATGATCCTGGACAAACGATATTCAAGGGTTGTATTTATTTTAATTATTTTTCATATTTCTCACTTAGCCCTCACTTTCTTTCCTTTCCTTGATGAAGGCCTTGTGATCGCAATGTAGGCAATTTTGTCGTAGTAAGGCGGATTACTTTTTATTAATTATATTTTTTTTTAAACCCAAGTCTTCAATAGTGCAAGATCTAGCTACAATGCCAGAACACCTGTAAGGATGGTAGATGATGGTAAAGAAATCTTAAGGAAACATGGTTTGATCCTGATAAATACAACATACCTCACATACCAGCAAAAAAAAAAAAAAACTACAACTCCGTACACTGCTCGTTGCTGACAAGCAGATAAAAAAACAGTAAGATATAAAAGTAAGAAAATAACGTATCATACAAATGACACTTGTTTACATTTTCTTTACTATTTTGATATTAAAAAATGCACAAAGCTGAAAACCATTCTTACCAATGAAACACTCCAGTGCAAGCTTGTTCAGGTCTGCAGAGTTGAATTTTAAAAGTGATGCCTGAATAGGAGACTGCAAAAGAACAAGTAAATTATATAAAAATCAACAGACATCTGTATCAAACATATTCACACTATTAACCCTCTGTTCCTTTATCATTATGATTCATAACTTTTGTTAACCTTTTAACTCTCCATGGAACAGACCTCCTGCTGTTAGCACTCCACTCTGGTTTTTTTTCAAGTCGTTCTAATTCCTGCCTTCTATTCTCTTATCTATTTCTTTTGCCCTTGGAGTTCCACATTAAGCAGTGCCTTGTGACATCAGCCAGTAACGTATTCAATGATTACCTATCTACTTCTCCCTTCTAGGTATAGGTCTCTTTCTCCCTTGGTTCTTCATTCATCATCATCATCAGCTGCTATCTCCCAAACCAAATCCAGTTCGGCTCCACTGGATCTCTAACGTTTTCTGTCTCTTGTCTTGATGGTGCATTCTGAAAGACTCTTTCCTGTCCATCTCTTGATGTTATCTTCCCCTTTTATGTTTGCCTTCAACTCTTCCTTCTATTATGGTCTTCTGCAAGGTGCTATGTCTTTTTATGTGGCCAAAATAGTTTAGCTGCCTAATTGTGATCTCCTTCATTAATTTTCTTTTCATTCTTATATTTTCTAGGACTTCTTTATTTGTTTCTTCTATTTCCATGAGATGTGCCCCATTCTTTTATATGTTCAAATCTTCATTAGTCATCCTCTATGATTTCAGTTTGTTTATTCTGAGGAAAAGCATGTGTGGTTCCAGGGGGTCCCTGAATAGACTAAGAAAGAAGTATTCTGTGGAAGAGCATGTGTGGATACAGTAAGGTGTCTGAGTAATTAAGCAAGGATCGTATTCTGTGCAAGAACCTGTGTGGTTCTAGGGAGTCTCTCTGAGTATTCTATGCAAGAACCTGTATGGTTCCAGGGAGTCTCTCTGAGTATTCTGTGCAAGAACCTGTATGGTTACATAGGGTCTCTAAGTAGACTAAGAAAGAAGTATTCTGTGCAAGAACCTGTGTGGTTACACGGGGTCTCTGAGTAGACTAAGAAAGAAGTATTCTGTGCAAGAACCTGTGTGGTTACACGGGGTCTCGGAGTAGACTAAGAAAGAAGTATTCTGTGCAAGAACCTGTGTGGTTACACGGGGTCTCTGAGTAGACTAAGAAAGAAGTATTCTGTGCAAGAACCTGTGTGGTTACATGGGGTCTCTGTCTGAGTAGACTAAGAAAGAAGTATGCTGTATAAGAACCTGTGTGGTTCCAGGGAGTCTCTGAGTATTATGTGCAAGAACCTGTGTGGTTACATGGGGTCTCTGAGTAGACTAAGAAAGAAATATTCTGTACAAGAACCTGTATGGAGACTGGGAAGCCTCTTAGCAGACTAAGAAAAACAGAATTATTCTGTGGAAACGTCGCTGTTAAAACAAATTACTTAATAAACCACTGGTGCAGGAGCATATGAATGCTTTGGTACAGGCTTCCTGCAATGGGATTAGGCTTTTGTGCATCTTAAGGAGCAAAAATAGAATGAATAAATGAAACATAAAAATATTATTGCTTGCACAGAAAACTGATCAGAAATGAATGTGCAAACTTTGAAAGCAAAAAAGGTAGGAAAATGTTATTTACTTAATTAAAATTATATCAAAATCAGTTTATCGCAACATCATTATATCAAATTAAGCTTATCTCTATCCTTTTTATTTAAACAATTTAATTTTTATATTTTATCAGTATCATTGTCCGGTTTGAAACAAAATTATACTAACTCTGGTCCACTTGACGAGGTCAGCCTGCTCCTTCCAAGACCAGTCAGCACCACCTAGTATGAAACAATCATATTCGTTATGTGGCTCTATGTGCATACATTGTACCAACTACAAATGTATATTTTAACAATGTTCTATATGTACTATGGTGAAATAAATAGAATTCAGTAAATTTATTATGTTTGCTGTCTTGCACATAGCTTAACTCTTAGTATACGAGCGGCCTCTTAGAAAGGCCGATGATCGATCCCCGTCAATAGCAAAAATGTATAGGTGAATGCATGTTTAAAACCACTGAACAATTTAGTTACGTGCATGATATAGGGGTTTCATTTCTTCACATTTTGATATATAACACTTTATGTTATCTTTATAAATAAATTATTTATTGCAAAGTCTGTAATGGTAGTCATGAAATTAGCTCGTATACTAAGAGTTAAAGGAAGACTCAAAAATGGCTTCAGGTCAAAATTTTAGCAAAAAAAATCAAATCAATAAATAAAAATCAAATTTGGAATTATCCACTCTCCAATGTTTGGGATCCCCTCAATCTCAGAAATGTTAGAATCAGTTTTGAGAATGGATTTTATAAAGGTTTATTTTGATTTTGTTTAAATTTTATATTTTTATGAAACTGCTTTTCTTATAAAGAAAAAAAAAATTTCTCAGAAGTTTGTTTTGTTCTACTAAATCTCTTATAACTTGCTTATTTATTCATCAATCAACTTAAGACCTGGTGCAAAACTTTACATTACAAAAATCCTCTCAGGTTTATGATATCTGATCAAAATTCTCAATGCAAATTATGTTGTACAATTTGATGACATTTGTTACTATTTTTACACACTAAATGCAAAGCCCTCTAGTTCATGATCTACAAAATTTATCACAATTCTGATTATAAACAAGTTTTAAAATATTATGTTTCAGCTTCCAATTTTTTTTTTTTTTTTTTCCGTATGTCTGCTATTACTCGGGGTGAAATCTCAGGTTATTATGTCTAACCTGAGACTGATTTTACGCGAGTATCCCTTTTTTCTTGCACAGAGACAGGTGTCCCTCATCATTCAGGCAGATACTCGCCGATTTCGGAGGTATCCATTAGAGCTGGGTCGGCTCAGGAGCCGCCAGTCCCTGGACGACGAAACTCTTTTAAATGTACTCGCCAGGGCTCAAGTTAATCCAGTCCAAATCCTGGTCGACGAAAAATCTTCAAATGTTCTCGCCCGGGTTTGATCCTGGGTCACCCGGTCGTCAGCGCAGTGTGGAAACCACTACGCTAGCATGGCTCCCAGCTTCCTGTTATAATTCAGTATTCATAATTTAAAAAAAATAAAAAAAACCTTGATTAACTGAAATACAGCAGTAAAACCAATATGGTCGCCATTTCCATGAGTATCAATGGCAGAGTATCCTCAAACTCTTTGTTACACTTAACTATCATAGCTGTAAGCTTAGCCTGTCTTTTTAAAAGAGTATCCTCAAACTCTTTGTTACACTTTACTGTCATAGCTGTAAGCTTAGCCTGTGTTTTTAAAAGAGTATTCTCAAACTCTTTGTTACACTTTACTGTCATAGCTGTAAGCCTGTTTTTAAAAGAGTATCCTCAAACTCTTTGTTACACTTTACTGTCATAACTGTAAGCCTGTTTTTAAAAGAGTATCCTCAAACTCTTTGTTACACTTAACTGTCATAGCTGTAAGCTTAGCCTGTGTTTTTAAAAGAGCATCCTCAAACTCTTTGTTACACTTTACTGTCATAGCTGTAAGCTTAGCCTGTGTTTTTAAAAGAGTATCCTCAAACTCTTTGTTACACTTTACTGTCATAGCTGTAAGCCTGTTCTTAAAAGAGTATCCTCAAACTCTTTGTTACACTTTACTGTCATAGCTGTAAGCTTAGCCTGGTGTTTTAAAAAATGAAATCCTGCAATTATTTATGAAACCAGTGTAGCACTGTAGCTCCTCCCCTTAAGCTAACACCACCTAAATTATACTTAATGACCTTAGTAATTTAGCCCCTCTCAGTCTGTAAACAATTTCTGAGATCTAAAAAAATTAATTCATATTAGTTCTAACTATTAGAAGTAATATGTCATCTTCTACAATTTAAACAAATCTAGCTTTGTAATATTAACTTATCTTTTACATTAAATACTAAATAAAGCCACTAAGAATAAACAGATGCACTTTTAGTGACTAGCAATCCATTGTGTCAGAAATGAAAATGAACAAAATTTAATCATAACTCTAGACAAATGTGACATGTAAAACTGACATTTTCCTGTCACTCACTGCAATATCAGTGTAGGCATAACTGCATTCTTAAAAATCTAAACTATTAAGATGTTTTAATAGAAGGGTTAGTCTTGAAGATAAATGAAAGACGTGAATAAAATGTGATGAAGTAAAAAATAAATCCATGCCCAGTAAGCTGATATACAAACTAAACAGCAGTTGCATTAGCAAGAATAAATGGCATATTGATTATTAAAATATATGGCGTTAGAAATATTGTTATAGCATTGTTAAGAATGAAAACTGTGAATCTATGCCATTTTGTTGCAAGGAATTTTGTAAATTATTTTAATAATAAAATGTTAAAAAACAAACATGAGAAGACAAGGTAAGTATATGAAAGCTGTACTATTAACTGGGACGTAGGGAAAGGAAAGTGGGATCTCACAGAGAATGATAGACTTATTCTTAATGAATAGTCAGGATCCGGTTCGGTTCCTGTCTGAGTAAGGGAACATTTTTATACTGAAGAAGTGTCAGGACAATACAAGGATCAATAAACAACCTTAGATATGCAGGTGATACAGTTTTATTGCATGCCAATGATACTTTTTCCTGAATGGATCTACAAATATCCCTTCTGCGCAGTAATGCGATGACCATACCCCAGACAAAAAAAATTGATGCAGAGTGTGGGAAAAATTCATACTATGTTGGGAATTTTGGTTTTTTTTTCAAAGAAAAAGGAACTTGACTTTTTTTTTAAGATGAAATTTACAAATTTGGAAATTTTCTAAAATGTCATGACCTACTAAATTTTTTCCTTTCAGGCTAATTTATTCAGGGCATTTTTGACATTACCATGTTTTTTCTGACAAGAATGGGAATTTTAAAAATTACTCCTTGGAATTAGTTGGTAAACCTACTTTGCATCACTGCTGTCGTCCACTGTAGCTGACTCGTTAAACTACATATGTGAAGTAGGAGATATCCTACTTAGGAAATGATCTTCTCTAGTAAGCAAAAAATTAGATGGTAAGTGAGGCAGAAGAATCTGAAAAGATGAATGGTTCACGAAACAGATCACCAAGTGTGGCATACAAAACATATAAGAGAATACAAAAAAAAGGCTACCCACATTTGAAAACATTAGGGCTTCACAGCATATATCCCAAACAAAGCAAGATCAAAGTCAAAAGAGAGAAACAGCTATGTAAGTTACACTGAGCTCCCAAGGAGGAGCTGTACAGAGCAGCAGATAAAAAGTAACTACTCAGATGAGTAAGAAAGTGTATAATGACTAATACTCTAAAATTCTGTCAAAGGAAAGCATTAAGACCTCAAAAAATGGAAGCATGTTGTCCCCTTGTCTATTTAACATCTACAAAGAAACATTTTCATACAGAAGAAATGCCAGGATTAAGCATTAGTGAAAGATCAGAAATTGAATGGGAATAAATCATGTGTATGGATTGGACATTAACATTGTATGGTGCAGAAACATTGACAATGAATAAGTCATCATGAGAAAAAATGTGGGGCCTTTGAAATGTGGATAACTAATAAAGAAGTCCCAGGAAAACTAGAAATGAGAAGAGAATTAATGAAAGAGATCAAAATTAGACAAATGAAATATTTCAGCAAGAGACATAACAAACTGTTAAAAAGTAAACAGGAAGAAACAGGTTGAAGATAAATGAGCAAAGGGAAGACAACACTATATTTGGGAAGATAATATCAAGAGATGAGCATGAAATAGCTTATCAGAATGTACCATCAAGGCAAAAAGAAGGTCATGGAGATTCATTGTGGATATTGCCAGTAACATACTTTTATCTATATACTAGTAACTATTGTATATTACCATAACAAAAAAATTAAAACTGTATAATGTGGAGTGAACGTAACTATGTGAAGACATTACTTAGACTATTCTTTCATGGTGCATTTATTTGTTGTGCTGCTCAAAGAATTTACACTTTATAAAACTGTGTACACAACATAACACTTCCATCACCTTCCTTAGAATTTTCCTGGTTTTTCATGTTCTGAAGTTTGATATTTTCAATCATTTTCACCGTTCCTCTGATGGAGCCATCTTCTGTTCTCAGCATTTCGTACCTTCAACAGAGATGCAGCACATGCACAGTGGGTATTTAATGAGAACAAGAATCATAGAATCAAAACAAAAATAATTCAATCAGATGTAAATACAAGCAAGTTTCTCTTACATTGTTCAACAACCAGTGGCTATTGTTGGAAAGTCCATGGTTTCTGCCCATGTTTTATGTATACATATATTTTACTTACTTGCTTTAAAAATTCTGTTCCGTGCAAAAATTATGGTTACAAAGACAGTCTGACTGAAAAATTCTGCTCGATGCCATTTGAGGGGAGGAGCAATTCTGAATTTTATGTCAAAATTGAAAACAAAATATATGACAATTTTGATTATTTTATTGTCTGATAATTTAGGATCCTCTGAATCTAAGTACATTAAAATGAATTGTCAGCACCATAAAAAGGTGTAATTTGACTTTAAAATTTGTATTTTCCTAAAGAAATTGTGCTTGTCCTGTTAAGAAAAACAATTATTTTCTCATTTTATTATTAACTCTTACTATACGTGAGCTAAAACCGTGTTTTTACGCGCTAGTTTTGCTATCATTACCGTCGCGCGCCAGTTGAACTGGCGAGCCATAAAATTGGTACTAAAACCGCGCCACTTCATGGGGCTTGCCGGATAGTAAGAGTTAAAATACTGTTTTGTTTCACTAACTTCTTTAACACCCTGATTATTGATTCTTTAAGCAGCATCAGATTCAGCATAGCAATTTTTCATTGCATTTAAAACTTTTATCGAAACAGGTTTCTGATATCAACATTTTTTTACTGCATATATTGTGAAATTTAGCACAAATTTTCATTATTTTTTAACACTACATTTAAAGTCCTAGAGCACAAGATCTAGTAAAGTTATCAAAAATCTATTCCAACAAATGTTTTAAAATGTAATGATGAGCTTCTCATTCAAATTTTATAACATTTACAATAAAAAAAACTTTTGTGAATTGAAAACGCCACTGTTTCCATGGAAACCAATAGCACTGTACCATACAATGCTTTATTATGCAATAACTAGTATTGTTGTACATTTAGTCAATGCAGTTCAATTAAAATCTTGCAAGTATTTAAAAAAAAAAGCATTTCATTGCAGCTCCTCCCCATAATATGAAACTTGTAGGTCAAATAATTAGGCCTCTCCCAATGTGTCTCCATCATGTTTCGCTGGGAAAGCCTGTGTTCCCATGACCCTGAAAACTATGCAAGCTGGACATGGTGAAAGGATACGGGTCAGACCAAGTTAAATACTAAATTCTGCCTGCAGGTTGGCCAGGGACAGCCAATGGCGTAAAAATGCTAATCTGATAAAAAAGCCTGCTGAAATCAGATGCAGGAGGCCACAAGTCTAACAAAACATCGCAATGTAATTCTCCTTATGAAAGATGTAGTAAGGCTATGGTAAGTGTGATGTGCATCAAAGAAATGGAAAAAAAGCAAACAGATTCAGCTTTTCGGATTAAGTCAACTGAATACAGGACACTTATAGTCTTCAGGATATTAGTGGAAATAGAGAATCAAGTTACAAATAAATATAAGGAGGAAATTAGAAGTTATATATGAAATAAATGAGTTAAGTAAGCTTTTGAGATATATGTTTTATAGTGTAACTATGATGGTTTCTCAAAATGAGGCTGTAAACTAACAGCTTTATTTGTTGGAACTATGATTATACTAATTATGACAAGCTGAAATAATATAAAAGTTTCATTATGTCAACAGTTAGTAAACTAAGTCACAGAGATAGATATAATCAAGAATAAAACAGTTTAGAGCAGAAATAGTTACATACCATAATAACTTTTATGACATAACCATTACAGATAATGCAGAAAATAAAGTAATTACAAAAAAATTATTAAAATGACATCCAAATATATCAAGGCATGAAAGCTGAGTACATTAAAAGTGTTACGAGTTATGAGAAAAGCTGAGAAAAGCAATTGCGAGCACCTACTTTTAAGATAGGCAAGTTAATTAAGTATTAAACAGTATTTGTAAAAATAGCAGTCTGGAATAAAAAGTATGTTAATAGGGTTTCTCATATTATGTCCATCACCAAATATAAAACATATGCAGACTAAAACCTTTTGTGTTTGAGCGTCCATAATCAACCCTTTCTCTGTCATAGATCCTCCTGAAATATAGTAGCTTGTCAGTTTCATATCTAAATATGAGAGCTCCTGAGATAACATTACAAGATGATAAGATGTAATGCAGCAAGCATCAAAACTCTTCATCAGAACTGGATTCAGTGATTAACCCTTTGATTGCTAGGCCAAACAGTATTTTTTTTTTATTGCTGAGTGAAAAGAAATGACAAAGTGCTTTGTCATCCTGTACTGGTAAATGGACTAAACATTTTATCATGTAGAGCTTTATCATATAGTGCTCAAGATGTTAAAGCAATAAAAAAAATAGTGTCAAAGAAAAGTGACAAAAAAAAGAACACATAATCAGATGAAACAGAAGCATTCTGCTCATTATCAAGGAGTGCTGGGGATAATTTTAGATTAAAGTTAGTTGCTTATCCTTTACAGGACGTGGCAATCAACCCCAGCTTTTATTGGCTGTTTGTGATTTTTCTAGGCAATTTTTTTCATTCAGTAGTTTGCCATTGCTTTCTGAATGGTACGGCGCTTATACCATTGTTAAAAATCCACACAAAGCGATCTGCTACCAAACCGCCTGCAGCAGGTTTCGAACCTGGTATATCTGGATTATGAAACTGCGTTCATATCCATTAGGCCACAGATGCCGACAATTTTAGATTGCAGACTGGAATATCAAATCATCAAATTAAAAACTAAACCAATGGATATGTGTTCATACTGGGAAGACAAGCAAAATCTGGGCTAATGGATGTGTGCCCATGTGAGGAAGATGAGCAAAAACTAGACCAATGGATATGTATCATATGGGGAAGACGAGCAAAATCTGGACTAATGAACATGTGTTCATGTAGGGAAAGATAAGCAAAAACTAGACCAACAGATGTGCCCATGTGAGGAAGATGAGCAAAAACTAGACCAACGGATGTGCCCATGTGAGGAAGACAAGCAAAAGGCAGAACATTTCAATTTCTGATCATTCATGAATATACAAAATATAAAATTATGAAGGACCCTGTAAGGATAAAAGTATTCATCTAGTACATGCTATATCAAAACTGCCAAAGACTAATCAAGACAGCAGTTAACAGGCAGAATAAAGTGCAAACATTTCTGAGTGGCTGCAACAACCAGTCAGTGTAAAGCTACATTGTATGGCCACATAACTGTATAGAACACTCTAATAAAAGATACATAATAATCAGTGACGTGATGAAATGAACAGAGATAACGCTTTGTAAAAATATAAGAGAAGAATACCTGCTGGGCCTCGAGACAGACAGACAGACACACACACACACACTACCAGGAATTTTAACCAGCCCTCCCCCGCAAAAAAAAAATAAATAAATAAACAAAACATATAACAGATGCAATGTATTCATTTTCCAACACATCTTTCCACTTGTATACTCTCTGTAAGTAAAGTGGTAAAATGTATGACAACTTTCAGTCAACTATTTAAAGTGTTCAGCCTCATCAGGTCAAACAAAATCCTACAGAAACCACTGCTGCAAGATCACATGAATGCTTTAGTGCAAACTTTCTGGAAGGGAGCCAGCTGCAGATGGTGCACCATGCTCCATAAGGAGCAAATGGAAGTGAGGTGAAAGTGTTCAGGTGTCAGTTATAACTAACGTCAAGGTGAAACTTACCTGTCAAGAGATTCTCTGAAGTTGAGCATAGCGTATTCCATCATTGAATATTTCCCATCAGCTACAACTGTTCCCTGGCTTGTGTCACTGTTATCATCTGGGCTTCGAGAATCTTGCTGTGGAGATTAAGAACACTCTTAACAAACTTATTCTATAGCAATAAATCATTCCATGAACAGGAAAGAAATTTCTAACCACTGTGATATTTTTTTTAAATTGCTAGCATGGTGTTGTGGTATACAATATATCTTATTTTAAACATGTTGCTGTCCCGTGTAATTCTGGGAAGTTGGGGGGAGAGTCTCTAGCAGACGCAGACAAAGAAAGAGTAAGACTACTGCTACCTCGGCCACGTCGTAAGAGGTGACGAATGTGAGGTTGTACACGGGGCTGGCAATCTCATTATGTAAAACTAAGTGCTACAGAAACTACTGCTACATTCCTGCAAGCTGCAGTGACTTCGTGCATTACAGGGAGCAGAAAGATAAATAAATGCATAAATATTAGCCATCAGTAAGTTAAAGAACAGTTACTTTTTTTCTAGTTTGAACAAAGGAAACAAAAAGTTATTGACAAGAAGACAGGCAATATTCAGTTGTCACATACTGGAAAAATCTGGTGTCGACGGGAAAGATCAAGGGCAAAAATAGCAGAGGAAAACAGGGAAGACATGGTATGGCATGACAATAAGAAGGTCCTCTGGTAAGGAGGCCAATGACGCGATCCAGAGAATGCACTGAGGAAACCTGTTGATAACATTACAAGATGGTCATTGTTCTGCAATTCCCAGGTTGAGAGAGATAAGGAGACTAGAGAACAGAGGACTAGAGGAGATAAGGAGACTAGAGAACAGAGGACTAGAGGAGATAAGGAGACTAGAGAACAGAGGACTAGAGGAGATAAGGAGACTAGAGAACAGAGGACTAGAGGAGATAAGGAGACTAGACAACAGAGGACTGGAGGAGATAAGGAGACTAGAGAACAGAGGACTAGAGGAGATAAGGAGACTAAAGAACAGAGGACTAGATGAGATAAGGAGACTAGAGAACAGAGGACTAGAGGAGATAAGGAGACTAGAGAACAGAGGACTAGAGGAGATAAGGAGACTAAAGAACAGAGGACTAGAGGAGATAAGGAGACTAGAGAACAGAGGACTAGAGGAGATAAGGAGACTAGAGAACAGAGGACTAGAGGAGATAAGAACATATGCAGAAGAGAACTGGAGACAGACATGAAGGGGATAAAGAAGACATGGAACGAAATTGAGCTGATGGCACAAGATAGGCAGACGTGGCATGAGTTTGTTGAAGAGGGAGCTGATAGGTGATGATGATGGAAAACAATGAGTATCAGAAGTACCAGACTGCTAAAAAAATAACTACAAGGAGAGTTAATCATCAGGCTACTTAATATAACACATGATGATGATTTGTCTACATGATACAATTATATAAATCTAAAGGATATAGCACGTCTTGTGTGGTTCCTGCAGGTTTCTAAGGAGACAAAGAAAGAATAAGTCTGCTGTTTACTTTGACCTGATATATGAGGTGACAAGTGTGATATTATGTGTGAGACTAACAACGTCATCATGTAAGACAAGCTGTTACAGACACAACCACTGCAAGAGCATATGAAATACTTTAGCTCTGACTTTATTAAAGACAGTCTACTGTAGTCATGACTCCATGCCCCCTCTTGAGGAAGAAAGGAGAAGGAAGAGGAAAATATACTGACTGTCCCTTTTTAATCAACAAAAGAAACAATGCCAAAGTTACAACATGGAGGCTGACATACCATCATATCACCAAAAGACAATATCTAATATGAAATAATACAAAGCCTTGAGCAGTTTCCAAGGAGATAAAGACAGAGAACAAGACTACTGCTACCTCAGACATGTCATAAGAGGTGACATAAATGACGTTGTTCATGGATTTGTCAACCTTTCAAATAAATTGTTATAGAAACCACTGCTACAAGACAGCATGAATGCTTTAATGTAGGCTTCCTGCAAGGGGACAGTCTGCAGTGTGAGAGCTCCATGCTCCGCTCGGAGCAAAATGGGGGAAAAAAAAAAAGAAAAACACTGTTTATCCAAATGTTAAAATTACAATCATATGTTACAGCATGTTTTTTAACATATTTTTTATTACCACATACTATTAAAATAACTTTTATTACCAAATAATATTAACATCACTTTTATTACCAAATACTATTAACATAACTTTTATTACCAAATAATATTAATAACTTTTATTACCAAATACTATTTACATAACTTTTATTACTAAATACTATTAACATAACTTTTATTACTTCATATTTTTTAAACATAAAAAATCTGTAATTTGTCATGAGAGCTCACCTGCATGCTAATACCATTGGTCACTCCAGTGGTGACTGCACTAGTGGTCCCAGTGGTGACTCCATTAATCATCCCAGTTTTGCCACTATAAGTTACCCCACTGGTGACTCCATTAGTCATCCCAGTGGTGCCACTATAAGTTACCCCACTGGTGACTCCATTAGTCACCCCAGTAGTGATGCTGTTAGTCACCACTTCATTGGTTATCTTGGACTGGTACAACACTGGCTTGCTGCTGGACGTCTCAACTTCATGCCTGGCCAATGGCTTCACATACTCTGCAGGAAACAGGCCGACTGTGCCATTCAATGAACCATACATCCAGCCTGAGATTCAAATGCCAAATCAAATGTCAGAACGCAATTTACAAAGGCATTATTATTATCCTTCTGTTGTCTTCTGCACAGTGACTATAAAAGTAAATGAGATAATTTTTACAATGTGCTTTACAAATGTGAACGAAAAAGCAATGTACAAATAACAAATATAGAAACATGATAAGAAATCATCGTGAACGCCAAAATATTTATCCTGTCACTTTCATTATAACTAACGTTTTTGTTATCTTCTTTTTTTTGTGTCTCGTTTTGATGAGGCACACATCATGCAGCCTGGACTTAAGCGCCATTGGTTATATTAGGGTGCATGTCTAAATGTAAAAAAGACCTTGTGGTCTGGTTCAATCATTATTATTATTATATTCCATACCTAGTCTTGAATGCATAATGGTGTTTTAGAATGATGTGACATATTGTCTTCACTGTTCATTCGTACATACATATTTCTACATAAAAACTGTTTTATAAATGTTACTGTTTTCGTGAAGTCAGTTTTCATACAAGTTTGTGTTTTATCTACCTAGAATTAAAGCAAGCATTGTCTATCATCTTACCATTCTCCAAGTTCATTTCTGGCTCCATCAACTTGATAATGTCACCTCTCTTGAAGCTGAGAAGAGTAGACTCCCTTGTAATGTAATCTTTCACAGCAACTGCATATGCATATGGTATTATATACACTGTAGATCTAGGCTTTTCCTGTGGCTTTTCTGCCATTCCGAAATGTGCTGTTGATGTCATGAGCTCCAGTTTCTCCAGCTTGGCTTGCATTTATAGGATCATCACATCTGATACCAAGCTAGGAGGAAGAAGCGTGTGGCATACTGTGCATTTCTTGCCATCTAAGGGGGCTCTCCAACTATGCAGAGCTAAAATATTGTACTCTGGTTCTGGGCTCTCACAAGGAATTGTCACGTCCTGAACAGAGTCACTTCTCAGCTCCACCTGCCTATTACTGGGTCCACAGTGAGATCCTCCTGCATGCAAGTCAAAGCCAAAGAATCACGTCTGGGGCTCAAGTGACTTCTCCAAGCTTAGTGTGCAATGCTGTGTTCTCAACAAGTTTCACCACAGGGGGAATCCCAGGAAGTGTGTGGATGATTTCAAGAGTCAATGAGGGTGTAATTAGCCTCACAAACAGAGGTTCACTTCCACATATGTATATTGTAGCACTGTGCATAGCTGATGATCATATAAGGATCACTCCAGATATGCCTCCATGCATATGAAGACCCTGTAGGTTGATCTACAATTCATATAAAGAATAAAAAATAATAAAGTAGTGCCAGTAAGTTGTAGACTGACAAGATCCATTACTTTTGACCAAGAATAAACAATTGCAATCAACATATGTTGTTTATTAACTTAGTTGAAAGAAAATACCATTTTAATTATTATTAACATTTACACATATTTTTTCTTTATAAAACAGCATGGCTAATCCAAGTTGATTCTAAGAAATGTAAGTTATTTCTAAGATATTAGAATACCAACCCAAACGTGTAGGAATCTGGAATTACTTTACATCTAAGTTGCATTCACTCCATCAACAAAATGCAATAATGTGACAAAAACTATGTACATACAATGCAACTCAGCCTAATTTCACACAATGAAACGTGGTCTAAAATTCTTTCAAGACTGCAGTTCTTCAAAATGTCTTACCTTTTCACTCTCATGGCAGAATCTGTCAATCATATCCTTCAGTTGCTGAGCCTAAAACAGGTGAAGAAATCACAAATTAAATATATGAGCCATTGGACAAATCTACTGGCCTGGGCAATTGTATTTAAAAAATACCTCCCCACCACCACCACCACCACCACAAGAAACAAAAAGCAATCAAACAAGCAACCTGACAGAAACAAAACTGAACCTATGATTCTTACTGGGGTTTTTTTTTAAAGTTTTACCTTGTATTGGTGAAACCCACTTTATTCAACCTAGACACAAGGTCTGTCAGTTATATTAGAGCGTGTGCCCAAATATAAAAGACCCCGTTGTCGGCAAAAGCGGTGGTGGAGAAGGGAAACAAAAAATAGAAAACAGTCTGCATAGAAAAAAGTGCATGTTAGCTTCATTTTTGTTAGCGTGACATTTACTGCTGAGTAGTCGTGAAATACATGCTACTTTTATTTAGGTTTGCTCAAGTTCTAGTCAAGTTGTATTCAGACACAGATTCTATAAAAAAAACAATACATAACAATGTTTTTGCAGTCCATGAGTAGAAGTAAGGCATCAACTTTTCATGGAACATGTATAATTTCTAATAACTTTATTTAACGTATAAGCATAACTGTGATTGTCCCTATTTACAATGATTTGACAAATGTGATGCCACTTTCTCATATTGGCAGTTGTTCATATTATTTGGAATAGAAAACAATATATATCCTAATTATAACCCATCAGAGGTTGAACGGGATATTTTTCTTCATTAATTTAAAAAAAAAAAAAAATTATAACTGAAATTTAGGAACACTACAAACTTCTTATTTAACTTGTTTTTTATTTTAAATCTTCTTCTTTGATCCACTGTCACTGAGCGTCAGCTCTTGGTGAATTTTTTATACTTTTATTTTAAATAAGTCTCTCTCTGGTGATGAGAGGAAGTCCAGTATGCCTGACACCTATACACCTCACACCTGAGTAATATTCACTTAGCTAAAGCAAATACAAAATTCAGTGGAGAATGGTGAGAGATTTTAAAGAACAAGAGAGACAGCATAGTAAAAAGCTCAGAAACTAGTACACATAATGCAAGAAGATTTTAAACATCACGAAAATAAGAGAAAAAAAACAAAAGGGAAGCAAAAATATTCTGTCACTCTTACTCTGGTAGTATGGAAAATGAGGGATTTTGTCCGGAGATTCAACTGAACAGTAGAGCTTGTTGAGAGGACTACATTTACCACATCTTCAAATCTGAAAATGTATAACATGAATTTCAGATTAGTAAAACATACAGACTCACAGAAAGTTACAGTTATATTACATACGCAGAATTTAAAACAATTATTTAAATATGATTAATCCACAGATTGATCCCATTAAATAACTCTTTTCAAATACCATCTAATTCTCAAGTAACTTCAGAGCAGAGGCAGAGGCCTTGAAAACTGCAGCAGATGTTATATTGACAGAAGAAAGCCCAGAGAGGCAAGTTGCTTTCTTTACTGTAATTGCAACGTTGAAAAGCCAAAATAATACAGACCTGGATGACCTCAGAATAGTGCTCCACAAACTTTATCAACGATTCAAAAGTGTTGTGATCCAATGGATTCCATCTCATTGTAACATCCCCGGCAATGAAGCTGACAGAATAGCAAAAGAAGGTTCACATCTACCTCAGCCTGATGCAAGCATAACTTTCGAGGAGGCAAAGAGTTTTATCAGAATCAGATACAGAAACAAATGGAATGTAGAACATCCAGGTCACACACAGAAAGATGCTTACTACCAACTCAACGGAAGAGAACAAGTGGTAATCTTCAGACTCCGCACTGGCCACAACAGACTGAGATACCATCTATTCAACAAACTAAAGATAGGAACTACCAATCAGTGTAACTGTGGCACTGATAAAATGACTGCTGAACATCTGCTTCAAAGTTGCCCCTTATATGCGGTACAGAGAAAGTGTATATGACCGACGCCAGCTTTACAGGGATTCAAATAGCCCCAAACTGACGTCTGCTTTCTTTGAGAACATTCAAGTGGACGTCTGAGAGTGTATGAAGAAGAAGAAGAATTACCATCTTTTTCTTCATCTTCAAACACTCTCAGACATCATCAACTTGAACCAAGAGTGCAGTGAAATACATTCAATTTAGAAGGCATTTTATTTGAACAATTAGAATTATTTCAAACCATATAAAAAATAGATATATATCTAATGGAATTTGCAGGAAGAGGTACAAATGAAGTGGTGCACATGAAGTGGTGTACATGAAGTTGCGTACAAGCAGACAATGGCTGCAATGATCATCAAAGAAGTGGAACTAAAATGAAAATGCTTTTAAAAGAAACTGAGTTTCATTCTCTCTACTTCATGCTTCGCATTTTCCTTTTTTACTTTAGCACTAAAACATTTTATCTTTTAACTCTAAGTTCATGAGTTTTTTTAGTCAAAACTGACTACATCTAGCATTAACTGTAGCTTGTGACTATATCTACAGGATAGAGATGTCTTATCTGGACATTTCTGTACACATAATTCAAAATCTATGATTAAGTGCTGAGGAGAATGTTAAGCTGGGGAGAAAGCTAAGCTGGGGAGAATATTAAGCTGAGGAGAATGCTAAGCTGGGGAGAATGCTAAGCTGGGGAGAATGCTAAGCTGGGGAGAATGCTAATCTAGGGAGAATTCTAAGCTGGGGAGAATGTTAATCTGAGGAGAATGCTAAGCTGAGGAGAATGTAAGCTGACGAGAAAGCAAATGAGGAGAATGCAACGCAGAAGATGCTACCCTGAGGAGAATGCTACACTGAAAAGAAACAATATATCCTAGTTATAACACTTCAGAGGGTGAACTGGACATTTTTCATAATCATTTTAATAAACACTGGAAAGAATGCTAAGGTGAGGAGAATACTGAACTGAGGAGAATGCTAAGGTGAGGAGAAAGCTGTACTGAGGAGACTGCTGAGGTGAGGAGAATGCTGTACTGAGGAGACTGCTCAGATAAAGAGAATGCTACACTAAGGATAATTGGCAGCAAAGAAATTAATAGGTAATATTAGAAGAAAACAATATTACAAGATGACTACTAACAAAGATGAAGACAGGCAAAATTAACTGGCCAAAAAATAGATAGAAAATTTGGCAACAACAGAAAAGACTGAGGGCAAAAGTAGTATGAGAAGACACAACAGGAAAGATCTGGAACAGTATAAAAGTATGGCTGATATACTGGAATGCCGAAATATCAGCTGTAGAAGGAATTAATTGTCAATGTCAGATCCAACAAATGATAATGATGACCTTATGAATTGACACAAGTAGTTTTATTATGACATCTTTGTGACAAACAAACTGTATCAATATTTTCAAGCCATAACTGCTGTCTTGGTATGTATCATCATTTAAAAAAATGTTTTTAATTATATGTTTGTTACTTTTCTTTGTAGCAAGCTGCTTTCAGCCATTTACCATATACATGGAACTGTTGGTTAATCAGGACACTTTCTATTCAGTGTGATATTTTTCTTGATTGTGTGTGCTCTATGCTCTGTACTGTATTATTCCTTTCGATGATGTTTTTACATTCTAGTAATTGTTCACACAATTGTATTGTTCAGAAGCCTGTCTGTGCCTATAATATAATGAGATATAAGATGGCGGTTATGACATGATGATATTCTACCACAAACCTGATGTCCTCCATGACAGATAAATAATCGTCCACAAAACTCCTCTCTCTGGTGACCAGGCGAAGTCCAGTATGGCTGACACCCAGGTACCTCACACCTGAGTAATGTCCACTGAACTACAACAAATACAGAATTCAGTTGAGAATGGTGAAAATATTTTAAAAACAAGAGAGCTGACTCAGTAAATAAAACCCAGAAACTAGTATGCATGGGCTAAGAGTAAATATGCTTAAATATGGAGTCTGTGGAAGAATGTATAACTGGATCAGTCACTATCTGACAAACAGAACAGCTAGAGTGCAGGTGCACGGACAATTAAGCAAAAAAGACTACAATGGAACATGGAGTCCCACAGGGTCGGGTCCTTTCCCCAACACTCTTCCTTATATATATATAAATTATATAACAGAAAACATCCACAAGAATGTCCACAACTCCCTCTATGCTGATGACCTGGCCATGTGGACTTCAGAAGAATACATCACCACAGCAAGAGTGCGCATGCAGGATTCACTGCTAGCCCTTGAAAGTTGGTCCAGAAAGTGGTTGCTCAAAATCAATGAACAAAAAACAACACACACTATTTTTACCTTGTCAAACAAACCACAGCAAGCAAAGCTACAACTAAATGGGCAGGCAGTACAAGAAGATGAAACACCAACATACTTAGGAATCACACTAGACCACTGAATGATGTGAAAATCACAGATAACCAAAATACAGCTAAGGGCAAAACTTCGCATGGCCATCATGAAAAAGTTAGCTAGTACCACATGGGGTGCTGATGAGAATATCCTCAAAAAGCTGTACACAGGCAGCTTGGTCGATGGCAGCAAAGTCAAATTTTGACAGAGTAAACAGACTCCAAAACCAAGCAGCATGTATTATAACAGGGGCCCTAAAGTCCACAAAAATTAACCATATGGAAAACATTACAGGGCTACAGTCAATGGAGGACAGACGTGACAGCAGAGTCCTACAACAAGCTGAAAAAGCAAAAGAAAAAATTAGCAAAAATACCATGCTAGCAAGCTCAGTTGCAAAGAAAATACCAACAAGCACAACTATCCCACTGTGGAAAATAAGATGCTTTCCTGAGCTAAAATCTGATATTCTAGGCATTGAAAGTAAGGGAACACAGACAGAAACACAAAGAAAGTGTATAGCAACCAAGTATATTGACCAGAAATTCCCAGCAAAGCTTTGGACACATGCATATACTGATGGTTCAGCAAAAAATTGGGGGTGCAGTTGAAAATGGGGGTGCCGGCATCCTCATAAAATTAAAGAATAGAATCCATTCTATGGCAATCGCCACTGGCAAATACTGCAATAACTTCAGTGCTGAAGCAGAAGCCCTGAAACAGGCAGCGGAAACTCTTATTGAATGCAAAGCACAGGCAGAAAAACAGATAGTAATCTTTACAGATGCCCTCTCAGTAATAACAGCGCTGAAGAGCCACCATGCTAAAGGATTGAAAGATCTGATAATCTCCCTTGAAAGACTGGCCAAATGCTTCAACAAGTGCACAATCCAGTTGATACCAGCCCAATGCAATATACCAGGAAATGAGGAGGCAGACAAACTTGCTAAGGAAGGAGGTGCCTTACAACAAAATGAAATAGAGACAATTTACGCAATGGCAAAGACTACTATAAAGGCTACATTCAAGTCCAAATGGGAAAGAAAGCACCCGGGCCATTTGAAAAATGATGCATATCATCAACTATCCAGGAAAGAACAGGTCATCATTTTCCGGCTATGGACTGGACACAACAGATTGAGATACCATCTATACCACAAATACAAAATTGGTGCAACAGATCTCTGCACCTGCTGTACCAGCCCGATGACAGTCGAACACCTGCTGCAGTACTGCCCAACCTACAGTAATGAACGGAGTAGCATATGGCAACAACAACCCACTTCTGTCAACGAAAAACTGTTTGGAGATGTCGGGAACCTTGAGTTGACTACTGCCTTTATTAGAGTCATAAATGTGGAAGTTTGAAGGCGAACGAGGAAGAAGAAGAAGAAGTATGCATAAATGCCACGTAAAAAGGGGGAAAACAATCTTACAATACCTAGGGCAGGTAGATCATAAACTATGTTTGTGAGTGGGGCTGAGTTTAAAGCCTATTAAAATGAAGTGTACAGAGAAGTAAATCTAATTTTTTCTTTTCTTCTTTCTCATGTATTGTTCCTCAAATAGAATGGGACTACCACTACAGTCAGGTCCATTGTAGGGAGTATTACAATTTATTTACTACTACAGTCAGGTCCATTGTAGGGAGTATTACAATTTATTTACTACTACAGTCAGGTCCATTGTAGGGAGTATTACAATTTATTTACTACTACAGTCAGGTCCATTGTAGGGAGTATTACAATTTATTTACTACTACAGTCAGGTCCATTGTAGGGAGTATTACAATTTTTTACTACTACAGTCAGGTCCATTGTAGGGAGTATTACAATTTATTTACTACTACAGTCAGGTCCACTGTAGGGAGTATTACAATTTATTTACTACTACAGTCAGGTCCATTGTAGGGAGTATTACAATTTATTTACTACTACAATCAGGTCCACTGTAGGGAGTATTACAATTTATTTACTACTACAGTCAGGTCCACTGTAGGGAGTATTACAATTAAAACAATTAATGTGCTCTGGCAGTGGTGGTTTTGTAGTAATTTTTTTGACATAATGAGGTCATCAACCCCTTTCTTAGCCAACTATTAATCATCTCTTATAACATACCAACGATCATGTTCTTTCTTTGTTTTCTCATTTACTGTCGTTGCCAAATAGGCAAAGGAAAAATATGTTGTTTATTATATCATTTACCACAAAAACAATTTTATAAAGAAGCACAGGAACACATCAAGAATCACACAATAAGTTGGACATCTAGGAGGATGATTTCCAATTAACTAGCTAAACAGGAATATAAGATCAGAATGGAAATCACTAGGAATATATGAGAACCACCAAAAAAAAAAAAAAATGGATCAATGACTGACAGAAATGCAACACAACAGCACATAAAGCCTAAATACGTGTGCTCAGTTCAATACCAATGATCCATTCTCTCTGCAGTGCTTAAGAGAATATGCAGCACAGTGAAAAAACAACACATGTAAAATCCAAATGAACATTGTAATAGCTACTAACCATCTCCTCCATTGCGAATGTTGCAATGCTAATCCTGGAATGATTACAATTTCATATCTTCTTTAAGGGTGGTAAAACAAAACACATGAATTTTAAATTAGAAACATTATTGTTAAAACGGAGTCGTGCTATGAAATGGCAACAACCAGAAAAATTGTTTAAAAAAAAACTGCTGTTCATAGTAATAATACAGTGAAAAGATCCCTCCTACTTGGATTCTTTCTATTAACTGTAATAAGTAATAGTTTTCTTCCAACTCAAATAGTTTTCTCCTAGCTTGTTTTCACCCCCCACACTCCCCATTCCTTTACAAAGTTTACACGTTGCTGTCATAGGTGTTTCCAAACAGGTGAAATTAAGTGGGACCAGACATGTTTGCTAATAAACCTTCTTCAATGTGACAGTGTCAAGGAGGAGAGAAGAATGTGTAAGGAACTACTGCTGTTTGAGCTTCACCTGTGAGACTACCTGATTATTCTTAGCCCCACCTGAACATATGACAAAGACAGGTAATTTATCAGAGCATATAAATTACCTCATGTCATCTCCTTGTAACATTTTACATTTTTGTATTTGAAATAACAAGCCCCTAAGGTAAAGGTAGTACCATAAGTAGATGCTGCCATAGGGGAGTGAAGTGTTAGAGACTTCACTTACACTAAGTCTCAGCTTTATGAGGTAGGGTGGCCAGCTCCTGTCCTTGCTGACTTTAACTTCCATAACTCAGAACTGAGTCAAGTACACATGGACAAATTGTAACATGATGCAACCTGTTTTTAAACCTGGTCCCTTTGCCATGAGAAGCAAACACTGTACCCACTCTATCACTCAGACATAGAAACAAATAAAGAAAACAGCATTCATTCCCATTGCTATGCGATGGTGCAGTTTTGATGGTCCAGGGTTCAATTATATGGTAACCCTATCATTTCTGTTATTTAGTTTTCTTCTACTTTATTTCCTATGAGTGCCTGGACAAATATGTTTAAGTTTACAATTCAGACACTGGCTATAACTTAATGGGTCCATTTCTTAACTTCTGTACTTTCCTTTAATGAAACTTGTTAGCCCTTGATGCACTTCTTGTATTTTGTTCAACTGGCATCAGTTAAACTTTTTTGTGCAGAGGACATTTATATGAAACTTGTGAGTAAGTGTGACTTTGTTGCAATAAAAAAAAACTTGAGTGTATTAAATACTGTTGTTTCTCAGTGCTCAGTTCCATCAAAGCAGACAGACCAAACAAAAACAAAAACAGAAATGAGGTATCTGAGGAAGGTGGTTGAAGTAACAAGAAGAGACATGGTCCGCAACCAGACGATACGTCAAGGCCTAAAAACCCAACCCCTGCAGACCCAAGTAGAACAGTCCCAACTGAGATGGTTTGGCCATGTCTGCAGAATGAGAGAAGATCGGCTACCATGACAAGCATGGGAAACTAAGAGCCAGGGATCCAGATCTCCAGGACGACCCAAAGTCCGCTGGGAGGACAACATTAGACAATCTTTGAAGGACCGAGGACTAGAATGGAACCAAGCCAGGAGGAAGACGATAGAATAGTATGGCGCTCTCTCTTACAAACCTCTACACCTCACGGTAGAAGAGGAACGAATAAGTAAGTAAGAGGAGTGGAGGAATTAGTCTTATGTGGGAAAATACCAGGTAGGATAGGAAGGCAGAGAAAGATGTATGTGGAAAGCTTAAACAACTGGGCAACAAACAACCTCATTAGACTATCAAAAGACAGAGAAGATTTGAAGGTCATGATCGCCAATGTCTGTTCCAGACCAGGCACCTGAAGAAGAATCATTGAAAAGTCTACAAAATGACTGTCAATATTAGAAAGTGAAAGTTGTGGAGAGACATAAAGGCCACACAGCATTCAATCATCACAATGTAAATGAGCCGTAAAGAGAAAGCATGTAAACTGACATAAACTATGATGAATGAGCCATCTGGATCACCAAGAAAGCCCATCCTGTCAGTAAAATGGCTATAAAGATAACAATGTGCTTCATGGTTCTTTGTCTAAATCTTAATGTATGACTTTCTTTATGCTGGTTTGGGCATGAAACTTACATAGTGAGTTTTGTGTCTAGAGAGATTTTTTCTTAGAACAAGGTGATAACAAAGGGTATGGAAAGATCTTGGATGGATGGCACAGGACAGGAAGGGCTGGTTTGTATTTGTTGAAGGTCTGTACTCCAAATAATATACCAATCAATCAATCAATACCCTTCAGCTCCCCAAGGAGCATGGGCCTTCAACAAACACATGCTAAGTCTTCCTGTCCTGTGCCATCCGTTCAAGTTTTTTCTACGTTTTCCTCATCATTTTCACCTCTGTCTCCAATTCAATTCTCCATGTGTTTCTTGGTCTACCCTGGGGATTCCAGAATAATGACTGATTTGTAATGCTATCCACAGGTTTCCTCAAGGTGTGTCCTATCCATCACCAGCATCTTCTTCTCGCGTCTTGTTACACTGGCACTTGTCTGGTTCTTGTCATTAGTTCCACATTAGTGATCTTGTCATAGCATTTTAATCCTTTTATTCAATGCAAGCATCCATTTAAAATGAAAGTCTGTAGCTATTTGGTTGTTTTTTGTTGTTCTCTATGCTTCAGAGCCATACAACAACATCTGACTTTACAGCTGAGTTGAAGATTCTTATTTTTGTGTTGGACTTTATTTCTCCTGATCTCCATATGTTTCCCATTGCAATGAAAGCTCCTCTTGCTTCTTTTTTTGTAATCTTATTTTGATATCATTGCCTGTCCCCCCAACTTTGTCTATATTGCTGCCAATATCTGTATGATTCCAGATCTGGTAGTGGTGTTTCTTCAAGTTAAACCTTGTTATCCTTTCTTGCATTTATTCTCATTACCCTCATTCTTTTCAAATCAACTTGCTGTGACCTCTCATGGAGCCTTTTCATTTTTGCAAAGTAATGAATAAATGAAAATGAATGAAATGCAGTTGGCTCTTTGAAGTCTGTGTCAAAGAACTTTATGTGCACTTGCTGGGGTTGTTTATGTGGCAATGTATTTTACAGGATGAGATCTATACACAACCTCACCGTGTGAGATCTATACACAACCTCACTGTGTGAGATCTATACACAACCTCACCGTGTGAGATCTATACACAACCTCACCATATGAGATCTATACACAACCTCACCATATGAGATCTATACACAACCTCACCATGTGAGATCTATACACAACCTCACCGTGTGAGATCTATACACAACCTCACCATATGAGATCTATACACAACCTCACCATGAGATCTATACACAACCTCACCGTATGATATCTATACACAACCTCACCATATGAGATCTATACACAACCTCACCGTGTGAGATCTATACACAACCTCACTGAATGAGATCTATACACAACCTCACCATGTGAGATCTATACACAACCTCACCGTGTCAGATCTATACACAACCTCACCGTGTGAGATCTATACACAACCTCACCATATGATATCTATACACAACCTCACCGTGTGAGATCTATACACAACCTCACCGTGTCAGATCTATACACAACCTCACTGTGTCAGATCTATACACAACCTCACCGTATGAGATCTATACACAACCTCACCGTGTCTGCCTCATTTATGACATACCTGAGGCAGCAGTGGTTCCTTTTTCTTTTCTTTTTTTTTGGAACCCCAGAAACCACAGTTGGAGATAACTAATGCTGTAGTTAAACTTACAGAAGACTCCAACTGTCAATTTCATGGTGCAACAACATAGTTAATGATGTCCTATATTGTTAAGTCTAGTTCCTGGGGGGGGGGGTGCTCTGAAGAGACAAATAAAGAATAGAACTACTGCATTCTCAGACAACCTCATACAAGGTGGCTAATATGAGGTTGCCCATGGGGCTCACAACCTCATACAAGGTGGCTAATATGAGGTTGTCCATGAGGCTCACAACCTCATACAAGGTGGCTAATATGAGGTTGTCATGGGGCTCACAACCTCATACAAGGTGGCTAATATGAGGTTGTCCATGGGGCTCACAACCTCATACATGGTGACTTATATGACGTTGTCCATGGGGCTCACAACCTCATCTTGTAAAAAATAATTTCCCCAGAAACTGCCGCTGCAAGGTCATGTGACTGCTTGGTGCAGGCTTCCTGCAAGGGGACTAGCTGCAGTGGTGGCTCTATGCTTCATAAGGAGCACAACAGAACATGACGATGATGTCATTAAGAACAAAAGCATATCTTCAGCTCAATCATCATCATCATCATCATCATGTAGCATGTCCTTTGCAGAACGTCGCTCTCATCACAGCCTGCCTGAAAGACTCTCAATAATTTAAATAAAAAGAAGACTTACTGCCACTGGGAACAGCCTGCAGAAGTAAGTAGGCCACTCTTTAGCAGTGTCCACGATGACTTTCTTAACCTGTGGTTTCACCTCTTTAGTCAAGTAGTTCTGCTGAGTTACACCATGACCCTCTGAGGATGTACATGAAACTTGAGTGAGAATTTTATAAACCAAGAGCTCATCACTATTTATCATTTTAGTTCACTATGGATAATCATTATCACCAATGACAACATTTCCCGTTTTGCTTTTTATTCTGAGCACCCGCATTTGCTTTGCCCTTAAGGCAGTTGCTTCTTTGGCTTCTTTTAGTTTTTCTCTTCAGGTTATCTCTGGGCTCTGCATTTTGCTCTTTCCTTGTGGGTTCTAGAAAAACCATGTAAGATAACAATGGTTGGATTTTGTCTTGAAAGTGTGTCCCATCCACCTCCGTTTCATCACTTTAATCCCTGTCTGTGCTGGTTGCTACTTTGTTCCCTTCTGTGAAACCAGATAACACCCAGCAGATTAAAGAGAGGATGTAGAGATGGACAGGTATATGTTTGTTATTACATCTAGCCCTTTGATCTGCAGGAAGTGGAGGCATCTGGTTATTCTTGGTGACCTGCTACAAGAATCGAGTATTATTTACATTAAATGGCCCAAGTTTTGAAATTATGGTGAATAATAGCAGACAATTTACCTTCACACCACGCCAACTCAAACTTATTTTACAATGGCAAAATAACAAAATGCAGATACAAAATATGAATTCTGAAGGAAGCACAAAAGCTGTACTTTTACAGTAACATTGTAAAATAATGTATTTAAATACTTTTTACTGCAGGATGGTTCACAAATTCACATGTCAACATGGTAAAACAAGAGACTCTTAATGTAACAAAAAAACTATAAATCTTCAACTTGAAAATATCATTATTTCACGATGAAGTCATCTTGAAAAGACACTATATGTTTTAATGTTTGGTATATTAAAATAACTTTTGCGTTAATTAATTATATATCCTAAGTAGGATGATATAAATTACTGAACAACATATGTGTGTGAGTATCTTAAAAATTGAAATAATTATATCACGGTGCAGGGCGAGTTCAGATGGAAATCGAAGTGAACAGATAGTTCAACTGATAAAAATCCAGCGAGACTAACTTTTATAATGAACAACAAAACAAGAGTTTTTGGGAGAAAGAAATTTGTTATAATATCTGAACAGGAAATGCTTACACAAAAACCCAAGAACTGAAAAATTGGGAGTATAAAACTGGTTTAAAATACTGATACATTTGGTTTTAAGTTTTGAAGTATTTCATGTGAAACTAAGTTATATTTCCTTAAGACAAGAAGAGATCAGTGATAATTTTCAGGTTGAAAACTGGCCACTTCATTCAACAAATTTAAAGTCAGGCACACAGACTTGTGTCTATGTAGGAAAGACAACCAAACAGTAGAATATGACCTCAAAGAATATAAACTCCATGAGATGAGCAGAGCATCAGATGGCCTCCAACTCAATGATGGAAAAACTGTATAGCAATTACAGAAGTATGTGACAGACCACCAGCTTTATGAGGGAGGTAGATGTTGTTCTATGAATGTGAATAAAAAAGAAAATGAAGCTGTAGCAAATACTAATTGTTATTGTTGTTCTTGTTGATCAGAACTGACATCACTGCACTCCAGGCAAACCCATAGGTGCTCAGTCTCCATCAGCAAATGTCGAAGGGTATGAATGCTAATTGTTCCTGTTGTGCACTGGTTGTATACACGCCAGATCCATCCTATCATTCGTCCATCCCTGCTAGTCTTACGTTTGATGCCACATTTCAGCAATCTTAGCCTTGATGATTCATCGATTGCAGTGTCATTCTCTAATAGGAGATCATTAATTGCCCTCAGTATCTATCCATATCCAATGCCCCTTCTATAGGTGCTCTTGAAGCTAGCCTGCCAGTTCTTTCATTGCTGTGTACCCTTGCATGACCAGGACAGTAGATCCATACCACTTCCTGAAGATTCGAGGCTTCTATGGAGTTTTCCATTCATGCCAAAGTCATTCACTTTGGACCTTCCGAAGCATGGATTGTGAGTGTGATACAATAACTGCCCTTGTTAATGAAGTTTCAGACAGCCACCTTAAGGCTGCAGTAGCTGCATCTACTTCCATTCTCATGCTGGAGGTTGTTAAAACCTAAGCCCTGCTATGTTCAGCGACGATTCTACACTTTACTCTAGCAGAGAAGCCTCACCCTAATTTCTCCTCATAGATTACAGACCCATCAGCAAACACAATGGCATCATCATCCCCAGCATGATCATTTATCAGCTGATCAATTTCCAGTTCTGCCCTCCCATTGGCTCAAGTTCTGCACTCTCTACCAAGGCTGATGATGACTTGTTGGTAATTAGTCCAGTTCTCATCTGACTTACTCCACTCTTTCTCTTTGAATATATTTTCAACTGTGGTCACCTGCTTAATCGTTGCCTCAGCCTGTGCCATCCATGACATCCCCCGCTTTATTCTCGCTCTCTTATGTCAGCTATGTTTCCATGTAGGGGGTGCCTTTTGTCTGTGATTACTTGCATATAGGCTTTTGACTGGGCCATCGCATATCTGGATCTAATCAATAGTAATCCAAGCATGTACTGCATCATCATGATGGAGTATCTCATGTACAGCCCAAGACTACGCGCATTCCTTCATTCTGAATGCATTCCAATCGTTCACATTGTGATATTGACAGCCTTAGTATTCCCATATTCGATGACTGACATGACTAGTTGATGATACAGGAGAAACAGTAGTCTGTATTCCAGGTGCTCTGCGGGCATTGTTTTTAGGGCTGCCAGACATCTGTAGCACTTCTGTATGATCAGATCAACATGGTACTTGTATGCTGACCCGCAATTGAATGCTATTCCGAGGTATTTCAGCTTGTCTTGCCTTTCAATTTTCTGTCCACTGAAAGTAATGTCTGGAAGATCTGCTTTCAATATGGAGTTGTTCAAGGAACACCACAGCACACAGGCTTTGTTGGGATTGACCTTGGAGCCAGTGTTCTCGCACCATTTAACACCTCATATAGTGTCCCATGTATGCTACTGACCATTTCTTGTCGGTCAGAACCAGTC
This sequence comes from Oreohelix idahoensis, assembly GCA_024509875.1. NCBI lineage: Eukaryota > Metazoa > Mollusca > Gastropoda > Stylommatophora > Oreohelicidae > Oreohelix > Oreohelix idahoensis. Next base: position 172,212 of record JAMPIV010020177.1, on the reverse strand, counting down.
CTGTAAACGAGTATGTCATCTGCAAAAGTCAGTGTTTGTTCCAGCCCAGTTGGCTGAATGGTGGCTACTTTTGTTAAACAGAACCAGTGATAGTGGAGAACCCTGGGGTAGTCTCAGGTAAATGAGCACTGGTTCTGATGTCCATGTTCCCAAGCAAAATGCAACTGATCTCTCAGGTGCTATCCATCTTGTTTGCAAATACTAATGATGCCCACAAAGATAAAGAAGTTGGTATTTCTGTGTTTAGTTTTGCCATTTTGAATAGTCATTAACTCTTACTATACGGGAGCTAAAACCGCGTTTTTACGCGCTAGTTTAGCTATCGTTACCGTCGCGCGCCACTTCACGGAGCGAGCCATAAAATTGGTACTAAACCCACGCCACTTCACGGGGCTTGCCAGATTGTAAGAGTTAAACACGGCTTTCCAACAGAACTGAAGTAAGTTGTAAACTCAGAATATACAGCTAGTAAGGGATGCTCACTAGGCAGGATAATTATACAGAGAATTTCAAAAGCAGTAGACCACAAACTGAGGAAAGAACAAGCAGGATTTAGAAAGAACAGAAGATGTGTAGATCATATATTTATCCTCAGGAACATTATAGAGCAGTGCTCAGAATGGCAAAGACAGCTGTACATTAATTTAGTTGATTTTGAAAAGGCTTTTGACAGTATACATAGGGACAGTCTATGGAAAATACTGAGGGCTTATGGAATTCCAAGCTGCATAGTGCCAATCATAAAAAGCCTCTATGCCAACTTTACGTGTAGCGCTGGGCAGAGCAACCTAACCTTTGAGGTGAAGACAGGAGTACGACAGGGATGCCCCTTATCAACCACTCTATTTTTAACAGTCATATACTGGGTGATGCGCCAGACAACAGAGGGCAGTCCAAGAGGAATAAGATGGACTACATTTTCTACATTGGAAGATCTGGAATATGCAGATGACATTGCACTACTAGCACATTCACATCAACACATCCAGGAAAAAACTGATAGACTTAATAAGTTTAGCCAGCAGGTGGGCTTGAACATCAATCTAAAGAAGACAGAGGTGATGCTCAATGTGAGCAACCCTGAGCCCATATCAGTAAGGAATCAGCAACTGGAACAGACAGACACCTTCACATACCTAGGACGCATAGTAACACCAGACAGCGGAGCAAGCAAAGACATCAACAACAGAATGAACAAAGCAAGAACAGCCTTTTTTAGTCTAAACTACATCTGGAAGTCCTCTCAGTACAGCATAAGCACAAAATTAAGATTATATCAGAGCTGTGTGCTTTCTGTGCTTCTCTATGGTGAGGAATGCTGGAGAGTTACAGAGAAGGAAATGTCGAAATTGTCCTCTTTTCACACAACATGCCTACGAAAAATTCACCGAATCTTTTGGCCGAATACCATCACTAACCAAGATCTGCTTACTCGGAGCAAGCAAGAGGAAATGCACACCATCGTAGCTGGCAGACGCTGGAGCTGGGTTGGCCATGTCCTCAGAAAAGACCCAGATGCCATCACAAGAACAGCTATGCTATGGACCCCTGAAGGAAAACGAAAGAGAGGCTGACCAAAAACAACTTGGCGGAGGACTGTGGAGGCTGAGATGCAAAGAATGAACCAGAGTTGGTTCACTGTACGAAGGATGGCCACCGACCGAGCAAAGTGGAATCAATTTGTTGTTGCCCTACAAGACACCACCAGGCGCGATGGCCACTGACTGCTTTGACGGTCAGCGGCTAAGGATCAAAGAGAAGAGAGAGAATGGATGCTTATGCCCCATTTTAGTTGTTGAGGGTCTCTAAGAAGACATAGAAAGAGTCGGACAACTGTTTCCTCAGGCATGCTGTAACTGTCCTATATGAATCTGTGTATGGGGCTGGCAACTTCATCATGTAAACAAACTGCTATAAAAAACTACTGCTGCAAGAGCACATGAATACTTTGATGCCTGCTACCAGCAAGAGGACCTGCTGCAAAATTGGCTTCATGCTCCATAAGGAGCATAAAAGGGAAATGAATGAATAAAAGGATGCACTTACACACCCAGAAAAATAACTACTCTGGTTTGCTCTTTTAGTGACCAGTCATGTTAAACTAACCTAATTGGATATCAAAATTAATGTTGAATGCTTTAAAACTAATTTAGATAATAAGTAATTTTAGTTCATATTTTTTTATTTCATGATAATGGAGGTAATAGAATAAATGCCAGTTTTTTTCCTGTTTAGATGTTTTGTACTGTTTTGGTGAGGCATGCTCTGTTTAACCTAGACACAAGCACCTTCATTTATATTAGGGCACACATCCAGATATAACCATGTATATTAAATGTGATTATGAAATCAAAATTTTAATTTTTCACGCCATATGTTCGATAGTGAGAATTCATTAACATAAGAGAAACACACATTTAAACATTTATGCATTTAAAATACTGTGAGTCTTTTTGATGATTGAGAAACAATAAGCCACAATGATGCAACCATTCACGGCAATACGATCCTTACAAAACCAGTCTAACTGATGAGCCAAGCAGCACATTTCCTCAGCAGTAAAATATGTCCACATTAAAGGACTAAAAGAATTGAAAAAAAAAAAAAAAAAACTCAAAGCCAGCAGAAATGACCCACAAGAACAAACTGACACAAGAACAAAATGGTGGAGTTTACATAACAGCAGGCTGATTCTAAACACAGGATGGGAAGTCAACAAATCAGTGTTGTCAAAAATAACGCTCCAGTCAGTCTCACATTGTGCCTTTCCCCAAGCTTTCTATTTGCCTGTCAGATGTCATGCAGCTGTCTGAAAGGACAACATGATGGGCAGGAAGGAGGGGGACAGTAGTTTTTAGGTTACAGAACTTGTGATTTAAGGTTGGAGGAACTTTAGCTAGTTATGAAGATGAGAAAGTTTGAGATATTGGTTTATGTTAAAAGAGATAATACTTTTTTTAAAAGCATTTTTCTATGATTCTTTTTAATGCTCACAGTTTCTGTAGAAGCAATTACCCAGAATGGGCTGTTTATATATTTATGAGCTTTGACCACCCTCACAGACAAATAGCCTACCAATGAATTCACACAGACAAATAGCCTACCAATGAATTCACACAGACAAATAGCCTACCAATGAATTCACCATAACTGTAGAACAGGTTTTGAGAATAGACAGACACAGAGAACAACAAAATATAGTTAAACAGTATATAACAGGAAAACAATTAATATACAATTATCGGTGTGGGTATCGCAGGAAAGTGAAAGCCTACTGAAGTTCTCATAAATATATGTTGATAAGGATAAATAAATAGTGACTTAGGTATCATCCCAAACACCCCAGGTTTTCACACCCTCTTTATCTTATTAACACCATGACAGATATTGGCAGACTACCATTTTAGGACAGTGGAAAAATACACATATGCATCCACACAATTTGACACTTTAATTTAATATAACTGGAAAGGAGAAATGACACCATTATCAGGTATCGGCAATTGAAAATATTATCTGGAATTACAGATACTATATATCTTAATTACAACCCATCAGAGGTTTAACAGGATATTTTTCTTCATTAAAAAAAAAGCCAGTGGCAGAAACAGCAGAAAGTAACTTGATGCTGATTATGGCTTTCATTTTAGGAAATAAAAATGTTCAAACATTTATTTATGTACAAAGATTATTTGAAACTTAACAGTTGTTTATGTGAATTATACCTACAGACATTATTTTAAAAAAAGGGTTTTGGGGACTCTATCAGAATGCACCCCAAATAAGCTACATTACAAACCTTTACAACAAAAGATCTGGCTACAGGGCAAGGAAATGCCTGATAAGAAAGTGGATAGACTATTTTAAAGAAATTCTTCAGAAATAATGGTATGATGTTGACTAGATGAACATGCCTTGCAAAAGTGAGGAATCTGCTTCTCTCCATGATGCCACAGAGATGTGGTTTTACAGAAGAAATGAATACCAAGGGCAACTTAAAAGTGTAGTGATGATATCTTGAGAGAAACTAATGCAAAAAGGAAGCTTATTACTAACAACAGAAGGAAGCAATCCTCTTTCTTTGAGCATACGATGTCAAGAAGAAATCTAGAATATATCTTGACAGCCAGGGCCGGATTAAGGCCAACTGATGCCCTAAGCACATCCCCCCAATGGTGCCCCCGGCGCTTCCATTGACAATACATTAAGACTCAATAAATGATGAAGAGACTGAAAATTCAATTTTCTTCCTGGCCAAACTCCAATGAAATTCATGCAGAAAAACGTTGGTAAGACAGGCAAACATACTGAACTCTAGGTCTATGTCCGTCACTTTCAGTCACTCACCATAGCAAAGAAAACTTTTTTTTTTTTAAACAATTTGGATTAAAGTCGAATATGGCAGATATTGAAAATTACAAAAAAATTCAACTAAAGACGACTGTGGCAGTGAAAGAGATAAGAGTTAAAGGCATGATAGCTAGAGGGAAATTTCTGTGGTGCCCCCCTTCCCTTGGTGCCCTAAGCACGTGCTTATTTTGATTAATGGTTAATCCAGCCCCGATGACAGCAGGATAGATTAAGGGAAAAGGAGATAAATGATGCCATACAAAGAAGATACAGGACAATATGACATCAAGGCATGGACAGACGTCAGTAGTAGTTTGATAAACAAAACTGAAGTCAGGAAGTTGTAAAGACACATTCAGAAATAAATGGAAATAAAATTAAATAAAGTCCAACACAAAAATAAAAATCTTCAATGCAAATGTCAAGGCAGTCCTATGGTATGGCAATGAAACATAAACACTATAACAACAACAAACAAGCTAAACTTTCACAAATGGGTGCTTGCATAGAATAGAAGAAGGACTGAAATTGTGTGACAAGATCACCGACGTGGAACTGGTGAAAAGAACCAGACAAATACCAGAGGAACAAAAGGTGACAAAAAGATGCTGACATTGCATAGGACACAACCTGAAGAAACCAGCTGACAGCATCAGAAGGCAAGCCTGATAGCATCAGAAGGCAAGCCTGATAGCATCAGAAGGCAAGCCTTTTCCTGGAATTAGTCCGTTACATGAAAAGGATAAAGAAGACACAGAAATGCCTTGAATGGAAAGCTCTGGACAGGAAGACTTGGCATGATCTGCTGAAGACCTGTGCTCCACATGGAGCTCTAAAGAGATACTTTCTGCTGAGACCGGGGCAATCACACACTCTGATACAGACACTGCAAGACTGACTGAGTGATTGTGGAGGTTAGCACATTAACTTTTGATGTCCGGATTCATGTCCGGTGAGGAACCTGCCTATCATTACATCTGGCTAAATGACGTATACCTCACTACTGTACCTAATGATTTAATGTGGAAGACATTTTTTTTTTCTCTTTTCTATCAACTGAGAACTTGAAAAGCTAAGTAAATCTAAGATCTAAATGAATATGCACATTAGTGGTTTCCAAAAATGTTTGTTGGTAACTGTAGCATGATGTAAACAATGCCTTGTTATGATAGAAAGAAGGGAAATATCGGCCAATCAAATGCACACAGCTCTCTCTCGCCGGTGAAATGGTTTGTAATGGCGTATAAAGAAATGGAGAGATTTGTGCATAGGAGTACGTAGACTTACACGAATTAAAAGAGAATGGATGGACAGAAAGGCATGATATTAGTCTTGTTTGTCGAAGAAGAAGGCCAACTATATGCATGTCAAAGGAAAAGTTGCTATGCTATTTCGTTTTGGAGAAAATTGAAGGTAAAGGCGCCAGCATGATGAAAACTGCTGTTTCGATTGTCTTCAAAAATTTGATATAAATCGAAGTCGGAACCAATTATGGAAAACTTTATATAAAAGAAAAGCAGAAGTTATGAAAAGTAAAAGGAGATATAGATAAAAGTCATGGATAACAGGGTTGAGAAGCATGAAGAAGATTTCTGGACCCAGCTAACACAAACTCGCTTGAAGTCTGCAAAAATACAGTTTGAGAACGGAAGCATTGTATTGCTTTCCGATACGCACGCACGCTCTGTATAAAAAGGCTCAGCAGTGGATTTTTCAAACCTTACACACACAGCAGAAGACAGATAGACGGAGGGAAAGAGATGCTCGTCAAGGCTATAATTTTACCATCTGTTGCCGGGCAGTTCTCCATCACCAAACCGAGTCTATTCTGTGCTTTACATCTATACTAAGAGGGTATGTAAATTTATGAATAATAATTTGTTTCATTGCAGCTTATTTTAAAAGAATTGTATCAGGATCAGGCCAGAGGACTGAACTGAAATTGAGTTGTGAAAGTATAAAGGAATTTGATGCTTACGAACGTTAGCAGAAATGTCAGTAGGAGTGTTCAATTAAAACTATTATACTGGAATAATGGATTTGGCACTCCAGAATGTGAAAGGCGACGGTAACATCATAATCATGTATAAAACTGTATTATATTTATTCATGTATTATATTAGAATGATTTATGCAGATAGACACCTGTCTTGTCTCGTTATTCCTAATCAGAACTGATCCATGTATCATTCATATACATGCAAACATCTGATTCATGTACATGTAGGCTTGTGGACCCTATGACCAAAGGCTAGCCACTTGTCACGTATTGTCCCCAGGTTCATTTTTGTCATACTACACCAGAGGTCTAGAATCCTAGATCAATAAGTGCATTCCTGGATCAACACAGGAGCATCAGATATTGTCATCTAGATTTGCGCCCTAGGACCCATCAGTGCTTGGTGGTCTAGTGCAAGATTTTCAACTGACACTGCTGTGTACATTCATAGAGGACAGCCACAACACTTAAATGTTAAGTACTCTATGTGGAAAATTCCATCAGCTATTGTGAGGAGTCAAAGCAAAGTGACTAGTGTGTAGTGATGAGAAAAACAGTTCTGCACTACTAGAATAGACAAGAGATAACTTTAATAATAAAGGAACATTTAGAGAAACATTTTATGTTATTTTGAAGATTTCAGACAGAACTTCTAAATTAATTATGGAGTGAAACTCAACTATTAAGTAAATTTGTAATTAAATTTTATTCATTCACTTTTTCATCATTTCATCATCCATACTTTTTACACAAGAAGAATAAAAAAGATAGATGTAAATAATAAATGATTCATTAATTGTAATCCTTTGACTTGTCACATTTATAATAGTCAACAACCAAAATGTACCAGAAATGAAAATAGCTGATCTTAACTAATTTTGGTGTGCTGAAAACGAAAATGACACTAAAAAATGTTGATTGGCTCTAGTTTTCAAGATATATGCTACTAGTTTATTTAATTACGGTCAATTTATATATATGATGCAACTGTTGTGGGCGATTGCATAATTTTTTCTAATGACCAATAAAAATGTAACTAGAAGTTGATGATGCAATCCTACCTATGATTATATCACCTTTGTGTATAAATATCTTATCTCTGATAAAATTTTGCCATTAGTTAGTGCATTTGTCCTTATCAAAAGTATCGTAGTTAGAAATGTCTAGGACATGTGTGAACAGTGCTAATAATTTCTGTTATATATGTGGTGAGGTGACATTTCTATCACAAAAACAAAATATGACTAAAATGATTAAGAAGGCGTACAGTTTGTATTTTGGCTGCAGAATAGGAGATCAAGATAAGAATTGGGCGCCACACATATGCTGCAATACATGTGCAGCACATCTTAAACTGTGGTTGACTGGCAAAAGGCAAGCTATGCCTTTTGCAGTCCCAATGATTTGGAGAGAGCCCACTGATCATCTCAACAACTGTTACTTTTGCATGGTCCCTCCAATTGGAAAAGGCATATCAAAGAAGAAAAAATGGACTCTGGAATATCCAAACATCCCCTCTGCAATACGTCCGGTACCACATGGCAATGACCTACCAGTTCCCAAAGTGCCAGAATCATTTTCAGCTGCTTCCACTGATGAAGAAGAGGACATTGGTGGTCCTGAACCATCAACCTCAAGCGACCCAGATTTTGAGCAAACTACATCCACTAAACCACACTTAATAACCCAAGGTGAACTGAATGATCTTGTAAGAGATCTGAATTTACCGAAGAACAAGGCGGAGCTTTTGGGTTCCAGATTGCAACAGTGGAATCTCCTGGCAGAAGATGTTACAATTTCTGTGTATAGGAACCGCCATAAGCCGCTTATTACATTCTTTTTCAAAGAGGGTGACCTTTCTGCGTGCCACAACATTTCTGGTTTAATGGCAGCCCTCAAAATCAATTACATACCGGAAGAGTGGAGGCTTTTCATTGATTCATCCAAGACGAGTCTTAAAGCTGTTTTGTTGAATAATGGTAATGTGTTACCATCAATTCCAGTTGGTCACGCAGTTCATATGAAAGAAACTTATGAAAACATTAAGCAGCTTTTGAAGTGTATAAACTACAATCATCATCATTGGTCACTTTGCGGTGACTTAAAAGTGGTCGCTCTTTTGCTTGGACTACAGGGTGGATACACCAAGTACTGTTGCTTTCTCTGTGAGTGGGATAGCCGTGCACGAAGTGACCATTACATCAGAAGACATTGGCCAATCAGGCAGTCATTGCAGCCTGGCAGTAAGAACGTTGAGAACCCAGCACTTGTCGACACCAGCAAGATTTTGTTGCCACCCTTGCACATTAAGTTGGGTCTCATGAAAAACTTTGTCAAGGCAATGGAGAAAACAGATGAGGCTTTCAAATACCTCATCAGAAAATTTCCAAGACTGAGTGAAGCTAAAATTAAAGAGGGAGTATTTGTTGGTCCGCAAATTTGAAAACTTCTTCATGATGACGAGTTTCCTTGCGTGTTGCATGGCAAGGAAAAAGCAGCATGGCTAGCATTTAAGTCAGTGGTGGACAATTTTCTTGGAAACAACAGATCTGATAATTACAATGAAATTGTAGAAAATCTCCTTCTGAAGTATAAGTCTTGGCTGCAACATGTCTGTGAAAATTCATTTTCTGGATTCTCATCTGGATTTCTTTATGTCAAACTGTGGAGCGGTCGGTGATGAACATGGTGAACGATTTCACCAGGACATTGCTGCTATGGAGACAAGGTATCAAGGCAATTGGAGCCCTTCAATGCTTGCTGATTACTGTTGGACTGTGACAAGAGACACCTCATCGATTGACTACAAGAAGCAAGCAAAGAGAGCTTGAACAGCGACTGAATAATGACGGAATGGGTTCAAATGTGCCTTTTTAAAACATGATATGTGAACTTTAAATAATGTTTTTATTTTTTCTATCATTTTATGTTGAAATATCAATTAATTGAGTATGTAACCACAATTTTTATAATGCTAAAGTAGAAAGACTAGCTGTTCACCCCAGAGAATTAAACAAGCATACATTATTTGTATTACTGTAATGTAAATTCATCATTTTAAAAAAAAACCAGAGCCAATTGGTGAATTTCATTATGATATTTTAAATCAGCATGTCAAAATCAATAAGAAATGGTATATTTAATTTCTGGTACAAATAACTTGAAAATTTGTTGACTAGTGTTATCATTGGTTAGTTACATAGCGAAGGTGGAATCTTAGGCTCTGACTTTAATCTGAATACTATCTGAAGCAGAGACCTTCACAGCCGTGACTATCCTGTGATACCAGTGCTCTTCTCTGACACTGGGATTACATTCCTGTCAGACAGAATTCTTCTTCCGTTCTTTCAGTAACTACTACTGACTACTACACTCATAAAAACCTTTCGCTACAGTAACCATGTTTTTTTTTTTTGACTCCCTGTGACCCTTAGAGAATATAATTTCTTACTTTCTCACTTTTCCAAGACCTCTCTGCAACCTTACTGAAGACATTCATGACCCTAACAAGGGTCACGACCCTAACAAGGGTCATGACCCTAACAAGGGTCACGACCCTGAGTTTGGGAACCACTGATGAATATGATCATCACGAATTATATTTAAAAAATTATTATTTGATGACTGACAAATGATATGAGGTGCTCTTTACAAAGCAGGCTGAACATTCTAGTCTGGCTGGGTGGATAAAAAAGTGTGCATAACAAAACTTACCGAGCATTCCTCTCATTTTGACTCTCTGTTCCTTATTTATACGAACACATCCAGTGTTGTAAACATCAGCAACAATCTGGCAGTAAATGAGATGCAGCGCCATCTGGTTTTCTAATTTTTCAGATGGCCAGAAGACCTCCTTACGGATGTGAAGTGTCCAGGGCACCTTTAACATAGGAAAACAGTATTTTAAATAAAATATGATAATTTAGAGGACAAGAATATAAATTATAAGCAATTGTGGATATCTGAATAAGTGTTCTACGATTTTTGAGTTAAGTCTTTCATGATATTTAAAGTAAGTCTTCTATGATATTTAAAATAAGTCTTCTATGATATTTAAAGTCTTTCATGACATTTAAAGTAAGTCTTTCATGACATTTAAAGTAAGTCTTTCATGACATTTAAAGTAAGTCTTTCATGACATTGATAGTAAGTATTTCATGATATTTAAATGTCTTCTATGATGTAAGTCTTTTCTGATATTGGAAGTAAATCTTCAATGATATTTCAAGTAAATCTTCTATAATACATAAGTCTTCTACGATATTTGAAGTTAATCTTCTGCAATATTTTAAGTAAGCATTCCATGAAATCTGTAGTAAATTTTTCATGATATCTGAAGTAGGTCTTTCATGATATTTGAAGTGAGTCTTCTATGATATTTGACATAAGTCTATGATATTTGAAGTAAGTCTCCTATGATATTTCTATAATACTTTGTTTTACATGATAAATTTGCTAGCTATCCTCATGTACAACCTTATCTTAGTTGCTTTTTATGGATTGCCTTAGGCAGCATTGGTCTAACTTTTATATGTCTTGTACTTTTATCCAAAGAATTATCAGTTTACTTTCTGGCTTCCTGTTCTAGACTTTCTCTGATAGGTTTACTTACATGGAGCTGAACAGAGATAACTTAAAAGTATAGCTAGACATATCAACTGATGAAGAAAAATATCCCATTCAACCCCTGAAGAGCTATAATAAAAATATATAGTGTCTCTATTTCATTTTAATGTTCAACTGTCAATATGAGAACATGACATCATATTGTTCTTCTTTTTTTCCTTTTTGCTCCTTATGGAGCATGAAGCCACCACTGCAACTAGTCTGCATCAAAGGATTTTATTTCCTGTTGCTGCTGTAGTTTCTGTTGCAATTTGTTTTATATGATAAGGTTGCCAGATGATGAGGGAGCAGTGTCTTACTCTTTTTGTTTGTCTCCTTAGAGACCCCTCCCTGCCGAACTACACAGGACTTTTCTTGTTGTTACTTATTTTAGTGCGGCATTTTTAAGGAAAAAAAATGTAGTTAGCTTTTATATGTGTTGAAATGTAACACAATAATGATAATAAGTGTAGTAAGTCATAAAAGACAAATAAATCAGTGACCAAGCAAGACATACCTTGCTGTACATTAAAAAGAATTTTTTGTTCTGAGGGTACAACTCAGTGATCACACGCTCAAATGCAGCATAGTCTATCTGGAGCTGTGGTTTCTGGATCTCAGGCTCTGGTGGTGGTGCTACAGGGGGCAATGCAGGTGAAGGTTCAATTCTCTTGTTGTAGAGTGGCTCCGGTTCAATACGTCTAGCGTACTCGCCTGATGATCTTTTGATCTCTAAGAACTCTGTAGTTTCTGTAATGGTCTTCTTGATCAGTTTTGGTGGACTACTGATTGGGACAGGGGGTGGCTGGGGTTCATCTGAAAAATAGTATGAAAGGTTCTGATGTGACTTGAAAATTTATAACGCACACAAATTTTTAAAAATCTTTGTCAATAAAAGCAAGAAAGAGTTATCTTTGGTGTGACATGGAGCTGATCCTATTATTTTGAAGTGAATCATGTGCAATTAATAAACAAAACTTGGATGCCACAGAGATGTGCTTTTGCAGAAGAATCTTAGGAATACCACTGACAGCTACAATAATAATAAGGATATCCTGAATGAGGTCACCCTGAATGAGGTCACCCTGAATGAGGTCATCCTGAATGAGGTCAGAGTGCAAAGGAAGCTTGTTACACATAGCACAAGAAAGCAGCTTACAATTTTTATTTTTAGGGCATGTTGTGAGACAGGGAAGTTTAGACTACATTTTGTAAGTTGGTAATATTGCTGGAACAGCAGACGATGACAAACACAGAAGATACTGGATGGTTTACAATTATGGTGTTGAAAAAAAAAAAGTCAACAAGAAAAATAAATTAACAGCACTTGGGACTAGATGCTATTGAGAAACATTATCACTTGTGTCTTTTGGAGTGGTAGTAGAAGATAAGGTAGACACATGAATGTAACTATGAATGTTAAAAAATCAATTAATCAGCATCATCATAATTCCAAGCACCCATCTGAAACTGGACTACACTGCTGATTTAAGTGCTAGGTACAGAAAATATGGCCTTTCTTTTCTTTCAGTAAAAACTGTCATAGCACTAATTAATAAAAGCTCTATAAAACTTACAATACTTGCTACTTAAAAAGATACCACTAAAAACAAAAAAGTACAAATGGTCATATGCACGAAAATTAAGTTATCCATATATTACATAAAAAACAGAAGCAAACAGTAGAATATGTACTCTGTGGATGTTAGCTTGATCAGAAAAGCTTACTGACCATATGGTCATCCCCAACTCCCATGAGGGAGAAACTGCTTGGCAAAAACAGCAGCAAATGACATTTTATTAGAGAAACAGCTGTGGCTAAACAAGAAGAAAGTCTCCCAATATGAAGTGAGATCTGCGGGTCAACGAGATGTCAGATCTGCTCACCTTTTTCAATAGTTTTAGCATACAAGTTTCCTTCTGTTTCTGTAGATTCAGTCACAAAGGTCTTGTGTGGTTTGTGTGGAGTTTCTGTTGCAGCTGAAGTTTTAGAGGTGGGTGATGGCCCCAGTTTCTGCTCCAAAAGCTTTATGGTGTCAGAATGTGAGGTCTCTGACAAGCGCATACTTCTGGTCTTGGTCTGGTTTAAACACAATCAAAGCCACAGCAAATTAATGTATGCAATTATTTCATGTTAGATTTCTCACCTATTGTAATATTTAGGCTGCTCCAAATAAGTCACGTGACACACAAAGGTAAAATTATTTAAGCTAACTCTCAGAAAAGAACCATGATTTCACACATCATTCCTCCCCTTACCACACTTTCCTCTGCAGCATTTAAAAAAAAAAAAAAATTAAACTTAAAAAGTTGGTCCAGAAAGTGGTTGCTCAAAATCAATGAACAAAAAACAAATTTTTTGATAAAAATGTGTCAACTCATTCTAACCCAGGTAGTTTTCCGGTTTTACCCAGGCCCCAATATATATATATATATATATATATATATATATATATATATATATATATATATATATATATATATATATATATATATATATATATATATATATATATATATATATATAGAAATGACACATGGTCAGCTGAAAATTAATCCAAGAAGTTTGATCAAAACAAATGAAAATTCTAATTGTTATTATTTTTGTGTGTGAAGTCACATATTGCTGAGCTGGAATCTCACTTACACAGTCCTATCCTACGCAATTTAATTATTTAAAAATATCAAATTTGTTAAACACCCTTCTTGGAATCGAAAATAGGTATTATGTGGTTGATTTGTTGATAGTTTATGACTTCAATGTATGTTCTTCTTCTTCGTACACTCTCAGACATCCACTTGAATGTTCTCAAAGAAAGCAGTAGTCAGTTTGAGGCTATTTGAATCCCTGTAAAGCTTTTCCATGAAAGGATCTGGTGTTGGCCATATGCACTTTCTCTGTACCGCATATAAGGGGCAACTTTGAAGCAGATCTTCAGCAGTCATTTTATCAGTGCCACAGTTACACTGATTGGTAGTTACTATCTTTAGCTTGTTGAATAGATGGTATCTCAATCTGTTGTGACCAGTGCGGAGTCTGAAGATTACCACTTGTTCTCTTCTGTTGAGCTGGTAGTAAGCATCATTCTGTGTGTGGCCTGGATGTTTTACATTCCATTTGTTTCTGTACCTGATTCTGATCATAGAAATGACTACGGTACTTGTAAACAAACTGCCTAATAACGTCACTAACTGATAAAAGTATGCAAGAACTAAGCACCAGAATACTTATTTCACTACCAGTTAAAACACATGGTCAACGGGAAGTGTTTGCATGATTTGAACAAGCTATGGCACTTATTTTCTAACTTTTAGTTCAAATTCAGAACTCCTATCAAGCAGGAGCACCATGCGCCAGTGCGTAGATCTATAGGGTAACTTGGCACACCATACGACTCGTGGGTAAGAATGAGTTAAAGGCATGCTTTAAGAATAGTATGAACAGGCCACTTTTGAGCATTTATAAGCTAAACACCCATTTATGCAAGTTTGACTTCTTGGTTGTTGTTTTTATTGATGTCCATGTTTGAGAACCATTCCATAGGACTGCCTTGACATTGTTGCTGAAAATTTTTGTGCTGGGCATGATTTCTTTTATATAAACTCAATGTTCCCTAGTCTAAACAGTGAATTTCTATGCCTCAGATAATATAGACATAAATATAACATCATACAAACCAAGACAATATAATTTAGTTTAAAAAAAATGAAAAGTGTAACTTACTTGTCCTTCACTGCTCTTGAGAATAGACTTTGGTCTGCCTTCATCCTGATTCAGTGGCTCTGGCTTCTGCCACTTCTTCTTGCCCATGATTCTAGTCTGTATGGGCACGCTGGTTTGCCTAGGTGCAAAGTATTTATGTGAAGTCTTCTATGATGATATAGACCAACTTGTCCGTCTATGATATTTGAAGTTAAGTCTTCTGTGATATTTGAAATAAGTCTTCTATACTGAAGCACATTAAAAACGTTTCAAAAAAAAGTGTTGGAATGGATTTTCCCCGGCACGGTAGAGAAATGGCTGGGAATGGAAAGTGCTGTTTGTACAGCTTAATATCTGCAGGTGACAAAATGTATTTGGCATGTGAACAAAACACCCAGTACATGTCTTCCACGACTATGATGCCAACGAGCCATTGGTATAGACCGGAATGATATCCAGAAGAAATTGCCAACAGCCTTCAATAATTTTAAAAACTGGCAGTGCCCGGATAGACTTCGGAGTCTTCTAGGCACATATTGTGCTGAAAACTAAGTCGTCAATGCAATAGTGGGTTGGGCAAGTTAAGTCTTCTGTACAGGCCTTATAAGACGACCTTTGAAATACTCTCAGTCGTTCAGCGCCTATGGGCATAGCAACATATTGAAGTAAGTCTTCCATGATATATGAAGCGTCCTGGAGCTCTTGTTGTTCAAACACGTGATAACAGTTTCCCACCTTCAACTATCTGACATTTAGCATAGCCTAAGATGATTTTAATAAATCTTGCTCATATGTGAACGAGAAACATATAATTATTAATTCCATAACTGCAAATATGGAACATTACATATATTAGCTGCATAATTGCAAATGTGGAAACACTGATAACAGTTTCCCCACCTTCATATTCATTTAGCATAGCATAATCTTGCAAAACGAGAAACATAAAATTAATTCATTAAATATGGAACAAATATATTAACTGCATAACTGTAAATGTGGAACATTACAAGTATTAACTGCATAATAGCAAATGTGGAACATTACAAATATTCACTGCATAATTGCAAATTTTTGAACATTTCAAATATTAATTCCATAATTGCAAATGTGGAACATTACAAACAATAATTCCATAACTGAAAGAGTGGAGCTTTACAAATATTCACTGCATAATTGCAAATGTGGAAGAGTGTTGTAATCAGAATTGATAACTAGTGTCCCTTGAAAGCTGATAAAGTGTTGTAATCAGAATAGATAACTAGTCTCCCTTGAAAGCTGATAACGGGTTTCATACCTGAATATCATGCTTTTCCTGTCTTTCTATGGGAGGAGGCCAAACAACTTTGCCAACCCTGACAGTTCGAGCCCGACCAGATTTGTCTCGGATGGTGAAAGTGCCTCTGTCTTTATCTATTTCAATTGCAGGTGCTGCAGGAGGTGGTGGTGGAGGTGGGGCAGGGGGCACTGAAGGCTGAGTGTGCAGAGGAGGTACGTCAGCATAATTTGTTGGAGGAGGGGTAGGCGGTGGTGATGGAGGCTTAGGTGTTGCATCGACAGTTGACGTACTTTTAACAGTTATTGTGCGGGTCATACCAGCTAGAATGGAAAAAAGAGTTATGTTATAGTATGCATGAGGCCTGAATTTGACAAACAAATTTATTTTAAAATAATCCAATGATAAAAATTGGCGTATAAAATTACAAAGGCCAATTTTAAATGACGTCCATCTTATTTTTCAACTAAGTCATCTGCTGACTGCTCTTTTACGACTAGCTCAAATTTATTATTGATAAATCATTTCAATTTATTCTTTCAATTTCTTATTTGCAGCATAAATTTAGATGGTACATATTTTGTAACATCAAATATGAAATCTTATTAAAGTAATTACTTTTTTTTTAATTACTGTAGATCAGAGGTGGGCAAAACCAAATGTGGCGAATTTGCTTTTCCATAATTCTGCATGAAACAGAGAAATCAAAAGGAATTTTCATTTTCCTACATTTTTTTCTGAATATGTGGCAACTTCACGTATTGTGGCATACAGCAAGAACAATATAAAGTCAATAATGTCAAATGAATAGTGCAGGAAATGACAGCATGTTTAAAAATAGTCATTTCTGGGCTATTAGAAATAGGCACTTGGGGTTTTATAAAAATCACTCTGTTAATGAGATGTATTTAGGAATCAATTCTTGACTCAACTCAAACCTGCCACATCAGTCTTGACTGAACTAAAACCTGCCACATCAGTCTTGACTGAACTAAAGCCTGCCACATCAGTCTTGACTCAACTAAAAGCTGCCATATCAGTCTTGACTCAACTAAAACCTGCCACATCAGTCTTGACTCAACTAAAACCTGCCATATCAGTCTTGACTGAACTAAAACCTGCCACATCAGCCTACACAGCATTTTTTTTAGAAGCATCCTTGGCAGAGTGGTTAGAGCATTGGTCTCTCATGGCAAAGATGCTGGGTGTGAAATACAGTATCGTCAAGCTTCTGTCTACCCAGCTGTAAATGGGTACCTGACTCTGCTCATGAGTTGGGGAAGGAAAAGGCAGTGAGGAAGGGAACTGGTCATCCCACCTCTCAATGTTGGAACTAGTATAGTGAAATCTCTAACACTTCAGTCCCCTAAGGCAGTATCTTCTATAGGACTACCTTTTACACTGTACAGTATATAATAATGTAAAGTTTATAAACATTTTCAAGTAGTGTGGTAAATCTCACTTCTCATCCACCACACATGTGGTGAGAGAAGCACCAGGTTTACTCTACCCCTGCTGTAGGTCATAAGTGAGACATGAATTAGAAGGACAAGAAGAATACAGAAAGTTTTAGAACAGCTGCACGGTGCAGGACAAGAAAGCTAAGAAAGATCTGCTTGAAGGTTGAATGTCTATGCTGAACAAGAAGCTGAAGTGGAAAAAGAGAGAGAGAGAGAGAGAGAGAGAGAGAGAGTGTGTGTGTGCGGGTGTGTGTGTGCACGTGCGTGCGTGCGTGTACCATCTAAATTTATGCTGCAAATAAGAAATTGAAAGAATAAATTGAAATGATTTATCAATAATAAATTTGAGCTTGTCGTAAAAGAGCAGTCAGCAGATGACTTAGTTGAAAAATAAGATGGACGTCATTTAAAATTGGCCTTTGTAATTTTATACGCCAATTTTTATCATTGGATTATTTTAAAATAAATTTGTTTGTCAAATTCAGGCGCCCCCCCCCCCCTATTTTTTTTAACATCATGACATGCATGAAGAGACTACCATTTTAGGACAAAGGAAAAACAAACACACAATCAATCAATACCTTTTAGCTCCCCAAGGAGCATAGGTCTTCTACAAACACATTTCAAGTCCTCCTGTCACATTCCTTCAGGTCAAGTTCTTTTCATTTCTGTCTCCAGTCCTCTTATCCAGTTTTTTCGTCTACCTCTACCTCTCTTTCCCTGGGGATTCCAGAACAAGTTCTGCCTTGTTATGCTATCAACAGGTTTCCGCAATGTGTGTACTATCCATTGCCAGCAACTTCTTCTCATCTCTTGTTCCACTGGCACTTGTCTGGTTCTAGTCATCAGTTCCACATTGGTGACCTTGTCATACCATTTCAATCCTTCTGTTGTACACAAGCACGCATTTATAAAAGTCTGTAGCTTTTTGGTTGTTGTATTTGTCATTCTCCATGTTTCAGAGCCATACAATAGGATTAACTTGACACTTGAGTTGAAGATTCTTATTTTTGTGCTGGACTTGAAAACACACACAAGTACATACACACAATTTGATGCTTTTAAGGGGAGGAGCTACCCTGAAATGCTATTTTCGTTATTAATTGCTGGATTTCAATGAAAATGCACAGACTTAACCTACATCAATACTAGATACGAAAAATGAAGAGCTTTATGGCACTGCACTACTGGTTGCCATAGAAACGGCGGCCATATTGGATTCTATTGTTCTATTTCAATTTGCTAAGGCTTTTTTATTTATTAAGCTATGAATACCAAATATGAACACAATGTTTATCATTATATTTTAAAACTTTTCGATTGGTGGATTTTTGATAACTTTAATACAAAAAAAGTTGTAGGACTTTGAATATAGTGTCTAAAAAAAAGTAACAAATTTTGATAAATTTTACATTACTTTTTGCAATAAATCAAAAGTTTGATCAGATACTCAAAATCCAGCAATATGAAAGTTTTAAAAGATTATGGGCAACATATGTGCCAATTTTTATGTCAATTAACACATAAGTGTGGAAGTTTTAAGGAAATTAGGATGAGAAAATTAGATTTTGAGAAAATCGCATTTTTCTCCATAAATAGACTACAATTAAATAAGTCTGTAATATTGCCCCTGAAAAATTGCTTACTTGTCATTTAGAACATACTGGTAGCATAGCCAGCTTCCTCTGCAGCTTCCTATCTGGCTTTCTGTTGAAATTTGTGCCTAATTTCCTTCCTTGTCTTAGTGCAGTTTTCTGCCATTTTAGAGCTGAGCAATATTGGATTCTTTGTTCTATTTCAATTTGCTAAAGCTTTTTTATTTATTAAGCTATGAATACCAAATATGAACACAATGTTTATCATTATATGTTAAAACTTTTCCAGTGATGGATTTTTGATAACTTTAATACAAAAAAAGCTGTAGGACTTTGAAAATAGTGTCTAAAAATAGTAACAAATTTTACTAAATGTTACATTACTTTTGTCAATTAACCATAAGTTTGATCAGATACTTAAAATCCATCACATAAAAAGTTTTAAAAGATTATGGGCAATATATGTTCCTATTCTTGTCAATTAATACATAAGTGTGGAAGTTATAAGAAAATTAGTATGAGAATAATGATTTCTTTAAAATCACAGTTTTCAATATAATTAGAATATAATTAAATAAGTATGTGATACTGCCGCAAAATAAAATAACTTACTAGTCATGCAGAACCTACCGGCAGCATATCCAGCTTCCTCTGCAGTTTCTTGTGTGGCTTTCTGTTGAGATTTGTGCTAAATGTCCTTCATTTTCTTAGTGCAGTTTTCTGCCATTTTAGAGCTGAGCACCAGACGTTTAATGCTTTCTTGCTCCTGCCAGTCAACAAGCCTCTTTTCCACTGTTCAGCCCCAGGACTTTCTTGAAAAATATAGCAGCCTCAGGTCCTTGATTAAATTCAGCAATATTAGGGACATATGGTTTAATTGCTATGATCTGATTGAATGCTTTGCTATCACAATCACTTTACACGGTGTAGCAAAATATATGTCGCGTCAGATAACAGCTTCACAAATCACTACCTGCCTCAGCTTCCATTACACTTGAACTTCCTAGAAAGAGGTAAATGTTTACATTAGTAAAATTTCAAATAAAGATGTAAACAAGCATTAATAAACTGTGTCTTAAAGTACAATGGAAGCAAAACAATACATGTAAGTCATGAAATATGTTTCTAAACTTGATATTTATGGAGATCAAAATAAATTACATGAATGTCTATGCTTAGGCAAGGGGAAACTTAAAGTAAGTTTCAAAAGTAAATACCTTCAAAATGTATATGACAGCCTTGCTTCACTTTCTATTTGATGAAGTTTCCAATCTTTCTTCTGGTACCAAGAACCGGCTGTTGCACATGTCTGGCAGGCATTTTTTAAATAACACATAAGCATCTGTGACAAGACATGTCAATAAAAATACACAAGAAACAAACATTAAATTGAGGAAACAAATATGCACTATGCTTACAAGAATCATGATAATGTACTGAATTATGAGAAGTCACCCGTTATTCTGTAAACTCAGGAAAACATGATGATTTTTTATTGACTGTCTACTACTCGTAATAGCTAGTTCATGTAACTCCCTGGTGGTTGAAATGAAGCACAGTGGGCCGCCTTCTTTGATGTCATTCCAGTAAGTAGCCAACATCGTAAGGTTTAGGGTTAGGTTAAGATTCTTAAACCTGGTTGAAATGAGTCACTGTGGGCCGTCTTCTTAGATGTCATCCCAGTAAGTCGCCAACGTCGTTAGGGTTATGTTTAGAATACATTTACGTAACCATTAGCCCTTTTTACTGCGTCTCTGAATTCTAATCTAAGGAACTATCGTACAGACGGTCCTGTCTGCTTCATTTCAACCACTAAGCCTAACCCTTACTCCTGTTTACTGCGTCTCTAAATTCTTGTCAAAGGCCACATCGAACAAACGGTCCGCTATGCTTTATTTCAACATTCCTTGCCTGAGTAGTAATATCCGTTTTTACCATTATATCGTCACAATAAGTACGTTTTACCTGCAGTGTAGGATAAGTCTTGCTTCCATCTCTAACTCTGGCCTATTCCAGTTGGAGGTAACGAGAGCATCTCGTTTTTTTAGGCATTGTCACATCAATAACAAATCAAAACTGAGATTCCGTAAACACGCAGCCATATTGTTGCCGGTCACGTGAACGTGAACAGCCAATTAAAAATTTAGAATCGAGGGGAAACCCTTTTTGTTGACCTGGAAATTATAAATTTCCAATCTGGCATTTGGAATCCCGAAATAAGTGACCTGCTTACAGTAAAGTGCAGATTTTGACGAATCCAACGATGTATAATATGTAGGGGTGTAAGCTTGGTTGCTATGGGAAAAACTAGGTCCAATTAGGCTTATTTTCTTGAGTTTGAGAAAATCTCTTTGTACCATACCTTTTTCAAAGTCAAAATACATATTGTTAGAGTGCATTTTGACATTTAATTCTGTTATATTTAGATTCAGGAGATGTTAAAGTATCAGAAAATGGACTAATCCCAAAATCCATCATTTTTGTATTTTGACGTTAATTTCATGCCCGCTCCTGGCCTTAATCTGCTCTTATGGTCAATAATTGAAATGATCAGGTGATGGCAAAAAAAAAAAAAGAAAGAGAGACTGTAAATCATAACCTACCTGAGGGATTCATGCTCTTTGGAAGCTGAAACTGGAATTGTGTTCTTGGCTGTTTGGGTGCTGTTGGTGGTGGAGTTTTTGGTTTCTGCTGAACTTCCTGTTCCTCAAGATTTGTCTCAAAATTTGCCCTGGTGAAGCTCACTCTCTTCAGAGGAACTGACTGCTCTTGGACTACCTAGAAAGGGAGATAACTATGACAGACAACTCAAGTTTTGCTGCTGTAAAGAAAAGTAAAGTACTCCCATTGCAGAAACTGCCATTTGGGAGTAAGTGTTAGAGACTTCACTGTACTAGATCCAACATTTTTATTTTATGACATGGAGTGACCAGTTCCCTTCCTCACTACCTTTGCCTTCCCTAACACAAGAGCAGAGTCAGGTATCCATTTATATAGCTAGGTAGCCTGGAGAGCATAGAGCCACCACAGCATTTGGCTTCCATGGAGGAAGCACTTCACATGTACCTCCAGTGCTGGCTTCTGAAGAAATTTGTTTTACATGGCCAGGTTTCCTATCTTTAGCTTAACTCACCCTAGCCCCCCTCTTACAGCATGTATTGAGGGAGTGGTCCTCCTCTGCCTTCACAGTGACCCCTGGTAATCATGCAGGGCTTTTACATATTACTGCAGCTATAAAAGTTAATTCTTGAGCAAGATTCATGAGAAATGACACAAACAAAAACATCCTTACCTGTACTGGTACAATTCTATTTATGGCAGGTGCAGCAGCAGGTGGTGCAGGTGCTGCTGGTGGTGGTGGTGGCGGCGGTGGTAGCACTGATGTGGCTGTCACATTGTTGCCTCGAAAACCTACACTGCTAGCTGTCATGCCCGAGCTGTTACCACTGAAGCTGGAGCTTGGACTCAGAGTTGTGTAATGGGCCATCACTGGCACTTGTGGCTGGACCAGTGGTACAGGTTGGGCCATTTGTACAGCAGCAGGCAAGGGCATTACAGGGGGTACCTCCTGGAAGAAGTAATTATGTCACTGATTGTTTATGTATATGTGAATATAAGCACACCATTGACAATGATCAGTGGTAGTATAATCAGACTGTGGTCAGTAGAAGTGGCATGATATATCTTACTAAACAAAGTAGATTATAGACAGTGGAGGAAGCATGATGTATCTTACTAAATAAAGTGGATTGTAGATAGTTGTAGAGGTTAGTGATAGCTAGGGCTGCTGAGCTCGTTGCTCTTTAGCAGTCAATGCTAAGCTGAAGAATTTACATGTGTTCTGCAGCTGTTGAGTGGTGCTGTATAGAGTGTTTGTGGTTGTTGGGGAGCCCGGCAATAGCTGTCGTCTCTCTGTGGAGAGTCCTGGGCAAGTGAGCTGCACATGCTGAACTGTCTCATAAGGATGGGTACAGTTGTGGCAATTAGGCTCATGTGTGGTGTTTGATTTGTTTAAGTGCTTGTTGAGTCTGGTGTGTTCTGTTCTTAGTTGGAAGATTGTGCTCTGCTCCTTACGTCGTAGGTTATTAATGTTGTCATTTATGTTGGGATGGGCCATTTCTTTATACAAGGCACGTCCAGTAGACCCTTTTGCCCACCAATTCAGCCATTCCTCTTTGAAGTTGTTTTGGAGTATTTGTTTAGCTGTCTGCATGTTTGCTGGAGTGTTTGTTTGAACTATGCTTGCTCCTAGTTTTGCTAGTTTGTCTGCTTTATCATTGCCTGGTATGTCTGTGCCCTGGTATCCACTGGAGAGTGACTCTGATGTCGTATTTTGTCAGCAGGTTGTCAATTGTTTCGGCCAGCTGTATTATTTCTTTATTTTCAGTTTGAAGGTATTCTTCTTAAGCCTGAAGTGTTGATTTTGAATCAGTGAAGATTATGATATCTGAGGGCATATGGACTTCTTGTTTGAATTGGCTGTCTATTGCTGTGAGTGGGGTGTTTATTGCTGTAATCTCTGCTTGATAATTAGTACAGAGTTCTCCGCAAGGTTCATATATTTCTATCGTGCTGCCATTTGGGTATTTCACTGTTGCGTTGCGTGGTTTTGATTATTATTATTGGTACTTTGTAGAACTAATGAAAGTATGTGCATATGAGCAATCGTGCTTTGTTAACGAATGGTTTGGGTGATCAAGAACTTGATCAGTATTCAATAGCTCCAAACGCCTGGTTTGGGTCCACAATTATACATATTTATTTACTTCAGACAAGTTCCTCAGTTTCAATACATGGCATCTCATTAATACATACATAACAATGCGTCTCCTACTGTCCTTTACGTATTGTCACATACTCTGGCCTATATACTGAAGATGACGGCATCCGTAACATCCAAGTAGCGATAACCAAAGTATGGATAATAGAATTATGCTTGATAGCTCCCGAAAAGTAACGACTCCTCTTATAAATTACTCTTGAACTAATATACTTGCATTCTACATCAATGAAATACTTGAGGCGACCTTCGTACAACAATACCTCGTAGGAGAATTATCATAAAACTCAATTCGCATGGGAGCGAAACATATCACGTCTTGCTTTGACGGATTACTAAAACGAAAGGTCAAGATCAACCGTTTAAATAAATTAGCGCGGCACCTCACTACGTCATCATTGCCTTGAGACGTCCACCCACTATCACGTTCATTTACAAATACCAAATGGTGCAAAACATATCATGTTGACTACAAATAGAAATGCTACCACGTAGATTAAACTGCTAACAGATCCAAGTGAGGCCAACTTGTAAAAATACATAATAATCTTCTTTAACATTCACATACGCGCCAAGTCCAACATTTATGGTGGCCTTGAATGCTGAGCCATCTGTGAATGCATGTATTGCAGTTCTAGGGTAGCTGTCTGTAGCCTCTAAAGTAGCTATTTTAAGTACTGCTGGGTTCGTGTCTCTTGTTAGTGTGCTATCCATGAGTGTGGTTTTTATTACTGGAAGTTTT
This sequence comes from Oreohelix idahoensis, assembly GCA_024509875.1. NCBI lineage: Eukaryota > Metazoa > Mollusca > Gastropoda > Stylommatophora > Oreohelicidae > Oreohelix > Oreohelix idahoensis. Next base: position 147,702 of record JAMPIV010020177.1, on the reverse strand, counting down.
AACTCCCTTCCGGGATAAATGACTGGGTATTGTTCAATTATTTCTCATGTCTGTGGGAAGTGGTGATGTTCTGCTATAGTTGTTGCTACTTGTAGTGGTGATTTTTGTTTTAGTCTGCTAATGGGCTTCCAGTTTTCAACCAGTTCTCTGTTTGGGTGATCTTTTCTCATTCTTCTATAGCGCTTGGTAGCTTCCAGAACAGCACGTTTACGTCATAGGTCCATTGGTTCTATGTTTGCATCAATTTCACAAGCAGCTGTTGGTGTGGGTCTCATTCCCCCCACATATGAACCTTAGAGCTTGGTTTTGGACTTTGTCCAACTCTGCTTAAGTGGTTTTGCTCATTTCCGACTGCAGCAATAGGTTGTTATCCATGACTGATCGGACATATCCCAGGTACAGCTGTCTGAGATTTCATTTGTCTGCTCCCCAGCTAGTGCTTGCAAGATGTTTGACTAGTGTTAAGCGTCTACTGGCCTTATCTTTCATTTTGTGCATGTAGGTATTGAGGAGTAACTGTCTGTCAAGCTCCACTCCTAAGTAAGCTGGATTTTCTTCTCTGGACAGTAGTTGTCCATCGAGTTTTAGTTGGTACACCCTCTTGCTTTCCTTGATGTTCCTGGTGAAAATTGTGTATATAGTTTTCTGGGTGTTTATTTTTAGTTTCCAGAGCCTGCAATAAACAGCTATTGTGGCTACGGCTCTGTTTAGTTTTGCTAAATAGTAGAGGTAGTATGATGTATCTTACAAAACAAAGTAGATTACAGACAGTGGAGGCAGCATGATGTATCTTACTAAACAAAGTAGATTACAGACAGTGGAGGCAGCATGATGTATCTTACAAAACAAAGTAGATTACAGACAGTGGAGGCAGCATGATGTATCTTACTAAACAAAGTAGATTATAGACAGTGGAGGCAGCATGATGTATCTTACTAAACAAAGTAGATTACAGACAGTGGAGGCAGCATGATGTATCTTACAAAACAAAGTAGATTACAGACAGTGGAGGCAGCATGATGTATCTTACTAAACAAAGTAGATTATAGACAGTGGAGGCTGCATGATGTATCTTACTAAACAAAGTAGATTATAGACAGTCGAGGCAGCATGATGTATCTTACTAAACAAAGTAGATTACAGACAGTGGAGGCAGCATGATGTATCTTACTAAACAAAGTAGATTATAGACAGTGGAGGCAGCATGATGTATCTTACTAAACAAAGTAGATTATAGACAGTGGAGGCAGCATGATGTATCTTACTAAACAAAGTAGATTATAGACAGTCGAGGCAGCATGATGTATCTTACTAAACAAAGTAGATTATAGACAGTCGAGGCAGCATGATGTATCTTACTAAACAAAGTAGATTATAGACAGTGGAGGCAGCATGATGTATCTTACTAAACAAAGTAGATTATAGACAGTGGAGGCAGCATGATGTATCTTACTAAACAAAGTAGATTATAGACAGTGCTGGCAGCATGATGTATCTTACTAAACAAAGTAGATTATAGACAGTGGAGGCAGCATGATGTATCTTACTAAACAAAGTAGATTATAGACAGTGGAGGCAGCATGATGTATCTTACTAAACAAAGTAGATTATAGACAGTGGAGGCAGCATGATATATCTTACTAAACAAAGTAGATTATAGACAGTGGAGGCAGCATGATGTATATTACTAAACAAAGTAGATTATAGACAGTGGAGGCAGCATGATGCACCTTACTAAACAAAACAGATTACAGACAGTGAAGGTAGCATGATGTATCTTGCTAAACAAAGTGAACTGTAGATAGTAGAGGTAGCATGATGTATCTTACTAAACAAAGTAGATTATAGACAGTGGAGGCAGCATGATTATCTTACTAAACAAAGTGAACTGTAGATAGTAGAGGTAGCATGATGTATCTTACTAAACAAAGTAGATTACAGACAGTGGAGGCAGCATGATGTATCTTAAAACAAATATATAAAGTAAAAAAAAAAAAAAAAAAGGTATAAAATCAGTTTTACAAGTTATCGGTACACAGGAAACACAGGACGTTTTAGGTTTCACTTTTCGTCAGTCACAGTTACAAACAGGTGACAAGGACAAGAATTACATACAGGTCAACGAAATACGAGGATAAGAAACATATACAAAAAAGAGCAATACAAGCAGATGAAAAAGTAAACAACACAGGTGATGAGCGAAAAAAGAACAATAATAACGCAAGAAAATCGCAAAACCAGAAAGAAATATCGAAACAAGAAAGTAAATAATCAACGAAACACAAAAGGAATTGACAAAATTGCTAAAACCAGTCCTGATCTAAGTAGTTACATCCGTGGAATAAAACAGAAGAGCGCTAGTCTGGTAACGTCTATGGAACAGACGTATAAGATTAAAAAGACAGTGGAGGCAGCATAATGTATCTTACTAAACAAAGTAGATTATAGACAGTGGAGGCAGCATGATGTATCTTACTAAACAAAGTAGATTAAAGACAGTGGAGGCAGCATGATATATCTTACTAAACAAAGTAGATTATAGACAGTGGAGGCAGCATGATATATCTTACTAACTTACTTACTTACTTAGTCGTTCCCCTTCTACCGTGAGGTGTAGAGGTTTGGAAGAGAGAACGCCAGACTATCCTATCGGCTGTCTTCCTCCTGGTCTGGTTCCATTCTAGTCCTCGGTCCTTCAAAGATTGTCTAATGTTGTCCTCCCAGCGGACTCTGGGTCGTCCTGGGGGTCTGGATCCCTGGCTCTTTGTTTCCCATGCTTGTTGTGGTAGCCGATCTTCTCCCATTCTGCAGACATGGCCAAACCATCTTAGTTGGGACTGTTCTACTTGGGTCTGCAGGGGGTGGGATTTTAGACCTTGACGTATCGTCTGGTTGCGGACCAAGTCTCTTCCTGTTACTTCAACCACCTTCCTCAGATACCTCATTTCTGAGGTTTGGATCTGGCTTTTGTGGGTTGTAGTCATTGCCCATGACTCGCATCCATATGTTAAGACTGGGACATAGGTGGAGCAGTATACAGCCATCTTCGTTTTCTTACCAACCTCTCTCTTGCTGAGGAATCCTAGATTTATGGCCTGAAAAAGTCTCCCAGCTGCTGCTTTTCGAGTGTCCAACTCTTCTTTGATGCCTCCCTTTCGGTCTATAATAGCTCCGAGGTATTTAAAGTGGTCGACCTGCTCCAGGACCTGTTCTCCCAGCTTAATCTGATGTCTTCTTTCTTCTCGTGATATCACCATGGATTTTGTTTTAGAGCTGCTTATGACCATCCCTCTCTTCTCCAGCTCTTCCTTCCAGACTTGCAGGTTGGATTGGAGATGTGCCTCTGATTTAGCAATCAGGGCAACATCATCAGCAAATGCCAGCTCTGAAATACAGACCTGTCTCATCTTCCAGTATGCCACTGAATACTTTCTTGTTCTCTCCTTACATCCCTTGATGACATCATCCATGAGGAGTATGAAAAGATAAGGTGACAGGATATCACCTTGTCTTACACCAGTGGTGGTCCTGAACTCTTCTGACTTATGGTTTGCTGTCCTCACATAATTTCTGCAAGAATTGTAGAAGCTCTGTATAGCATGAATCAGAGCTGCTGGAATGTTCTTCCTTGCCGGTATGGTCTTGTTGCACCATGCTGCCTGTAGGACCCTTAAGAGTAATAGGTCGCCTGATGCTCCCATGTACTTAACCATTTCTGGTATTATACCATCATTCCCTGCTGCTTTGCCCATCTTGATTTTCTCCAGTGCTGCCTTCAGTTCTTCCATCTTTATGTCATCTTCACCATCATTGGTTTTCTCTTCTGTGCTAGGGTTATCATTTCTGATGCTTCACCATGCTCACCATCCAGGAGTTCTGAGAAATATTCTTTCCATCTTTCCATTACTTCCTTCGGGGCAGTAAGCAATTTGCCTTGCTTGTCCTTTATAAATTTGAGAGGGCACTGTTTTTCCGTCCTCATGTTCTTTAGGGTCTTATAGAACAATTTCTGGTTTTCTTGCGCATCTTTTTCTAGCTTTTCTCCAAATTCTTCCCAGGACTTCTGTTTTGCTGCTAGCAATATCTTACTAAACAAAGTAGATTATAGACAGTGGAGGCAGCATGATGTATCTTACTAAACAAAGTAGATTATAGACAGTGGAGGCAGCATGATGTATCTTACTAAACAAAGTAGATTATAGACAGTGGAGGCAGCATGATGTATCTTACTAAACAAAGTGGACTGTAGATAGTAGAGGTAACATGATGTATCTTACTAAACATAGTAGATTATAGACAGTGGAGCAGCATGATATATCTTACTAAACAAAGTAGATTATAGACAGTGGAGGCAGCATGATATATCTTACTAAACAAAGTAGATTATAGACAGTGGAGGCAGCATGATGTATCTTACTAAACAAAGTAGATTATAGACATTGGAGGCAGCATGATGTATCTTACTAAACAAAGTAGATTATAGAAGTGGAGGCAGCATGATGTATCTTACTAAACAAAGTAGATTATAGACAGTGGAGGCAGCATGATGTATCTTACTAAACAAAGTAGATTATAGACAGTGGAGGCAGCATGATGTATCTTACTAAACAAAGTAGATTATAGACAGTGGAGGCAGCATGATGTATCTTACTAAACAAAGTAGATTATAGACAGTGGAGGCAGCATGATGTATCTTACTAAACAAAGTGGACTGTAGATAGTAGAGGTAGCATGATGCATCTTACTAAACAAAACAGATTACAGACAGGTAGCATGATGTGTCTTACTTAGCAAAGTAGATAGGACACTTACTTACTTACTTACTTAGTCGTTCCCCTTCTACCGTGAGGTGTAGAGGTTTGGAAGAGAGAGCGCCAGACCATTCTATCAGCTGTCTTCTTCCTGGCCTGGTTCCATTCTAGTCCTCGGTCCTTCAAAGATTGTCTAATGTTGTCCTCCCAGCGGACTCTGGGTCGTCCTGGAGGTCTGGATCCCTGGCTCTTTGTTTCCCATGCTTGTCGTGGTAGCCGATCTTCTCCCATTCTGCAGACATGGTCAAACCATCTTAGTTGGGACTGTTCTATTTGGGTCTGCAGCGGATGGGATTTTAGGCCTTGACGGATCGTCTGGTTGCGGACCATGTCTCTTCTTGTTACTTCAACCACTTTCCTCAGATACCTCATTTCTGAGGTTTGGATCTGGCTTTTGTGGGTTGTAGTCATTGCCCACGACTCGCATCCATATGTCAAGACTGGGACATAGGTGGAGCGGTATACAGCCATCTTCGTTTTCTTACCAACCTCTTTCTTGCTGAGGAATCCACAATTTATGGCCTGAAAAAGTCTCCCAGCCGCTGCTTTTCGAGTGGCCAACTCTTCTTTGATGCCTCCCTTTCGGTCTATAATAGCTCCGAGATATTTAAAAAGTGGTCGACCTGCTCCAGGACCTGTTCTCCCAACTTAATCTGATGTTTTCTTTCTTCTCGTGATATCACCATGGATTTTGTTTTAGAGCTGCTTATGACCATCCCTCTCTTCTCCAGCTCTTCCTTCCAGACTTGCAGGTTGGATTGGAGATGTGCCTCTGATTTAGCAATCAGGGCAACATCATCAGCAAATGCCAGCTCCGAAATATAGACCTGTCTCATCTTCCAGTACCCCACTGAATACTTTCTTGTTCTCTCCTTACATGCCTTGATGACATCGTCCATAAGGAGTATGAAGAGGTAAGGTGACAGGATATCACCTTGTCTTACACCAGTGGTGGTCCTGAACTCTTCTGACTTATGGTTTGCTGTCCTCACATAATTTCTGCAAGACTTGTAGAAGCTCTGTATAGCATGAATCAGAGGTGCTGGAATATTCTTCCTTGCCAAACAGTCCCAAAGTTTGCTCCAGGGGACCCTGTCAAACGCCTTTTCCAGATCTATGAAACAAAGATGGATCTCACTCTTATACTCAAGGGCCTTTTCACTCAGCTGTCTGAGTGTGAAGATTAGGTCTTGAGTACTTCGGTTTGCTCGGAATCCGCACTGGACCTCATCCAATTGTGGCTCAGCTAGGCGTCGGAGTCTCTGCTCTAGGATTCTAGAGCAGATTTTACCAGGGACACTGAGAAGGGATATGCCTCTATGGTTTCCACATTGTCGATTGTCACCCTTTTTGAAAATTGGTGTTATGATGGCAATCTCCCAATCCTTTGGTATTGTCTTGTTGCACCATGCTGCCTGTAGGACCTTTAAGATTAATAGGTCGCCTGATGCTCCCATGTACTTAACCATTTCTGGTGTTATACCATCATGCCCTGCTGCTTTGCCCATCTTGATTTTCTCTAGTGCTGCCCTCAGTTCTTCCATGTAGATAGGACACACACTGAAGAAACTTGCTGATAGCATTACAAGGCTGTTCTTGATCTGTAATCCCCAAGGTAAGAGACATATAAGGGGGAGACCAAAAACATATGGAGAAGAGAACTGGAGACAGAAATGAAAGAAAAAGAGGAAGACATGGAAATATCTTGAGTTGATGGCACAGGACAGGAGGACTGCGATTGAGTTTGTTAAAGGCCTATGCTCCTTGGGAAGTTGCAGTACTATGTTGACGATGATTATACCTGGTAAGCTTTAATCTGCCGCAGTTGTTGTTTAAGTGCTTCCTGTTCAAGGGACTGCTTAAGGAACTTTGTTTGCAATTCCTGTTCTTGTATAGCTGCTTTAAGTGCTGCCGTCTGCTGCTGCTGAAAGGCTTGCTGAGCATGCTGTTGTTGTACCTGCATGGCCTGCTGTTGTTGCTGTGCCTGCAAAGCCTGTTGTTGTTGTTGGGCCTGAAAGACTTGCTGGGCCTGATGTTGTGCTAGTAAGGATTGTTGAGCCTGCTGTTGTTGCTGTTGTGCCTGGAAACAAAACAAGACACATTTTTGTATGCTTAATGACTATTTTCATACAAAGTTCATTTGTAATGATTGGCCTATACTACAGGTCGGCAACCCAGGTGCTGTTGGGATCTGCTTTACAAACACTGAGCTCTCTAAAGATCTATATTGATAAAATCATGTTTGCTTTCAGGTTCAGAGCATTTGAAATTTGGACTATGTGCAGTTTATACGAATCTTTTATTTCCACATTGCTGTTTGGTTCTTACAATTCCTTTGTGGTAGAAAATAAAAGCTAAATGATATTTTACTAAATATTATCTTCACTTAAAAGAGAAGACCTAAACAATGCAGTTCATAGTTAATTTTAGTCAGCTAGCTTGGGAGTTTTTACTAGGAACGTTGAAAAAGTACCTTTATCCTAGGAATATTGTGCTTTTAAATCCTGGGAATACTATGCTTTTAAATCCTGGGAATACTATGCTTTTAAATCCTGGGAATACTATGCTTTCAAATACCTGGGAATATTGAGCTTTTAAATACTGGGAATACTGAGCTTTTAAATCCTGGGAATATTTTGCTTTTAAATCCTGGGAATACTATGCTTTTAAATCCTGGGAATACTATGCTTTTAAATCCTGGGAATAATATGCTTTTAAATCCTGGGAATATCATGCTTTTAAATCCTGGGAATATCGTACTTTTAAATCCTGGGAATATCGTACTTTTAAATCCTGGAAATACCATGCTTTTAAATCCTTGGAATACCATGCTTTTAAATCCTTGGAATACTGTGCTTTTAAATCCTGTCACGAAAGGGCTAGTCTGAAATTTCTGTAGCTTAAAAACATTTTTTTCCCCTCCATCCCCTAGAGATCTATCAAATCATCCCTGTGATCTACTAATAGAGCGCAATCGACTGGTTGCTGACCCCTAGCCTATACTGACTACACTGATAACAACACTGAACCATAGTAGAAGGAAAGATGGGAGAGAAATGAGCGATCAACAAACAAAATCTTTATTTTATCAGGGTAAAGAATTGACAATACTGTCTTTTCACATTTCTGGACAGCGTCCAATTGACAGAATGGTCTACTTAGCTGTAAATGAGTACCTGAATTTACTCCTGAGTTAGGGAAGGAAAAGGCAGTGAGGAAGGGAACTGGTACTCCCCACCTCTCGATGCTGGACCTAGTATAGTGAAGTCTCTAACACTTGACCCCTCTACAGCAATATCTGCTATGGGACTACCTTTACCTTTTAATTACCTATTAGCTTGTCATGGAGCACAGGCCTTCAACAGATTCAGACCAAATCTTCTCGTCCTGTGCCATCCTTTCAAGATCTTTCCATGTCTTTCTTCATCCCCTTCATGTCTATATCTAATTCCCTTCCCTGTGTGTTTTATTGTCTCCTTCTATTTCTTTTATTCTGGGGATTCAAGAATAAGGACTGCCTTGTAAAGCTATCAACTGGTTGTCTCAAAGCCTGACTTAACCATTTATTTGAACACAACTCTGAAAAAGTGGTTTCAGTTTTAACCTCCTTCTCAGAATGTTGTAACCATTTGGGCTAAATCATAACATTATTTTAAAACGTGTTTTTTTTTTAAGTTTCTCCTCTGTTTTTGTTTGTTAGTCCCTGATGAAGGCCTTGTAACTGTAAAGTAGGCAAATCTCTTTGACCCAATAAAACATATCACCAATTTTATTTTGATGTTTTTTTTACACACAGTTTAGAAAAAACAGCGTTCCCAACTTTCAAAATAATGTTACCTTTCAAAGAGATTCTTTACAGAAATTTGGGCACCACTTAAAATCAACCCTAGTGTGAAAAACACCAAGGTATAAGTCTAGATAGTTACATAAAATGTTCATGCAAAGTTACCTACCAGATAAGTCTAGATAGTTACATAAAATGTTCATGCAAAGTTACCTACCAGATAAGTCTAGATAGTTACATAAAATGTTCATGCAAAGTTACCTACCAGATAAGTCTAGATAGTTACATAAAATGTTCATGCAAAGTTACCTACCAGATAAGTCTAGATAGTTACATAAAATGTTCATGCAAAGTTACCTACCAGATAAGTCTAGATAGTTACATAAAATGTTCATGCAAAGTTACCTACCAGATAAGTCTAGATAGTTACATAAAATGTTCATGCAAAGTTACCTACCAGATAAGTCTAGATAGTTACATAAAATGTTCATGCAAAGTTACCTACCAGATAAGTCTAGATAGTTACATAAAATGTTCATGCAAAGTTACCTACCAGATAAGTCTAGATAGTTACATAAAATGTTCATGCAAAGTTACCTACCAGATATGCTTGTAAAACAGCCTGTTGTTGGGCCAAATGCTGAGCAGTTATTTGTTGGATGGGGTCTGTGAAAATAAAACAAGATATATAGACTGAGAATATTTAGACTAACATAAGTAACAAAGAAACCAATTAACAATTTCATACACATCACTATACAAAGCATTACAACAGGAGGTAATCTGATCATCAGAAGTGGTCCTGTCTTCAGACAAGTGCTTTGCTCCTTTTACATCCAGCTCCCTGAGGAGTACAGCCCTCCAACAAGGCTTCTTGTCCAGTGCTAGGTCATTCCTTTCTCATCTTGTAGTTTCATGTTTGTCTCCAGTTCTTTTTCCATTTGGTCTCTCTTCATCTCTCTAACCCTGGGCATTCCAGAAGAAGGATTGCTTTGTAATGCTATTAACAGGTTTCCTCAGTGTGTGTCCTATCCAGGTTTCCTCAGTGGGTGTCCTATCCAGGTTTCCTCAGTGTGTGTCCTATCCAGGTTTCCTCAGTGGGTGTCCTATCCAGGTTTCCTCAGTGTGTCCTATCCAGGTTTCCTCAGTGGGTGTCTTATCCAGGTTTCCTCAGTGTGTGTCCTATCCAGGTTTCCTCAGTGTGTGTCCTATCCAGGTTTCCTCAGTGTGTGTCCTATCCAGGTTTCTTCAGTGTGTGTCCTATCCAGGTTTCCTCAGCGTGTGTCCTTTCCAAAGTCAGCATAAAATTCTTATCTGTTGTTCAACTGGCACTTGTCTGCTTCTTGCTATCAGTTCCACATTAGTGATTTTGTCATATCATTTCAATCCTTCTATTCCATGCAAGTGTCCATTTATTAAAGTCTATAAAATCTTGGTTATCAGGTTATCATTTTTTATGTTCTCCATGTTTCATAGCCATACAATATTACAGCCTTGACACTTAAAGTATTACAGCCTTGACATTTGAGTCAAAGATTATTATTTTCTGTGTTGGAGATGATTTATTTACGTTTAATTCACATTTCAATGGTTAGCTCCTCTTGCCCCTTGTATTCTTATTTTGGAATAATTGTCATTCCCTCAACTTTCTTTCCCTAACAGAAACGATCTAAAAGTATGTTTGTTTGTTTTCTGCAATGTAAAGTGTAATGATAAAAATACATATTTTTCCATTAGCTCTGACACTTGAATTTTTTTTACCTGTAAGGTATAATGCAAGAACAATGCCGGAGAGAAATATGTTTTACATTTTTAATCTCGACCGGTGTGCACTGTCGTCTTTAATGCATACATGTATTTCCCCTGTACATTTCCTGAGGTGATTAATATTAGGTGCAGGAGGCTGGCAATCATATTATGTAAAACAGATTGGTACAGAAACCATCATTGCAATATCACATGAATGCTTTGGTCAAGGCTTTCTGCAAGGTTTACGGTGAATGAACAGAAAAATGATGATACCTGTGTTCACAATCCCAAGACCAGGTAAAATTGGAGGGTTGGCCAGAGGAGGAACGATCTGCTGGTTGACACCTAAAATAGGATTTGTTAATCCGTAGTTCAGGCTCACAGGCTGACTCATTGGCTAGAAATAGATGGAAAGGCAAGTGTATAGCAAAATCTGTTTCAGCTTAACAATCAAACTACGGAATAATGTCTCACTGCAACAATCAAACTACGGAGTACTGTCTCAGCGTAACAATCAAACTACGGAGTACTGTCTCAGTGTAACAATCAAACTACAAAGTACTGTCTCAGCATAACAATCAAACTATGGAGTACTGTCTCAGCGTAACAATCAAACTACAGAGTACTGTCTCAATGTAACAATCAGTCAAACTACAGAGTACTGTCTCAGCTTAACAATCAAACTACGGAGTACTGTCTTAGCTTAACAATCTAACTATGGAATCTGTCTCAGCTTGACAATCAAACTACAGAGTACTGTCTCAGAGTAAAAATAAGTAAGTAAGTAAGTACTGTCTCAGCATAAATATCAATCAAACTACAGAGTACTGTCTCAGCTTAACAATCAAACTATGGAGTACTGTCTCAGCTTAACAATCAAACTATGGAGTACTGTCTCAGCTTAACAATCTAACTACAGACTACTGTTTCAGCTTAACAATCAATCAAACTACACAGTACTGTCTCAGCTTAACAATCAAACTATGGTGTACTGTCTCAGCTTAACAATCAATCAAACTACAGAGTACTGTCTCAGCTTAAAAATCAATCAAACTACACAGTACTGTCTCAGCTTAACAATCAATCAAACTACATAGTACTGTCTCAGCTTAACAATCAATCAAACTATCGATTACTGTCTCTGCTTAACAATTAATCAAACTACAGAGTACTGTCTCAGCTTAACAATCAATCAAACTATGGAGTACTGTCTCAGCTTAACAATCAATCAAACTATGGAGTACTGTCTCAGCTTAACAATCAATCAAACTACACAGTACTGTCTCAGCTTAACAATCAATCAACCTACACAGTACTGTCTCCGCTTAACAGTCAATCAAACTACAGAGTACTGTTTCAGCTTAACAATCAATCAAACTACAGAGTACTGTCTCAGATTAACAATCAAACTGCTTTAAAAGCTGATCCATCTGTGTAAGCATGGATAATATCTTCTTCATATTGACAGATGGTTTCCATGGCAAGTGTTTTCAGCAGGGTAGGTATGAGGTTTTTATTTGAGGGTAGCAGAAGGTTTGTAAGTATTTATTTATTTTTTTTAAAGTTTTATGTGGGGTGGTAAGTCAGGTACAGCTTGAATAGGCAGTCAAGTCTCTAGTATGTGGTGCTTCCCTGAAAGCTCTTTGTATCTTCTAGCAAATCTTCAGATTGAGAACAGGTCACTCTACACTAAATGGCCACAGAAACAGAATTTGCTCACAAAATAAAGCAAAATTAGACACAGCCCAAACCCATTAGAGATAGCAGAACACCATCTGTTACTGTGCCCTGCACTCCAAGGAATGAGACAACTCCTCCTACCACACAACCAATCCATAGACAATACACTTTATGGCAGCCCAAAACAGCTTATACACTGCGCAATACTATATAATGGCATCAAGGTCACCAAGAGCTGACGCTCAGTGACAGTGGATCAAAGTCAAGTCCAGTCAGCAATCAAACTACAAGATGCAGTCTCCATTTAACATTCAAACTACAAAACACTTATTCAGTTTTACATTCAAACTACAAAATGCAGTCTCAGTTTAACATTCAAACTACAAAATTCAGTCTCAGTTTAACAGTTAACATTCAAACTACAAAATGCTGTCTCAGCTTAACATTCAAACTATAAAATAATGTCTCATCTTAACAATCAAACTATGATAATGAGACATGTCATTACTCTTATTCTTTTGTGCAAGAAAAGAAAATTTAGGAAAAGGGAAGTCAGGTTGAAAGAACATTTAGAAGTTCCATCTTCTATATACTCTGAACTCGTCTGGAACAAATAAAATAATTAATAATGAAGTCAATAAACACTCAAAAGAGTTAAGAATGACATCATCTCTGATAAAATACAATAGATCACATATGGCAGTCACCAGCTAGCAAAGATAATTTCTTAAATTTCTCATAAAAAAGTAATAACTGATGGAGGAAACTGGAGAAACATATGAAAGTGATAAGAGAAGATATGGAAGACCTTGAAATGATGGCAAAAGATAGGAAAACTCTGAATATGTTGAAGGCCTATGCTCCTTGGGGAGCTGAAGCATGATGATGTATTGCTGACACAGTAGAATGTCAATAATCTAAATGTCAATAATCTAAATGTCAATAATCTAAATGTCAATAATTCAAAACGTTAATAATCTGAATGTGGCAGTATTTTTTAAAAAAATGCTAGCACTAGATAGTGTATATTTTTTTTTCCCCCATACACGTGATCAGTTCATCAGTTTGCTTAGTGCGAGTGTGACTGTTTTGTGTTTACAAAGTGTTATTTTACCATACTTTAGTTATGGTGCTTCATCATCCTCTAAAAGGACATAGACATTAAAAAAAATTGAATTGAAGACTGCATTTTAAACAGATCTTCTGAAAGAGAGAGACAGCAGGTTTTTGTTAGCCAGACTTTATGACATTGAAAAGTCACCCATTTCAGATTTCTTTAAAAATTGCAAGGAAAAAACAAATACAAAACTAAGAGAATAACTAATGACTCATCCCTCAAAGATGCCATAAAGACCTGTATTTGTTCTGTTACCTATGGACAAAAATTCATTGGTACAACTTTATGTTTTTATTACTGAACAATATTTGGAATCTTATTCTGGAACATTCCAGAAACACTCGTGGTATCCGATCTTCTCCCATTCTGCAGACATGGCCAAACCATCTTAATTGGGACTGTTCTACTTGGGTCTGCAGGGGGTAGGATTTAAGGCCTTGACGTATCGTCTGGTTGCGTACCATGTCTCTTCTTGTTACTTCAACCACCTTCCTCAGATACCTCATTTCTGAGGTTTGGATCTGGCTTTTATGGGTTGTAGTCATTGCCCATGACTCGCATCCGTATGTCAAGACTGGGACATAGGTGGAGCGGTATACAGCCATCTTCGTTTTCTTACCAACCTCTCTCTTGCTGAGGAATCCTCGATTTATGGCCTGAAAAAGTCTCCCAGCTGCTGCTTTTCGAGAGGCCAACTCTTCTTTGATGCCTCCCTTTCGGTCTATAATAGCTCCGAGGTATTTAAAGTGGTCGACCTGCTCCAGGACCTGTTCTCCCAGCTTAATCTGTTTTCTTTCTTCTCGTGATATCACCATGGATTTTGTTTTAGAGCTGCTTATGACCATCCCTCTCTTCTCCAGCTCTTCCTTCCAGACTTGCAGGTTGGATTGGAGATGTGCCTCTGATTTAGCAATCAGGGCAACATCATCAGCAAATGCCAGCTCCGAAATATAGACCTGTCTCATCTTCCAGTACCCCACTGAATACTTTCTTGTTCTCTCCTTACATGCCTTGATGACATCGTCCATAAGGAGTATGAAGAGGTAAGGTGATAGGATATCACCTTGTCTTACACCAGTGGTGGTCCTGAACTCTTCCGACTTATGGTTTGCTGTCCTCACATAATTTCTGCAAGACTTGTAGAAGCTCTGTATAGCATGAATCAGAGGTGCTGGAATATTCTTCCTTGCCAAACAGTCCCAAAGTTTGCTCCAGGAGACCCTGTCAAACGCCTTTTCCAGATCTATGAAACAAAGATGCATCTCACTCTTATACTCAAGGGCCTTTTCACTCAGCTGTCTGAGTGTGAAGATTAGGTCTTGAGTACTTCGGTTTGCTCGGAATCCGCACTGGACCTCATCCAATTGTGGCTCAGCTAGGCGTCGGAGTCTCTGCTCTAGGATTCTAGAGTAGATTTTACCAGGGACACTGAGAAGGGATATGCCTCTATGGTTTCCACACTGTCGATTGTCACCCTTTTTGAAAATTGGTGTTATGATGGCAATCTCCCAATCCTTTGGTATGGTCTTGTTGTACCACGCTGCCTGTAAAACCCTTAAGAGTAATAGGTCGCCTGATGCTCCCATGAACTTAACCATTTCTGGTGTTATACCATCATGCCCTGCTGCTTTGCCCATCTTGATTTTCTCCAGTGCTGCCTTCAGTTCTTCCATCTTTATGTCATCTTCACCATCATTGGTTTTCTCTTCTGTGCTAGTGTTTATCATTTCTGATGCTTCACCATGCTCACCATCCAGGAGTTCTGAAAAATATTCTTTCCATCTTCCCATTACTTCCTTCGGGGCAGTAAGCAATTTGCCTTGCTTTTCCTTTATAAATTTGAGAGGGCATTGTTTTTCCTTCCTCATGTTCTTTAGGGTCTTATAGAACAATTTCTGGTTTTCTTGTGCATCTTTTTCTAGCTTTTCTCCAAATTCTTCCCAGGACTTCTGTTTTGCTGCTAGCACTTTGTTCTTTGCTTCTGTTCTGAGTGTCACATATTCTCTATATTTTTCCATTTGTCCTGTTGTGTTTTTAGCTCCTAAGTATTGTTTCCATGCCATTTTCTTCTCTCTTATTTTCTCTTTGACTTCCTCTGTCCACCAAGGTGTCCTCTTTCTCTTGTTCCCAAGTCGGACTTCACCGCATGCTTCTGCAGCAGCTGTCTTTATGATATCCTTGAATTTAATCCAGAGGGTTTCCAAGTCATCAGGTCGTTCTTCTGTGTTGCTCACCGCTGCAGCAATAAGCCCCCGATATTTCACCAAATTATAAATATTATTACATTTTTAACTTCTGCGGGTCCTTGAATGACATTTTTGGTGTCATACATGCATCTCGAGATACCAAAATAGGGATTCTGCACATTTGTTTCTCACTAAAAGCACTTTAAAAAAACATTTTAAAAAACTTGCAAAGCTGGCTTCATATTACTTATGTCAGTAAATCCCTATCAACAAGCAGTACAGGCATATAGCTTCATATGGAAGAGATCAGGACTACACAAGAGAAGATGAATCAAGGAAGTAATGACATCTTGAAGGATTTACAACAGAACAAAACTAATAATGGATTGGAATCTTATAATGGATTGGAGACTAATAATGGATTGGAAACTAATAATCAGCTCTAAAATTTCATGTCTTAAGTAATTCATTCATTATCCTCCAGCTTCCTTAGGAGCACAGGCCTTCAACAAAATAATGCAAAGTCTTTATGTCCTGTGCCATCAGTTCAAGATCTTTCCATACCATTGTATCCTTTAGCATGTCTCCAATTACCTTCCCCATGTGTGTCTAGGTTTCCTTCTATTTCTCTTAACCTGAGGATTCAAGAACAAGGACTGTCTAGTTGTGCTATCTACTGGTTTCCTCAGTGTCAGTCCTATCCAGCACCAACATCCTTCATCACCTCTTCTTCCACAGGTATTTGTCTGGTTATTTCCATCATGTCACATTGGTGATCATGTCATACCATATTAATCCTTGTATTGTGCCCAAGTATCCATTTATCAATATCTGTAAATTCTTGGTTTTTTTGGCCAATTTGTGTGTGGTTTTTCTCCATGTTCCTGAACTACAACAAGACTGCTTTAATATTTAAACTCAAGATTCTTATTTCTGTGTTGGACTTGGTTACTTTCTGACTTCCATATTTCTCTCACTGCTTTTAAAGCTCTTCTTACCTTCTGTATTCTTAAATTGATATCATTGTCTATTCTTCCAATTTTGTCTATGTTGATCTTAAGCAACAAATAGAAAAAAAACTGACATATTACATTTTTAACCTTTAGCACGCTGCATTCTTTTCCCGAAATTTTGCCCTGCAGCTGCATTCTTTTTCAGAAAACCCCCTTTTTTATAGTGGATGACTTGTAAAATCTATATTTTTTTTGTTTTTTGGCCAATTGCTGTAATTTTTGGACTGTATAGAGATAAATGGATGACGAATCTGATGACGTCATTTTGTTGATGTGATAGGAGAAGAAGACTGGTGAAAAAAAAAAAAAATCAACAAAAAAAAAGCCTTACCTCACTCCTGGTGCAGCTCTGGAGTACAATCTGCCTTAAAATTGAGCAGGGTGTGATAACGCTCAAAGCAGGGATATGGACAGAGAGGTACTACACACCTACGGCACACTAATGGGGACTGGTGGCGCTTCTTGTCCGTGTCCCTGCTGGAACACACAACGCAGTCTAGCCTGGAAGGTCTGCCGCTAGCCAGACGTTTAGGGTTAGGAGTGAGGTAGTGCTCCCCCATAACCAATCTTGCTGGTGCAGTGTCAGATACCCTTCCTCTGCGGTGTGTGACCCTAGACTGGTACCCTTCAAGCAGCCCATGAGCAATCCGCAGACGGAATGTTTCCGCCTTGATACGAGACGGATGCTTGGCCCTCCACAGGACAAGCGAATTGACAAAGCAAACTTCCAATAGATAGAAGAAAATTTTCTTCCACCATTTGCTACTCCTGTGCAGAACCATATAGTATGTCAACTGTTTGTCCACACGATCAATACCTCCCATGTGACAGGAATAGGCCTGGACAGCGCATGGTTTGTCCACGATCCGCACATTGCCAGCATGATGTTTGGATCTAACCTCCTTCCTGAAGGTCTGCGCATCGTGTGCAGTTGTCATTAGATTCACTGGCCTCTTGTCAAACCATGACATATAGAGGATATTGCCTTCTCTAACAGTCATGGGAGGGTCACCAGCTTTGGGTTTCGCCAACTTCAGTTGTGGGGGGACCCCTCGGCGGTTGGTCCGCAGTGTGCCGCAAGCCCCTGTCTGATTATCCCCAAGCTCCGTGAACAGGGCAGGCGAAGAGAAAAAGTTGTCCATGTACACAACATGGCCATGCCCATACAGGGGAGCAACAAGGGAGGTGACAACATGGTGAGCAACCCCTCTAGTAGTGTCCACATTGTCTTCCTTCCCAAGGTAGAGCTGCCAATTCTTCATCATCTTCATCCTCGGTAAAGGTTGTGATGTCACCATTAGCAAGTCCATTCACATGACCATTCACAACTGGAGCAGCAGGAGCCCTAGAGCGTTTTGTGTAACGTGTCTTGGAGTCAGCTAGGCCCCAGGCTTTCATACCCCACTTAGAGGGTTTGTTGGGCATGTACTGCATAAGGCTGGTCCTACCTTTGAAAGCAATCATACTTTCATCAACACTAAGCTCTTTTGAGGGTATGTAATGGCTTTGCCATAGAGGGAGAAGAGTGTCAACAAACGATTTGATTTTGAAGGCTTTGCTGTGGTCAGGGTGCCCTCGTGGTGCTGCAGTTGTATTGTCCACGAGGTGTAGAAAAGATAAGATAGACAGAAACCTGTCCCTACTCATCACTTTCTTGAACCCTGGCATGTCAAGGAAACAGTCATTTGACCAATACAAATCAAATGACGATCTTTTCGTTACATCCATCAACAGAAGCAAAGCAAGAAATGCCCTCATCTCGTCATCACTGACATTGGTCCACAACGCCACACGGGATGCGGCACGAACATCTTGCCCGTCCTTTTCACTAACCTGACTGGCGTAACGATTAGTTTCCGTAACTAATGTGTTCACAACATCATCTGTGATGAACAAACGGAATACATCTACCTCAGAGATGTCATCGTCAACGCCCACAGGTCCCACAACTTGGTCGAAGTTGCGGAGCCAGTCGTGGTTGTAGCCAGAAGGTGCTGCTCTAACAACATTGACTTCTTCAAAATCATCAACACTTGACACATCACTATCTTCCCCTTCAACATCACCCACATTCGAAGTATATACCGGCAGACCAGCACTAGTAAACCCAAGAAACTCCTCATCATCAGAATCAGAATCCATGAAAATTTCAGATAAAATGGCAGCTGGATCCATGCCGATTGATTTCGATTTGAAAATTGCACAGAAAATGTACGCTATCGCACCCGTTTCAAATGAAAGTCAGAAAAGGAAGTAAAACCTCTTTCACAGAAGATTCAATTTTTGCATCTGGGGCTAAGATCACGTGCACACACATTATAAATCAGTTTCCCGATGATATCCGCAAGGCGACACATGTCGCCTCCAGCTGGCAGAACATAGGTTACCTTCGGCGACATGTGTCGCCCGCAGCGTGCTAAAGGTTTAATGATGTGAGCGAAAATCAATAAGTGGACTATCTTTCTATGATGCAAGCACACAGCAGTCCATTCTATAACCATGAGATCTTCAACAGGAATGGAAGGAATGAAATCAGCACACAAAGGAGAGGGTTAACTAATCTACATGCATTAAAAAAAAAAAACAGAACAGAATATGGCTGTCACCGCAATCTATCCCACCCAAATCTCCACATAAAGTATCACATACTGGGCTCCATGTGGTTTTTGTCTTAGAAGAGTTGAAGAAATAACACAACAACAGTTCTCTCAAGCTGCCATAACAGGTGAATAATGTAGGCAGTGCATAAGGCTGGCAATACCATCATGCAAAACAAATTACTACAGAAACCAGAACTGCAAAAGCAGTTGTTTGACTTAGGCTTCATGCATGCAGGCTAACTATAATGAAGGTCCCATGTAAAGAGAATGATCATAATAATCACATATGGAAATGTCACACATAAAGTTTACCTGTTGTGTTTGTAAGCCTGGTATGCCCTGACCTCCACCTTTGATCCGGTTGCCCAGAGCCCTTCCGTCTTGTTCATCATGTTCATCTAAGGCACTGCTAAAAATATCCTCCACTAAATGTGACCAATCTGTGTTGTCAGAGTTTGCTGACAGTAGTTCATCTCGAGAAAGACCCTTGCGATTAATCTGGCCAGGCACACCTGATGCTGAAATTCGACCCTGCTTATTCTTCTTATTGTATCTGTGATTAAGTTTGCTTTGAGACAAATCTTTTGTGTCAATCTTGGCATCTCCATTGATGAAATAACGAATGTTGAGCTTAGTTTTAGACAGGTCTGAAAAATCAAGATCTTCATCATCTTCATCCTCGGTAAAGGTTGTGATGTCACCATTAGCAAGTCCATTCACATGACCATTCACAACTGGAGCAGCAGGAGCCCTAGAGCGTTTTGTGTAACGTGTATTCATTTTGCTATTTTCTGACAATCCAGTAGGAAGGATTTCTGTAGGGCGCTGGTTCAGAACACTTGTCATGGAAAAGCCAAGTTCATCTTCCATAGCTATGACCTTGTTTTTTCTGCTTCCTGCCAAGTACTGATGGTCTGTTTGCGAGGAGGCTGTGACTGGGATATCTCGTTTGATCATGTCAGGCAGAGGTCCACTCAGCAGCAAGATTCTCTCTTTCTCTGCATTGTGGGGGCTTGAAAAACGAGACCAAAGAAAAATAAGCAAATACAGGTAAACAAAGAACAAGCCAAAAAAATACATTTGTTATGTAAGCATGTCAGATGACCATATTTTGAATAAGAATTGAAAATGGAACTTTTTAACTACCTTTTTTTATTAGATCTGTCCCTCTTGGCACATTCAAAAATGATTTATTTCAAATAAATTTCTGGCCTTCCAGAAAAGTTTTTCTTTATTACTATTCAGTATTTCAATAATTAATTTTAAATGAACCAAAGGCTCACCCTTCAGCATGACCATGTCTTCTGTGATGTAACCTGTCTTTGTTACGGTCCACAGACACAAGGAAGTAGGCAGTGCAGGCTGGGAAGCCAGGAACTATCTCAACCTCACTGATGAGATCCAGGACATAATCGTATCCCATGAGCTCATAGTAATCCACATCTTCCTGTAGCTGCAAGGTCCAGCCCTGACTGTTTTCTCTCAAGCCTCTGAAAATTTGGTCAAATGTTTCAAATAAAATAATCTCACCTTCATATGGATTGACAATGTGTAAAACATCTAGCATTTACATTTTAAAATTATTCTAGTACTTAACACATTATTATACATTATTATATAAGTGTGAGTGATTAGAGCCTACGCTACTTGGAGCGAGAGGACTAGGTTCAAAACCATGTTGTGTCAGACTTCAGTCTACCCAACTGTAAAAAAATGGTACCTGACTGCACTTGAGTTAAGGAAGGCAAAGGCAGCAGGGAAGAAAGAAAGGCCCCCCCCCCCCCCATAAAGCTGAGACTTATTCACATGAAGTCTCTAACACTTCACTCTCCTATAGAATTATCTGCTATGGGACTACCTTTATATCACTCTATATCTGTACTGATAAATTCCAAATTGCCAGTTGGCCATGATGTCTAAAATAAATTTCAGTGTGTCACCCAGATTTTTATAAAGCTTGCTTCAGTAAAACTATTTTAATAAGCTACTGAATAGAAAGAGGAAGAAATAAAGAAATTTGAAAATAAAAAGGAAATACCAGAACAACAAAAATACTCAGTATTCACACTTTATCAAACAATGGCACACATAAAGTCTGCCAAATAAAATGAAATGGCAAAACCGTACCTGAGTTTAAGGAGGTGGGATGTGAAGAGTTCACCTGATGTCCAGGATTCTACATGGCCGACTACATTAATATCTGAAAATATATAATAAGTTTTACACATGAAGTTTAACAAGAAAAATGAACTTAACCACAAAATGTTCATTCAAATCTTGGACCTTCGTCAACAAAAATGCCACTACATTTTCTGTATCAGATTCTTCTTCCTCTTCAGGTACCATGCCTGATAGCATAGGTGATCATGTCTCTCCACAGCTTCCTGTCTTCAGTACAATTCTGTTGTTGACTTCTTTTCATGCCATGTATCTCCTCTCTCTTTGTCACCTTCTATCTCTTTTTCCTTCAATCTTTTCTGTTGGCACGATATATTCCAGCTTCCTTCTCATACCATGTATCTCCTCTCTCTTTGTCACCTTCTATCTCTTTTTCCTTCAATCTTTTCTGTTGGCACGATATATTCCAGCTTCCTTCTCATACCATGTATCTTCTCTCTTTGTCACCTTCTATCTCTTTTTCCTTCAATCTTTTCTGTTGGCACGATATATTCCAGCTTCCTTCTCATACCATGTATCTTCTCTCTTTGTCACCTTCTATCTCTTTTTCCTTCAATATTTTCTGTTGGCACGATATATTCCAGCTTCCTTCTCATACCATGTATCTTCTCTCTTTGTCACCTTCTATCTCTTTTTCCTTCAATCTTTTCTGTTGGCACGATATATTCCAGCTTCCTTCTCATACCATGTATCTTCTCTCTTTGTCACCTTCTATCTCTTTTTCCTTCAATCTTTTCTGTTGGCACAATATATTCCAGCTTCCTTCTCATACCATGTATCTTCTCTCTTTGTCACCATCTATCTCTTTTTCCTTCAATCTTTTCTGTTGGCACGATATATTCCAGCTTCCTTCTCATACCATGTATCTTCTCTTTTTGTCACCTTCTATCTCTTTTTCCTTCAATCTTTTCTGTTGGCACAATATATTCCAGCTTCCTTCTCATACCATGTATCTTCTCTCTTTGTCACCTTCTATCTCTTTTTCCTTCAATCTTTTCTGTTGGCACGATATATTCCAGCTTCCTTCTCATACCATGTATCTTCTCTCTTTGTCACCTTCTATCTCTTTTTCCTTCAATCTATTCTGTTGGCACGATATATTCCAGCTTCCTTCTCATACCATGTATCTTCTCTCTTTGTCACCTTCTATCTCTTTTTCCTTCAATCTTTTCTGTTGGCACGATATATTCCAGCTTTCTTCTCATACCATGTATCTTCTCTCTTTGTCACCATCTATCTCTTTTTCCTTCAATCTTTTCTGTTGGCATGATATATTCCAGCTTCCTTCTCATACCATGTATCTTCTCTCTTTGTCACCTTCTATCTCTTTTTTCTTCAATCTTTTCTGTTGGCACGATATATTCCAGCTTTCTTCTCATACCATGTATCTTCTCTCTTTGTCACCTTCTATCTCTTTTTCCTTCAATCTTTTCTGTTGGCACGATATATTCCAGCTTCCTTCTCATACCATGTATCTTCTCTCTTTGTCACCTTCTATCTCTTTTTCCTTCAATCTTTTCTGTTGGCACGATATATTCCAGCTTTCTTCTCATACCATGTATCTTCTCTCTTTGTCACCTTCTATCTCTTTTTCCTTCAATCTTTTCTGTTGGCACGATATATTCCAGCTTTCTTCTCATACCATGTATCTTCTCTCTTTGTCACATTCTATCTCTTTTTCCTTCAATCTTTTCTGTTGGCACGATATATTCCAGCTTTCTTCTCATACCATGTATCTTCTCTCTTTGTCACCTTCTATCTCTTTTTCCTTCAATCTTTTCTGTTGGCACGATATATTCCAGCTTTCTTCTCATACCATGTATCTTCTCTCTTTGTCACCTTCTATCTCTTTTTCCTTCAATCTTTTCTGTTGGCACGATATATTCCAGCTTTCTTCTCATACCATGACTAAAGAAAGTTGACTGCTTCTTTCTAATTTAAGGAATAAGTTTCCTTTGTGCATTGGCCTCTCTCAGGACATCCTCATTACTCTTTTTAGCTGTCCGTCTTTCAGGACACCCTCATTACTCTTTTTAGCTGTCCATGGTATTTTTAACATTCTTCTTAAAACCAAATCTCTGTTGGGAGTTGCGGTAGCACAGTGGTTAGTGCACTGGCTTCCTAGCTCAGTGGTCCATGGTTCAATCCTCAGTTGAGGTGGGATTTTTTAGACCGCAAACGGCTCCGTGGTCGACCGAGCCTCATGTATTGGGTACCAGAGCAACTCTGGGAAGGTTAAGGCGGCCGGCGTGATGCTAACCACATCACCCCTAGTGTGCCGATGGTCAAGAAAGTATGGGCCTAACACCGTTTTCCCAATATGCCTTAGTGGGCATGTAACGGGATCCTTTACCTTAACATCTCTTTTGCCTCTAGTACTTGTTTACTAATTGTCCATGACTCATTTCCATATGTCAGGATAGGTTCTATATAACAATGAAGAACTCCCTTTCTTAATTCCATTGACAAAGAGTTGTATAAAATGTTTTTTGTGTTATAGAATGCTGCTTTTGCCTGGACTATTCTATTTGTAACCTCTGAGATGCATTCTCCATGTGATGTTACTTACGTGTCTAGGTATTTGAATTTACTAACTAGTTTTAAAACTGTTCCATTTACTTTGATAGTGCATTCTAGTTAAGTCGTTTTCTTATCAGATGACCAGCTATAATAGCCCCTAGGCTTCAGCCTACTTAGCCTAACGGATAATCAGGCCCTGGCTGCCAGCCTCATGAAAAACCTCATACTTTCAACATGCCTGAGGGAGCAGCACTTCTATTCAAAAATAGCAATCGTATGCTCAAATGGAAATAAGTGACTGTGATGAGTTCAATGAATCATTATCAGTGATGGGTTCAATGAATCATTATCAGTGATGAGTTCAATGAATCATTATCAGTGATGAGTTCAATGAATCATTATCAGTGATGAGTTCAATGAATCATTATCAGTGATGAGTTCAATGAATCATTATCAGTGATGGGTTCAATGAATCATTATCAGTGATGAGTTCAATGAATCATTATCAGTGACGAGTTCAATGAATCATTATCAATTCTCATTAGTCCAGGAATGCATAAAGCAGAGACAAACATTCTTCATCCATCCAGATCCTGAGCTTCTCTCTCTTTCTATCTGCAGTTTTGTCTTTCATTGACTGTAAAGAGTTCTGCGTCAGATGTGCATCCCCCCACACACAGGAGTCATGTTTACTACTTGCCTTGACCATCTGTCTCTTTTTCATGTGCAGCATGTGGTCTATCCACTTCCAAGTCCTATGTTTGATCTTTAAATTGGTATCCTTTATTCTTATCAGTTTTTGAATGTTTGTTTCTTATTCTATCCTATAAAATTACTCCATCATTCTTCTCAAAGCTTTGCTTCTTAATACTCTATTCATCTTAAAGCTTTACCTATAAACCATCTATTCATCATAACTCTTTGCTTGTAGAAACTCTGTTAATCTTAAATAATGAGATATGGCATCACTATTTGCCTTTAGCGCAAGATGAATGAAAGGTTTTATTAAAAGCTTTGCCTTTAAATATGCTGCTAATTTTAAAGTTCAATTTTCTTAACCATTTTCCATGTCTCTGCTCCACGCAATAAACACTTGTGATTCTTTACCATTTTCCATGTTTTTTTTTCATGCATGAAAACACTTGCAATTGTTTTACCATTGTTCTATTCATGAAAACACTTGCAATTCTTCACCATTTTCCATGTTCTATTCATGAAAACACTTCTGATTCATAATATTTTCCATGTTTCTGCTCAGTGCAAGAAAACACTTCTAACATGTTTTCTACAGTTTAAGCCTACTGGCTAATGTGTGTCAAGTCACGGCCATTTCATACATCAGGTCACAGTTGTCACACTGTCAAATCACCAACTTACCATCAGGGTACTTGACCTCAAGTGCCATGTTTGCTTTTCTCTGTATAGCCCTCCACTCTAAGAAAGTCGGTGGGTAAACTCTACTCAGTACAGGATCCATGTAAGCACTCTGAAGAATTTTGTGCTGGCACACATGATTGAACCCATTCTGACCCACATCAGAAACATACCTGGGATTT
The DNA here is from genome assembly GCA_024509875.1 of Oreohelix idahoensis. NCBI lineage: Eukaryota > Metazoa > Mollusca > Gastropoda > Stylommatophora > Oreohelicidae > Oreohelix > Oreohelix idahoensis. The sequence continues at coordinate 122,508 of JAMPIV010020177.1, read as the reverse complement.
AAAAAATAAAATACACCCAATTCAGTATTTGTCTGATTGTGTCTATTCCACCTTCTGTCTTACATCACAATTAAAGATTATAAATTAATAAAATACAAACAATAAAAGAGAGAAGGATAAACAGAGAGCAAAGAGAATGGAAGAAAGGTGTAAGGGAAATAGGAGAAGAAAGAGGCAGAAAGAAAAGAAAAGAGTAAACAAACTGACAGTAATGTTAACTAGGTCACAGGTTTCGTTTACATCGATAAACTGCTGAATCACCACAAATGGAATGTCATTTAATTTTTCAAGTTTAAGCCCTATGAATGGACAGCACACACCCATTATAGAGCAGAGCAAACTGAACTTGTGTGCCTTAGCCATTGATTTTGTTCTCTCTCTTTTTCCATCTCTCTCTCTCTCTGTACCTCAGCATATGTGTGTATATATATAGATTTATATCTATAAGGTCTTGTCTTAGTCTGTCCTCTCTGCCCACTTTACTTTCAACAGATTCACTTTGTTTTTTTGTTGTTGCAGCATGCACCTGTGAAATCAACTAATGCCCCCTTTTAGCTGCTTAATGAGAATGAGGTCACCATTGCAATTGTTTTCCACGAGAGCCTGTTCCAAAGCATTTTTTGTGATCTTGCGGTGGTGATTTCTGCAATAATTTTTGTTTAATTGGGAAGACTGGTAGTCTCATGCACAACCTCACCTCAGTTGCCTTATTACAAGTAGTCTGGAATCAGTATTGGTTCCATCTCCTATTGACTTTCATCATGTAAAATAATCGTGTGTAGTTTCAAAATTTTCTGCTCTCACTGTTTAGTTTAACCTCTCAGTTGGTCATTATCCATTTCTTTACTGCGTGCCATTATTTGATCTTGGTTTTCATCAACTTTCAATTCCCCAAGGAGCACAGGCCTTTAATAAACTTATGCCACGTCTCCCTGTCCCATGCCATAAGGTCTCTCTATATTTCCTTCATGTCTGTCTCCAGTTCTCTTCTCCCTGTCCCATGCCATAAGGTCTCTATATTTCCTTCATGTCTGTCTCCAGTTCTCTTCTCCCTGTCCCATGCCATAAGGTCTCTCTATATTTCCTTCATGTCTGTCTCCAGTTGTCTTCTCCCTGTCCCATGCCATAAGGTCTCTCTATATTTCCTTCATGTCTGTCTCCAGTTCTCTTCTCCCTGTCCCATGCCATAAGGTCTCTCTATATTTCCTTCATGTCTGTCTCCAGTTCTCTTCTCCCTGTCCCATGCCATAAGGTCTCTCTATATTTCCTTCATGTATGTTTCCAGTTGTCTTCTCCATGTCCCATGCCATAAGGTCTCTCTATATTTCCTTCATGTCTGTCTCCAGTTCTCTTCTCCATGTCCCATGCCATAAGGTCTCTCTATATTTCCTTCATGTCTGTCTCCAGTTCTTTTCTCCATGTCCCATGCCATAAGGTCTCTCTATATTTCCTTCATGTCTGTTTCCAGTTCTCTTCTCCATGTGTTCTTTGGTTTTCCTCTACTTCTCTTACCCTTGGGAGTCCAGAACAAGAACTGTCTGGTAATGCTAACAACAGATTACCTCAATGTCTGTCCTACTCATAATCCTTTCCACTTTCTTTGTGTTGCATCATGTGCGTCCTTGACAGAGGACTTTCTCCCATCTTGAATGGCTAGAGTTTTATTTGCTTTTATTTTATTTTTGTAACAGGTGACTAAGGATGGTTGGGCATGGGGGCTGGTTACCCCATCCTGTATGGGGGCTGGTTACCCCATCCTGTACAAATGTTAAAACCCCAAAAACTTCAATAAACAACATGAATCTTGGTTTTGACAATTCTAATTTCTAGACCAATTCAGTCAAAACATTTTTTAAAGTTAAAAAATTGAATTAAACAAAGGCTATATATAGCTTCTTACTTCAGGAGGTATTTGAAAAGGGAAGGGCTTGGATTGAAGCAGCACAAGCAGTTTGCTAGCAGACGCCACATTCTGTCTATTCTCTCAGGATTCTGGTTCAGCCATGTCTGGTTGGCCAGTTGACACAAGATTTCATCTCTTATTCCTTCGTACTTCAATCCCTGAGAGTTGAGGAAGAAAACACAGAAATTAACAAACACGTAGAACTTATCCATGTCATTATAGCAACATTCAATTCTGTTGTTCATAATCTCTTAGCTATTCTAATCTATGTAACTGAAGCACAATAAGTTTAGACAGTGTACAAATATTCAGTTCCATACATGCCACACGCTATGGTTTACCCATAATCTGTACAGGGTGTTTGCGTTTTCAGATGTGTACGGCCCGTACATACCGTCTGTATGGGTTTTTTCGCCTAATTATTAAATATACATATAAATCGACCATCTTGTGCCACTACACAATTTTCCGTAATTTGCGTCATGAGATTCAGCGAGATTTTAAGCCAAGTGGATTTTAAAAAAAAATAACCAATGAAAATCAAGCTGCCTATTTTTTAATTGCCGCGGGATGTGTAGTAGTTTGCGTGGCGTGTTCATTCACAATTTTTCGCTAAAGCTAGCGCGAGGTTACTGATTATTTGAACAATTACGCAGCACTGAGTTCTTTTTTGAGTCAAGTCTATTGTTTAGGATTAATTTCCAGTTTAGTATTGGTAAGTAATTCATTTAAAAAAAAAAATATTACAATAACATTGTTTAGATGAAGTTAGATTTAACTGTCAGATAACTTAGACCTAGGCTATGCTTTTTTTTTCCCCGTAAGATTTAGCATAGCCTAATTTATTATTTACGGCTGCTTAAAAAAAAGGCGGATACCACTTCATATTATTTGACTTCACTAAAACTTGTAGAAAGTGCGTAAGAAATGTAAATTTGAATAATAATACAATACAAATAATGGGTAATATCGGAATGACGGTAGCCGAACGATCTGCATGTATTTTCGTACCATTTAGGCTAGTAACACTAACCTTAAATCTAAATGGTACGAAAATACATGCGAAGCGTTCGGCGTCCGATATTACCAAATTATGAAACTGGAAAAAAAAAAACACACACAAAAGCAAGGCAAATTTGCATCTTAACCCGATCAGAGAAAAGTTTAGTCTATTTGGAGTTAGGCCTACTTCTCGTCTTAGTTTTAATTTCGTTTCTTTAAAAAACAATGCGATTTTGCCTTGGGTGATCATCATTACGGTCAACTAATAATTTAGGCTAGGCCTATATTTATTAAATAATTAATTACTATCAATGTTTGATTGACGCTAAAAGTCGTATGGGTAGGTCTATTTAAAGCTACCAGTTGGGCTATAACGGCTATTCCAATTATTGAAGTTCGATAGAGATTAGTTGCGCCAGTTTATATTTTCATTGCTAGCTTTAAAAAAAAAAATATATATATATATATATATATATATATATATATATTTGATTTAAGATTAGTAAACCTAACCCAAAACGCTTATTACTGGTCTCTTTAGACCTATACTTTTATTAGGCACTATAGAACAGACACCAAACTGTTCTTCATTTCCGCCATAAATTGTATTAATTTTTTTTGCAGAAATAGACTAAATGATGATACATTCACAGCATTTCTACAATGCAAAATAAATTCTAACTCCTGTTGTTTAGGTTTTAAAGCAAGTGAAGACATGCTTAAACAGGCAAAGGGCGCATGTCACTATGATGGTGCAGAACCATCTAATTGAATATATTTTTACATGAATTAACTCTTTTGTTACGTTTTTCAGTCTTTGTACAGGTTTTGCGGGTCTTTGTACAGGGTTTTTGGATTTTTTGTACAGGTTTTTCATGTCTGAGGTGTGGCATGTATGCAGTTCATTTGTTAAATAAAAAAGGGATATGCTATTTGTCCTATTGTATGGCACTGAAACATGGACAACAACAACAAAAATAACAACGAAAAAGTTTCAGACTTTTATAAATAAGTGCTTGTGTAAAACAGAAGGCTTGAAATCGTACAAGAACAATATGGGACTGATGACAAGAACCAGACAACACCCACTGGAACAAGAGATGAGAAGAAGATGCATACATGCCACACCTCGGAGATGAAAAACCTGTACAAAAAATCCAAAACCCTGTACAAAGACACGCAAAACCTGTACAAAGACCCGCAAAAAAACATATCAAAAGAGTTAATTCGTGTAAAAATATTTTCAATTACAGTGGGCTGCATTATAAATGAGGCACGGGGACTTTGCCTTTAAAAGCAGGTCTTCACTTATTTTAAAACCCAAACAATAAATGTCTGAGTTTATTTTACACTGTAAAAATAATGTGATGGTGTCATCATTTAGTCTATTTCTGTGCTTAATTATCACTAACAGACTGGGAAATCCTGTGTTCAATAGGACCTAATAAAAGAACTCAGACACAGTAATAAGGGGAATGGGTTAGAAAACCTGTACAGAAATTATGTACAGGGTGGTACACATCTGAAAACGCAAACGCCTTGTACAGATTATGGGTAAACCATAGCATGTGGCATGTATGAAGATGCTTGTGATGGATAGGACACCAACTGAGGAAACCTACAATACAAGGCAGTGAACATAAATAACACATAAGGAAGGGAAACCCGAGGCCTGTAAACAGTAAATTAATATTAGACAAACATAAAGGTATGTTTTCAGGCACTCGTAAGAAATAAAGAAGTAGAACACTTGGACAACAGAAAAACAACAGACGTGAGTGGCTTACCCAGGGTTCGAACCCCGTACCTTCCGTACGACAACTCCGCCTAGCTATCAAGCGAATCACACTGACCCCACGGCCAGCTAGGCATCCCCAAAAAAAAAGATGCTTTACTGGCTATTTATCAGTAAGAAACACAAGATAACACCGGAAGTATACAGTGGGCAACTCAGCCCCTTAATGACGCAATCACTTCTGTTGTTCCACTATTAACAGTATGTGTCAGTCCAAACAAGACAAAGACCTTGATACTGGGTCCAGTAAATAGTAGAAGACTAAAGGACAATAGTATAGAACAGTGGGTAGGTTTCTGGTATTGTATGAACATAAATAACACATAAGGAAGGGAAACCCGAGGCCTGTAAACAGTAAATTAATATTAGACAAACATAAAGGTATGTTTCAGAAAACATACCTTTATGTTTGTCTAATATTAATTTACTGTTTACAGGCCTCGGGTTTCCCTTCCTTATGTGTTATTTATGTTCATACAATACCAGAAACCTACCCACTGTTCTATACTATTGTCCTTTAGTCTTCTACTATTTACTGGACCCAGTATCAAGGTCTTTGTCTTGTTTGGACTGACACATACTGTTAATAGTGGAACAACAGAAGTGATTGCGTCATTAAGGGGCTGAGTTGCCCACTGTATACTTCCGGTGTTATCTTGTGTTTCTTACTGATAAATAGCCAGTAAAGCATCTTTTTTTGGGGATGCCTAGCTGGCCGTGGGGTCAGTGTGATTCGCTTGATAGCTAGGCGGAGTTGTCGTACGGAAGGTACGGGGTTCGAACCCTGGGTAAGCCACTCACGTCTGTTGTTTTTCTGTTGTCCAAGTGTTCTACTTCTTTATTTCTTACGAGTGCCTGAAAACATACCTTTATGTTTGTCTAATATTAATACAAGGCAGTCCTGGTTTTGGAATCCCTAGGGTAAGAGAGATATAAGGAGACCCAAAAACACAGAGAAGAGAATTGGGGACAGACATAAAAGGTTTCAGGAAGATCTTGAGCTGATGGCACGAGCCAGGAGGACTTGGTATCACTTTGTTGAAGCTCTATGCTCCTGGAGGAGCTGAAGGGTGTTGATGACATGCCATCAGCTATGAATGACTCAACATTGATATTAAAGAAAAGAATGGATGGGTATGAAAAATAAAATCGAAAAAAGGTGATTCGTCTTACTAGGACAAAAGACAAAGAAAATAGCCTAAAGAAAAGAAACATGGCGCATTTACAGCATCGCAGATCAGCAGATTGGAACTCCACAGCTGCAGACAAAACAATCAGGAACAATCGAATTATTGTTCAGGTATAAATGCTAGTGTCTACTGTACTTCCCAGGGGTCTCTAAGGGATACAAAGCAAGAATAGGATTACTGCCCACTCAGACATGTCACAAGAGAAGACAATTATAAGATTTAACAAGGGGCTGACAACTTCCTCATTTAAAACACATTGCTATAGAAACTACTACTACAAGAGCACATTGATGCTTTGCTGCAGGCTTGTTTACTAAGTTGAAGAAAGGAACTACTAGTAAGTGTACCTGTCATCATCATCATCTCATTTTTTCCCTACTTATGGGGCAGGGAACTCCCAGTGTAGAAGGCCTTCTGCAGGCCTGTTTACTAAGTTGAAGAATGGAACTACTAGTAAGTGTACCTGTCATCATCATCATCTCATTATTTCATGACTTACAGGGCAGGGAGTCCCAGTGTAGATGGCCTTCTGCAGGCCTGTTTACTAAGTTGAAGAATGGAACTACTAGTAAGTGTACCTGTCATCATCATCATCTCTTTATTTCACGACTTACGGGGCAGGGAGCTCCCAGTGTAGATGGCCTTCTTGAGGAAGCCTACTCCAAAACAAGCTATTGCAGCATTGGTTTCTGTAGCAATATGTTTGACATAGTTAGGATGCCAGCTTCATGCACAACCTAATATTAGTCATCTTTTATGACATTCCTGAAGGACCAGTGGTCGTACTCTTTCTCCATCTCATCACAGACCCTACATCTAACAACACAGGGCACAGACTGGACATGCCCACAGGAAACCAACCAGTACAACCATACACACATATACCATTGACTGGAATCCACAAGGGAATGAGAACAGTGGGAAAACCAAGGAAAGAACCTGCAGAAGAACAGTGGAAGTGGAAGCCAAATGGATGGAGATCTGATAGAGCTGAAGAAGGTGGCCCAAGACAGAATCAGTGGCAAATAAAACTGTAGCCTGTTTTCTACAGGGAAATAACAGATGAAAGATGATTTTATAGTTACCATAAAATGCAACATCTACTGATATAATTTTTTTTTACATGCATGTCATTTCAGTGTGCACCATAATCTTACCATTTGAACAATGAAATCTGAGAGGATCTTTTCTTTTTTTTCATTCATATGTGTGTCACACATGAAACGCAAAATCTGAAATACAAATTTGAAGATACAAGATAAGGATGTATACCACAGATCATAGAATGACTGCATTAATGATACCCAAAAAAAATGACAAGCTCGTGCAGACTAACTGATGTTTACAAGTAGTTTGTCCTATTGCCATCTTCTATAGCCTTGCTGCTCACAAGCAGGAGATCTTATCACTAATTATTACATCATTAATTTCTGATAAGTGTTTTATTAAGATTGCTTACCAGTTTAATCCAGGCTGAAGATGATTAAGGTAACTTGCATGTCATGCGTAATAGAACATTGCCTTATAAAAAACACATGAAATAAACAAGAAGCTCCAGATGAAAACAAATTAGCCATTCACATGTGAGTAGGAACAATACATGCAAACACATGTATGCACAGATACCAAAAGCGTTCAATCCCATTCACTAATTCTCACTTTTTCTCATGTACACACACATGTGCTAAGCCCAGACTAATCAAGCTCTTAAACTACCTTACCAGTTTGAAGACTGCAAGAGCTCTGAATATATTATCCTCTCCATGTACTTGGGTAATTGAAGTTTTGATTGGATCCATGTGAACCCCCCAGTTTGGATTCTGAAAATATCATATAACTGTTTTAAAGCATTTGGTACAGATGAATATGTTGTTGGTAATTTTCTTAATTGATATAAGCTCAGAAACTCATATATGTTTCTAATAGTGCATACATTCTTACACTCTGCTGATTTTCTAAATTTGAATAAACAATTATTCTTTGGTAATTTAACAAATTTGTTATAAATTCTTGTACATTGTTGGTATTTTGGTTTGGTTTTAAATCCCACCTTCATGGCACATGGACAAATTCATCAGTGCTTTGATATTTTTCTGGTGGGTAGGTTTCCAAATTTGTAAACTTTGCCAGGGCAGTGGCCGTGTGACTACTCTTTAGGATTTCCAACTGCTAAGGGATTTTTAACGTGCTTGTAGTGATATTGGATACCTAGCCTTCTCGAATAAGGGAGAAAAAATAGGACGGCGCATGTGCAAGTTGGTGGTTTTTTTGCTTTGTATAAGTACTTATACTGTGGTTTTTTTTTTTTTCAGATCTGTTATAAACTCCTGTGACTTTTTAATTTGTATAAACTATTTGTGTAAACTCTTATATTAAAAATAATTTTGTGAGTATTTTCCCACATTTAGTCATTAAGCATAGTAGGAAGATACACTCCATTTTACTTTAGCAATGTATGTATATGCTGCCAACTTGCCAGGTCTACAGCAATTCATTGAAGTTAACCTCAGCTTTCTGCATGAAAAGTGGGTATGTTAACCACCCCACCACCTCATACTTGTAAGTTTCTGAATTTGGGCAAACTCTTATATATAAGTTTTTAACATTTGTGTAGGGGGCCACGCTAGCGTAGTGGTTACCACACCGCTCTGGCGACCGGGTGATTCAGGATCAAACCCGGGTGACGGCATTTGAGGATTTTTCGTCGACCGGGATTTGGACTGGATTAACTCGAGACCTGGCGAGGACATTTGTTTCGAGTGTCATCGACCAGGGATTGGCGGCTCCTGGGCCGACCCAGCTCTAATGGGTACCTCCGAAATCGGCAAGTGTCTGCCTGAATGGCGAGGGACACCTGTCTCTGTACAAGAAAAGGGATACTCACGTAAAATCAATGTCAGGTTAGACATTAATAATAACCTGAGATTTCGCCTCGAGTATTAGCGGGCGTACGAAAAAAAAAAAAAAAAAAAAATTTGTGTAAACTGTTGTACTCCTGTAATTTTCAAAATGTGTGCAAACTCTTACACATGAGTTTTAACATTTGTGTAAACTCATGTGTTTCGGTAACTTTTAAAATGTGTGTATACTCTTGCATGAGTTTAAAAATTTGCGTAAACTTAATATTCTGGAAATTTTTGAAAACTCTTACACGAGTTTAAAAATGTAAAATGTGTGTACATTCATAGCCTGGTAATTTTCAAAATGTGTGCAAACTCTTTAACATGAGTTTTAACATTTATGTAAACTCTTATACTCTGGCAATTTTCAAAATGTGTATAAACTCTTATGTATGAGTTTTAAAATGTGTGTAAACTCTAATATTCTGACAATGTTCTAAATAAGTGCAAACTCTCAACAACACAACAACTCCCTCCCCTTATTTACAAATCTATCCTTTCCCACCCCACTTCTCACAAATAAAAACCACACACATAACACCCACCTTGAAGTAGACACTGGTGTACTTGCTGAAGACATGAGAATTGATATCAACAGGCAGCTTGTAGCCCATGTCCATTGTGACCACATCTCCCAAAGCTGTGATAATATGCTGAAAATTGTGGTGTAGCTCCCATTCTGTGGAGAATGAAGAAATGAAAACATTAGATGCACTGTCAGCTTTAATGTATATTTTCCACATCTGGTGTTGTTAAAATGTCAAAGTGTTTTCTCCTGAATGGCGTGATGGAACATTTTACTTTTATCATCATGATTATTCTATTTTCAAGATGAAACCTACACTAAAGTCCTAACACTGAACCGGTAACCATAAATGTGATTCCTGCGTTAAGTTTTCTCTTTGCAAATGACAAATAGCTACAAATATTAAAGAAATAATAATTTTTTTCTGCCATATTATGACAGGTTACTTGCTAATAATATCATAATTAATCATTTTTGAAAAGTTAGTACAGAAGCACATACCATCCATTTTGCTGTAGACCAGAGCCAGTTCCCCTGGTATATCCAAGTTTGCAACACTTGCCATCATTTGAGCTTGCCTTTCCTTTAACATGCAAAAGTAACATTTCAAAATGAAATGATTTTCATATCATTATTTTATTTCACACACAACAATAAAAGTGAAATAATCACTGCAAGACACAGAGAACAATGTATCAAACTAATCTTAACATTCTGTTATTCAGAAATGACATCACTGCACTCCTGGTAAACCCATAGGTGTTCAGTCTCCCTCAGGAAATGTCAACAGTATGAATTCATAGTATGAATGCTTAACATAACTATTTTTTAATATGGTTAAAATGTAAAAATGAGTTTAAGTTGCTCCAAGACAAAATTCCACAATCAATTAAATAAAGTTCAAGGTTAGTAGCTGTTATTTACAGAAATAAAGTTGATATTCAGAGTGCTAAAAATTAGTTTAAAAAAAAATAGTTCTTAACTATTTTCTTACATTAAAAATTAAAAATTAGTGCAAAATCAAAGTCAAACAGAATCAACTTCACCATCATTATCATCATCAGTCTCAAACTCTTAAGTTACAGGGACAATCTCATCATCTCAACCTGTAACCCGTCATGGGTCGTAGGGTGGAAGCATCAGCAGACAGGGTCCTCCACTGCTCTCTATCCTCAGCAATGCGTACAAGTGTGGAAAAACCATGCCCTGCCCATTCTTTGATGTTATCAGCCCAGGATTTTCTTTGCCTTCCTCTTCTCTGTTTACCTTCGACTGTTCCCTGGAGGATAGTTTTCGAAAGGGAGTCATGACGAGTTACATGCCCAAACCAGGCAAGCTTTCAACGTTTCACTACTGATAAAAGTGATTCTTGGTGGCCTGCAAAGGTGTTTATTTTCTCTCTAACATAGACATTTGTTTTGTGCTCTTTATAGCAAATGCGCAAAATTCTTCTATAACATTTATACTCGAAAGCCTGAATCCTTCGCTCCGTATCTGCAGTGAGTGTCCAGCCCTCACACCCATACAAGAGAATAGACAATGCAAGTGATTTGTATAATTTGATCTTCACAGGAAAACTGATGTTACTTTTCCAGATCACAATCAGCCTTGTCATGGCAGCTGAGGCCATCTCAAGTCTTGTCTTGATTTCTTTACTTGATCTTCCATCACTACATATAGTGGACCCAAGATATTTAATGGTGTTCACTTCTTCTAACGTTTGCCCATTTAATGTACTGTTGGTCGGAACATGTTTTTTATCGCTATTCACCAATATCTTGCTTTTTTCTATATTAATTTCCATCCCAAACGTTCTTGTTACTTTCTCCAGTCTAGAGGTAAGGTCTTGAAGTTCTGATTCTGTTCTAGCTATAAGATCAATATCATCAGCAAAACGTAGATTGCAAATAGGTCGGCCTCCAATCGATATGGTTGTTTTATAATCGTAGAGAGCCTCCTGCATAATATGTTCTAGATATATATTAAAGAGCACTGGGGACAGGATACATCCCTGATGAACTCCTACAGTTGTTTTGAAAAATTCTCCAATGTCATTGCTTGCAAAAACAGCAATGCTTGCGTCCTTGTATAATGCCTCAATGATATCTATGATGTTGGTATCAAAATTGAATTTTCTCATTATTTGCCATAAGCCTTCATGCCAGACTCGATCGAAGGCTTTTGTGAAATCGATGAAGTTATGGTATAAATCGCGTTGATGCTGGGGATGTTTTTCGATCAGTAATCTAATATTGAAGATTTGTTCTGAGGTACTTCTTTTTGGTCTAAAGCCAGCCTGTTCCTCTGACAAGATTTCTTCTGATTTCTGTTTTATTCTGTTCAAAAGTATCCTTAACATCACTTTACTTGGATGACTAATAAGGCTAATGGTTCTGTAATTCTTGCACATTTTTAGATTTCCTTTCTTTGGAAGCGGTATTACTAATGACTGCGTCCACTCTTTTGGCCATTTTTTAGTACTCCATATCTTCTGGCAAATTGTTGTCATGATTTTTTACTATATCTGGTCCTCCATATTTCAAGAGCTCTGCTGGGATATTATCCACACCTGGTGACTTCCCTCTTTTCATCGAACATATAGCCTCTTCCACTTCTTCCCGTAATATTGCTGCATTTCCGAGTTCCCTGTTTTCACACTTAATGTTGTTTAATATGCTATAGTCAGTGTCGAGTTTACAGTTATATAATTCTTTACAATATTCTGTCCACCTTCTCATTACAGCTGTTTTTTCATTGAGCAGAGCCCCATTGCTATCTTCTATGACAGTTACCCTGGGCTGTTGGGGTTTTGATAGTCTTCTTAATGTGTCGAAAGCTGCCTTGCTGTTACCTTTTATTAGCCCCGTATTAATGGACTCACTTTGATCAGCTACCCATTTTTCTTTGGCCTGTTTCATTTTCTTTCTAATATTTTTATTCACCATACTGTATTGCCATGCTGCTTCAGGAACCTCTTTCTTAACCTTTTTCATTTCCCGCCGAGTAACAGGGACAATACAGCCATTAAAAACTTGACTAATTTCACTGCTCTTGTGTATTACTCTGTTTGCTTACTTCTGCAAAAGGTAGGTCTGTCAATTCCTTTATGTTATCAATCCACTTCATTTTCTGTCTTTCCTGTTTTCTTGTGCCTAGAACTGTGCATTGAAGTAAAACCACTAGTATGCAGCTATTTCATGCCAACTTCCATTTCTTTACTGTGGAGAGAAGGTCTTCATATGGTCTAACAGCATTTTGATGCATGTTCTTATCTGTTAATTTATATACCAATCTATGTGTGATATTCTTTTATAATGTTTGTATTCTTCCTTCCAAATCTGCTGTCAAGGTCCAAGTTCCACATGCATACATGGAAAGGCTTAAAGTAGTCATAAATTAGAAGACAGACAAAATTATTTAGCCACATGCTTAGAAAGATTGGTGTGGAAACTATGACAACAGGAAAGAAAACTGGTGACAGATAAACACAGAGAAGAAAGATTTGGGATGTCACGATTGGATGGCTTTGAAAACAGCAAGCATCTAAAGTAAAGGAAAAACAGGCAGTTGTTGAGGGAACTGATAGTCAGCACCACCAGGCATGATATTATAATGATGAAGATGCTTTTAAAATGGAGAAACCTGATCTTGCACTCATTCTCTGATGTTGCCAATCCTGGTCATTCTTTCTCCTTCCTCATTTGCCTTCGGACTTCCACATTAATGACTCTAATAAAGGCAGTAGTCAGCTCAAGGTTCCTGACATCTCTAAACAGTTTTTTGTGGAGAGAAATAGGCTGTTGCCATATGCTACTCCATTCATTGCTGTTTGTTGTGCACGACCGCAGCAGACATTCGGCTGTCATGGGGCTGATGCTACAGGTGCAAAGATCTGTTGCACCAATCCTGCACCTCTGGTATAGATGGTATCTCACTCTGTTGTGTCCAGTGTGTAGCCAGAAAAGGATGACTTGGTCTCACCTAGGTAGCTGATGATAGGCATCATATATGGCATGAGTATTCTCTTTCCCATTTAGACTTGAATGTGGCTTTTATAGTTGTTTCTGCCATTTTATAAGTTGTCCCTATATCATTCTTTCTGTCTTTAAACCTACTTTTTTGCCTATTTAAATAAAAATTCTTTATAGCTTTAAAGCCACAAAAACTTCAGTTAGAAAAATAACTGAAGCTTTACGCTCCACGACATCTGAAGTATAGTAATGAGGACATTATTTCAAAGAATATCACTGTAATCTCCTGGGGTTTCACTGTCGGTAATTAGAAATGTAAAAGTACAGCAAACTAGAGTTTCAAGTTTTATGTAATTTAACTGATGCATGACATTTAAAGTGACATATAATCTGCACACGTGACCTAGCTAACACTTTTTAACAAAACATTAAGGGGTACAAAACAGACTATTAGTTTAAGTGTTGTAGTTTCATTGGTGAGTGCATCTCATAGAAGTGAACAAAAACTGATAATGACATAAATATATGTAGCTACATTTATTATATATTTAAAAAAAAAATACACCATATAATAAACAAATGTGTGAGTATGTGTGTGTGTAAGCACGCGCAAATGCATGCAACAAAAATTAATAAGATTTCTACTGTTTAGATAAAGGCAAAGCACAACATTTATATCCACATAGATAGTTACTAGAATGCACTCTTATTTTCAAATAATACATTAATTAAATAATTTTACACATGTACAAACAAATCATATGAACTCTGAACCAAAATAAAAACCAAAAAAACTTATCATTCGCAATAAAAATTACAAAGAAGCATATACACTTTTACAGTGTTACCAAAGTCAAACAAAACCTCACATCTAACATTAACTTAGCAAAACAGGATATAGAGCATACTGTAACATCGTGTACTGTCTCACCCTAAATAATGCTGGACCAATCGGATTAAAAAATCCAGTATCTTTATATATATTAAAGACTGAAGTACCATCATAATCTGGAGGAATGTCTTCCACAACCAACTGTGAAATTCTTTTCTGAATTTTTTTTCCTGACTTCTGACATTTGCGGCATAGAAATATTTGCAGAAAATAAGCATCATTTTGACAGCAAGGGATTAAAGAAAGACTTGAAGAGTATAAACCTAATTTTTAATGTAAGTATACAAAGTTAACTCAGCCTCCCTAGGAAAGAGGTTATCAGAAAGTGTACGAGGAAACAACTGATGATCTGGAAGACATCATTGTATATTATGTATACTACTTTCTTGTTATTAGCAGTGCCAGGCAGTCCTTGTTCTGGAACCCCCAGGGTAAGAGAGGTAGAGGAACCAAAGAACACATGAAGAAAATACTGCAGACAGACATGAAGAGGATGAAGAAGACATGGAAAGACCTTGAGCTGATGACACAAGAAAAGAGCTGATGACACAAGACAAGAACTGATGACACAAGACAAGAGCTGATGACACAAGACATTGAACTGATGACACAAGACCTTGAACTGATGACACAAGACAAGAAGACGTGAAAAGATCTTGAGCTGATGACACAAGACAAGAGCTGATGACACAAGACATTGAACTGATGACACAAGACCTTGAACTGATGACACAAGACAAGAAGACGTGAAAAGATCTTGAGCTGATGACACAAGACAAGAAGACATGGAAAGATCTTGAACTGATGACACAAGACAAGAGCTGATGACACAAGACCTTGAACTGATGACACAAGACCTTGAGCTGATGACACAAGACAAGAAGACTGGCCATAAGTTTGTTGGAGGCCTTGAGGAGTTTTAAGGCAATGAATGAATGAATACAAGTTTATCATGTAAGGCAAAGCTAATATACAAGGTAGCTAGATTACACCTTATTATCTTCTTCAAGTGCTGTGTCCACTGGTGTAGGCAATCATGTTTCTAAACAACTCCCAATCCTTAGTGCCGCTGTTACTTCTCTTGTTGGATTTCTTGCTTGCCATATTGTTAGACTGTCCAGTGTATTCCCTCCTTGTTATTCCCTATTTTTTTCCCCATGAACTTTGACCACTGTCACAATGTCCTTTAATTGTTTTTTTTTTCTAAGACTTGCCCAATGAAAGCTATCTGCCACTTTCTGCAATAATTTTTTTAAAGTATAATGATTAGAAGGTTAAAGCAAGAAATGATAGCCAGAATAAGTTGTTTATTAGTTTTATTATTCTTGTTTACTCACAGGACATACATCACTAAGATGCTTTGGCCATGTCTGCAGAATGGGAGAAGATCGGGTACCACGACAAGCATGGGAAACAAAGAGCCAGGGATCCAGACCCCCAGGACGACCCAGAGTCCGCTGAGAGGACAACATTAGACAATCTTTGAAAGACCGAGGACTAGAATGGAACCAGGCCAGGAGGAAGACAGCCAATAGGATAGTCTGGCGCTCTCTCTTCCAAACCTCTACACCTCACGGTAGAAGGGGAATGACTAAGTAAGTAAGACATACATCACATTCATCATCATCTCAGCCCGTAACCCGTCATGGGTCGTAGGGGTGCCATGGTGGAAGCATCAGCAGACAGGGTCCTCCACTGCTCTCTATCCTCAGCAATGCGTACAAGTGTGGAAAAACCGTGTCCTGCCCATTCTTTGATGTTATCAGCCCAGGATTTTCTCTGCCTTCCTCTTCTCCGTTTACCTTCGACTGTTCACATACATCACATTAGACAGTAGAAAAGAAAGTGAAATAGCAAAGACATACATCACATCAGACAGCAGAAAAGAACATGAAATATAAGCACTCCAGAGATTCGACCACAGTCAGTTCAAGTGATAAAATCACTGCACTACAAGAAAAAGACAATGTACTTACTTTCTTTATTGTTTGTTCCTGTATCTATGATTCACAATTTAAATTTGCACTACTGACATTATTATAGTCCTACTTAATATAGTGTAATTTAGCACAGACCATCAATAGGCCACACCCGTGTGTTACCGGGCCCAAAAGGGGAGCAGAGAATAGTAACATTGTACCCTACCATGCATGACGTAAAAAGCGACTAAGGAGGATTGGGCATGGGGCTGGTTACCCCATCCTGTATAAAAACTTTTTACCACAAAAACTTCAACAAACATGGACAAGTCAAATACAGAATATAAATCATCTCAGCCACCCAAGACAGAAGAAGGTCCTCTGGAAAGGAGGCGCATGAAGCAACCCAGAGAAAGCCGAAAGGAGTCTGGGTTGCCGACTAACCTTTTTTCGTCTAGGAAAATCTCCAGGATTGGCACCTGGAATGTTCACACTCTATGTGAACAAGTGAAAACTGCACAGGTAGCAGCAGAAATGACAAATTACAGGATTGATATCCTGGGTCTCTGCGAGACATGGAGGAAGGGCATAGAGAGGAGGAGATTGATCACAGGAGAAATGGTGTTGTCCTCAGGACATGAGGAGGAAAGAGCCCACTGCAGTGAAGGGGTGGCTCTAATGCTGTCTAGGGAAGCACAGAAGGCACGTATAGAATGGGAAGCAATAAGACCCCGAATTATAACAGCAAGGTTTAAATCAGCCAAAAAGAAAGTAAATATAAACATCATCCAATGTTATGCACCAACAAACGATAAAGAAGAATCTGAGAAAGAAGACTTTTACACTAGATTACAAAATGTCTTGGACAAAAAGAAAAGAAAGGACATCACAATTTTGATGGGGGACCTAACGCAAAAATAGGTACAGACAACACTGGCTTTGAAGAAATCATGGGAAAGCATGGATTAGGTATGATGAACGAGAATGGGGATCTATTAGCTAACATCTGTGCTTCAAATTAACTAGCTATAGGAGGAAGCATATTTCCAAATAAAAGAATACATAAAGCAACATGGATATCACCAGACCACAGAACTGAGAATCAGAATGATCACATATGCATAAGTAAGAAGTTTAGGTCATCATTGCATGATGTAAAAGTATGTAGAGGAGCAGATGTGGTATCAGACCACCATCTTCTGTTGGCTAAACAAAATTAAAACTCAAGAAATTTACAACAGTATATACAGTAGAACTCCATTTATCCGAACCCCAATTATCCGAACATCCAATTATCCGAACACTTTTTCGAGAAAAAAAATCAGGTGCCACCAGTCATGTTAGACTATATTTTTGAATCTTTTGATGCTGCAAGCTTCAAATGTGTGCGAACAATTTGTAGAGGATGGAATGGGCTAATGGTCGGTCGCTTACGTACAGGAAGTCAGTTAGATCATAAAGTCAGTTAATATCTGGTTTACCAATCTAGTGTACGTGTGCGTTCTAGAGAGTACACTGGTTAAACAGACAGTTCAACTTAAAATAATTGTGTCTGCTACTACAGCAGAATAATTTTGGTGTGCAAGTATTTCTCTGTGCGATATGGCATCTTCCAGAAGGCCTAAAACATCTAAAAGGAACCGCAATGTTTTGTCAATTGAAACGAAAACAGAAATTATCTAGAGACTAGGAAAAGGTGAAACTGTGTCTTCACTTGCGAGGATTTTCAATGTTGGGAAAGCTACCGTCTCTGACATCAAAAGTAACAAGGATAAAATTATGAGTTTTGCATCGAAATTGGATAGTGAAAATGGGTCGAAGAAAGAAACGTAAACCATGAGAAATGCGAAAGATTTGAAATTGGAAAGAGGCTTTGTATACATGCCCATTGAAAAAGTGATCTCAGTGGTTTTGGGGAAAGTGATAGTCGTCTAGACCTATCGTGTATGCTTTACCCCAGTGTTTATTCATCTTGCCAAGGAATGGCAGTTTCATATTCCCTCTACCAAGGTAATCAAAGATACTCTTATGAACTCTCGATCGAAGCCACCATTGTCGATAATACGATTTGAATGTTTAAGAGAAAATATTTGACTCGATGAAAAACGACTTCGATTCCTAGCAGCAATATATTCTGTAGAATGCAGTCTATTGTTCATGACCAAATCTACAGAGCAACGAAATGTTGTATGAATGACTAACTTTAGAACAGATTCATTATCTGTATTCAAACGTGAGTGACAGTTCACGAGTGGAGCCATCTTGGAACCAAAACATGTAGGACTTTCAAGAAGAGAAAAGGGATGCCCGTATTATCGCTTGATCAGTCCAGAGATCACTGCTACACATGAGAACCCCATTGTTAGCGGTTCAATATTATTATATGGAAAAATATGTGCTGAACATTATGTTGAAGAATCGTTGCTAAACGAGATTAGGTTTAGAAGTCATCTGAAATATTGTTTACAAGCTGACGTGCTCAGTCAGTGACGTCAGATGATATATGTATGGGCGATACTGAGTGCTTGGCTATTGACAGTCCATTATACCATTATTCTACATGAGTGCCCATGTAACATTGCAAGACCATTTGTCCACTGTACTATGATGTATTATGGCAACCTGTGATTTGTCACTATCTGTGCTGTCGAGTGTGTACGTCCAATTAAACTTTAGAAAAGGTACACAGTCGTTGGTGTCGATGACTTCCGGTCATACATGAGTGTGAGAAGAGAACATTTGTCAACAACACGAACCCTTATCATCATTCGCACATTATACACTCCATCCATGTCTACACAACACTGCGTAGGTCAAGTTGACATTCCATACACTACAGTGGGGCAGGCAACACCATAGGGATCTTGTCAACTGATGATGATAGACGCCTGTCTTCCCGCCTAGGAGTGTTCTGGTGTACTTTATCAACATATATTATATCCAACTAAATATCAACTTTATCAACTGGTGGACCAGCTTTCTGGGTTTGACCTCGCAGAAATTCAGAAGTCAACAGATTACCGATACCAGACCGTTTCCTGTGGCTGATACGACACACTTGCAGTATTGGTTTGCTCTTTGTCAACGCTTCGTCACGTGACCTGTCAAGTGAATGCAGTATGTAGGTCAGCGTTGTTGACATTTTTTACATTAGACATTATAGAGTTTCACAGAACAGTTGGATCAATTCTTGTCAGTGTTAACAGAAAGACAGTATTTGTGAACTAAGAAGTCCTGGTTTCATCGATGGATCTTCTTGTTTGCCATATATGAACTTTAATATTTAAGGCCAGAATGTTTAATTGAATAAAGTGGCAGTTTGTTTGTTTTCATGAAAAATAACTTTGCCATTACTGTAAGACTGAGCCTATTTTGCAACACATACTATCATACACATAATTTATATATATTTATGTTTACATGTTATTTGTTTGTATAGTATGTTAGTTTCTATGTCAGCGGGTTGTGTTTAAGGTTGGGCGGCGTCCTCACAACAGAGTATCCCACGTCATAGAGGGTCCGTTGTGGGCGTTTTCTATAGGTGCAATTTTCTTGATTGAAAATTTGCTGCGACAACTGTTGCTTTTGTGTTAGCTGTGAAGTCTGTAATTATTGTTATTTTTGTAATATTTCTTTGTTCTTTAGTTTTGTTTTGATTTGTTTGTAATTTGTTGGTCTAACCTTTTCTATCTTTCAGTTCTATTCATAATTTATATTCATATATTGTGACGTCATTTGTGTTGTTATTCTTTGCAGATTCAGTGATTATCTTCATTGATTTCCCTATTTGATTTATTTTGATTTCTGCAAACGTTCTTGTATTGTCAGTCCTATTTGTACTTTATGTATTCTGTTGGTTGACATATGTTTTATATGGGTATATTTCATAAGACACAATTGCCTGTGCACTGCACTTGGATTATGGTATAGACCAGTACCTGATTATTATTACTATTATACAAGACCTTATTAAAGGCTTGTGACCCACAGATATTGGGATAGTATACTGATTAATCAGGTCATTGAGAACTTGGGGTATTATTATTGATTCAGGTGATTAGTATTATTGTTAGGCATCATGTCTACTCTAGATTATTTCATTACTCAAGGGAAAGCTCTTGATAAGACTGGTCAACAATTAGAACAATGGGCAGTTGCTCAATATGACAAAGCATTAGCTGCAGAAGAGAAAAGATTAGCTGCAGAAGAAAGAAAAGCTATGGCGGAAGAGAAAAGATTAGAAAAAGAAGCTGAGGCTGCTGCTGAACAAAAGAAATTGCAGATGCAGGTAGAGGAAAGGAGATTTGAAGCTGAACAAAAAAAAATTGGAAAGAGAAGCTGCGGCTGAACAAAAAAAGATTAGACAGTGAAGCTGAACAAAAAAGATTAGACAGTGAAGCTGAACAAAAAAGATTAGACAGGGAAGCTGAACAAAAAAAATTGGAAAGAGAAGCTGCGGCTGAACAAAAAAGATTAGACAGTGAAGCTGAACAAAAAAAATTGGAAAGAGAAGCTGCGGCTGAACAAAAAAGATTAGACAGGGAGGCTGAACAAAAAAGATTAGATGCTGAAGAGAAAAAAAGCAATAAGAGAACATGAATTTGAGTTGGAGAAATTGAGATTGACAAGTATGAGTAATGTTAATCAGGCATCTAGTGGTAATGGTAAACCTTCTACTTACAAGGTTAAGGTTCCACCGTTCAATCAGTCCAGTGACGATATTACATTCTGGCTGGATAGATTTGAACGTTCTTGTCGTACACATAATGTGGATAAATCACAATACGCTAATCAATTATCAGAAAACTTGAAAGGTGAATCTTTGACTAGATTATGCCTTGTAGGAGAAGCAGATAAGGATAATTATGATGTCATTAGGGCGGCTTTGATAAAAAAATATCAGCTAAGTGAGGAAGGCTATCGCCTTTTATTTAAAACGATGGTACCTGAGACGGGTGTAGAATTCTCAGAATTCACTGCAAAGGCACGTCTCACAGTTGATCGTTGGATTGAGCTTTCCAAAACAGAAAAAACGTATGAAAGACTTATGGATTTGTTGCTCAGAGATAAGATTATGTCATGTGTGAACAAACCTTTCCTTGAATTTATACATGAGCGTAAACCCAAATCTCTAAAAGAAATGGAAGAATATTGTTCCCAATATGTCACTGCACACCCCGACGTGACTTTTGGCAACACTAAGATTAAGGAGAGTATGCCAGTTGCTTCAGCAACACCATACAATCCCAATTATTCACACAGATTTCAGGGACCTCAAAACAGATTTGATAAAAAAGGTAACCATAATAGTTATCAAAACCAAGGTAACCAATCATTTCAGGGTTCTTCTTCAAAGAACTGGAGACGACCTGATAGCTCTCGACACAGGGGTGGTCATAATTATAGGAATTTCCGTAGAGGAAGTAATTATAGAAACTATCAGGGTTATCCGTCTTGGAGTCAACAAGATCATAATTACAGAGATACTCATTATAATGAATATGATAATGGTAACCAAGGGAACTATGACTCAAACCCAAATAGGGGTTACAATAGAGGTAACAATAACTACAGAGGTGATAATAACCGAGGTAGATCTCAATACAAAAGACATAAACCACATTTTCAGGCAAACTCTGCACAACAAGAGTCCCATGAAGCCTATAAACAGAGTAAAGATAATAATGATGCTAGTAATATGGCATGTGCCGCTTTTGATTTTGGGAGAGCATCTCAGTGCCCCCAATGCAAAACGTTATTTGAGCCAACCACAGTGTCTACTTTAAGCTGTGGCCATCCTCTTCCTGCTCTTCCAGCATCAGTCGCGCATGATGGAAGAGGTTCTCTCTTGTCTTACATAAGGGTTTAGTGAATAACAATCCAGTCTCTGTGCTATTTGATTCTGGATGCACCACAATTGGTGTTAGGCAGTCACTCGTAGATCCTTCCCGTGCCACTGGACAAGTAGTCAAATGTGTAACATTTGGCGGCACATTAGAGAAATACTCTACTGCTATCATTAGGATTGCTACTCCTTTCTTTACAGGAGATGTACACGCATGTCTTCTTCCGAATCCGATCGCTGACCTCATCATCGGTCGCATTCATGGAGTCAAGGAATGCACTCCGCAACAAATTTCCACTTGGGAAAGGCAAAACATGCAGATTGCTAACGCTGTAGTCACTAGAGCTCAGGCTCTTAATGTGCCTCAAACTTCATCTACTGAAGATAATGAAGTGCATAACCAAGATAATCCCTTGGTAATTTCTCGTGACTCGTTTATAAAACAGCAAGAAGATGATCCCACTCTGAAGAAATTCTTCATTCTTGCAACTAAAGGTGATCCGAATAAGGACACAAGTCGTAAATCGTGGATTACAAAGAAGAATGGCGTACTTGTACGTATGGTTCAAGACTCCATTACGTCAAGTCATTCTCAAATCCTGGTTCCCAAGAATTTGAGAGTTAAAATTTTGCAGCACGCTCACGACTCTCAGTGTGCTGGACACATGGGTTTTTCCCGTACTAAGTCAAGAGTCCTTGCGGCTTTCTTTTGGCCATTGGTAAACAAGGACATACGGATGTATTGTCGATCTTGTAAAGTATGTCAGGAAGTTAAATCCAAAGGTCCACGGCATGCTGCACCCATTCAGGCGGCGGACATTCCTATTCGGCCGTTTCAAAAAATGGCCATAGACATTATTGGTCCATTTAAGATCAAGTCTGCCAGAGGACATCAGTTTATCTTGACGTGTGTTGATATGTGCACACGTTGGCCAGAGGCTATTCCTCTGAAGAGCATTACTACTACTGCTGATATTGCAGATGCTCTTTGGCTTATATTTTCTCGTCTGGGGTTCCCCGGAGAGATATTGTCAGACCATGGCACCCAACTAATATCAGATACCATGTCTCAAGTAATGTCTACCCTGCAGATAGATAGATCTTTAAGTAGTATCTACCATCCAATGTCTAATGGTATGGTCGAACGCCTTAATAGAACACTTAAAAACTTACTGGGGAAGATAACTGAGGATCATCCTCAAGACTGGGACAGAGTTTTACCTGCGGCCCTCTTCGCTTACAGAGAGGTACCCAATGAACATACGGGATTTTCTCCCTTTGAACTCGTCTTTGGCGCGCGTCCGCGTGGCCCTATGTCGTTGCTTCACGATCTCATAACATCTGACAATATTGACGATGACACAAAGTCATCCTACGAATATGTCATCGCGTTGAGACAAAAGATTATCGAAGCATGCAAATTAGCAACTTCTTCTTCTGAATTTGCGAAACAGAAGGCAAGGCAATTTGCCAATAAGAAGAGATGCTTACGACAACTTTGTCCTGGTGACAAAGCATTTGTATTACTACCTTGTAGGGAAAACAGATTACTTATTTCTTGGAAAGGTCCGTACGATATAATATCGAAAATTTCCGATGTCGACTATATTGTCGATATTGATGGGAAGCATAAAACCTTCCACATCAATATGCTTACTGAATTCCATGAACGTCCGGATTATTTGCAACCCATTTTCCAAGCAACGGACAATTCTCCAGTACCACATGGTCATTACTCATCACTGTCCGTGATACAGGATGAGGAAACAAGTTTTTCAGATGTAAATCTTCCTCTTCCAATGATCCCACTTCATTCCAGTGAATCATGGAAGAACGTTACTGTCTCTCCTGATTTGTCTCTAGGAGAACAGCGACAAGTTTCAACTATGTTGCAAACATTTCAGGATGTACTCACTGACATCCCTGGACAAACTAATGTCATTCAACATGACATTGTGCTAACTGACCATACTCCTATTAGGGTTAGACCTTATCCTATACCTATACATTTCCAAGCACAGGTCGAGAAAGAGTTGGATGTGATGATAGATTTGAAAATAATCGAACCATCCACCTCTGCGTATTCTTCGCCGATGGTTATTGTGCGTAAAAAAGACAATAACATACGTCTTTGCGTTGACTATCGAAATTGAATCAAGTAACGAAGTTCGATGCCGAACCTATGCCTTTACTGGAAGAGCTACTTACTCGACTCTCCAAATCTCATTTTTTCACTAAACTTGATTTGTCTAAGGGATATTGGCAAGTTCCTTTATCTGAACGCGCCAAACCTCTCACGGCTTTTTCAACACCTAGAGGTTTGTTCCAATGGAATTTTATGCCTTTCGGTCTTATGAACGCACCAGCTACGTTCGTACGCATGATGCGCCGAATCCTATCTTATCGGTCAGATGTCATTGCATATCTAGACGACATCTGTCTTTTCAGCGATACTTGGGAAGATCACTATTCAGGGTTAGATGAATTGCTGTCTACTTTGCGTGAGCACAACCTGACAGCGAAACCCTCTAAAGCCTATATTGGTTTTAGCGAAATTTCTTTCCTAGGCCACCGAGTTGGTCATGGTTTCCTAAAGACAGAGGACCATAATACTAGTAAGATACTTAACATCTCAATCCCTAAGACTAAAAAACAGGTGAGAAGTCTGTTAGGTCTTATTCAATTTTATGGCAGATTCATTCAGAATCTATCCTCTATCATGGCACCTCTCTCAACACTTCTAAAGAAAGGTTCGCCTAATGTGGTCCACTGGTCTCAGGAATGCCAATGCTCTCTGGATAAGATTAAAACACTGTTTTCAACACCACCTATTTTAGTGCTACCCACTAAAGATAAGACATTCGTTCTTCGTAGTGACGCTTCATCCACTGGGATTGGAGCGGCACTAATGCAAGAGTACTCTGGAACTCTGCATCCTGTAATGTATATTTCCAGAAAACTTAATGCGGCAGAAAGGAATTATTCGGTTTTAGACCGTGAGCTATTAGCTATGGTTTGGTCGATCCTCAAACTACAGAGATTCCTTCTAGGCGCACATTTCATAGTAGAAACAGACCAAAAAGCTCTTACTGCTATACAGAGTAAGAATTTGAAGAGCTCGAGGTCTACTCGATATGCAATTGCTCTTCAACCTTTTCATTTCTCTGTGCGAGCTATTCGGGGATCAGATAATGTGATGGCAGACATTCTGTCAAGATGCCCACATGATTCCACATAACTATTAGGGCTTAGACTTCTTGATATGTCTAGTTCTATAGTAGTTCCTTTTCTATATCATGATAGATACACATTTGTAATTTAATAATATAATGATTGTATCACTACATAGCGGTTCATGTATGTTTATTCACCGCTGTGCTTTGATGATTTTTTCTTCATAAATCATAAATTTAAGATATCTAATACGTAGTGATGATATGAATTTTTTAGGCATTGTGTAATTGCCAGAATTGTATTATACTTTGATGACACCTTCCTGGAAAAATATACTTGTAGAGAAATAATTTCTCTCAGTTTATGAGACACATTCTCACCAGTCGCTCCATAAGTCGACTTAGCCTCATATTAGGCGTTATAGGTATTCCTGATTCATCTGCGCATTATTCATGCGTTGTGAGCCTATTGTACGTTGCTCCTAGATGTATTTCAAAAAAAAAAAAAATGTTCCATTTTTTTTTTTCCCGGGAGGTGTGGTAAGACTGTTACGTGCAGTCTTTGATATCTTACAATATTATACATAGGTAATTTTTTAGTGCTTAAGGGAAAGTCATTATTGAGTTACTTCCCTTGAACTCCGCGGATAAATACATTTTACTGCGATTTATTCGTTGTTTGGGTAATAATAGATTGTTCTTGCTTCAGAATATCTATGGCCTGAATTTATGTGTATTGTTTGTCTGAGTAGGACAAGTCTGTCTTATATCTGTATATCTTTACATATCTAAGTCGAACTATATGTTCTGTTGTCTCTAGAGAGGTCAAAGGCTATTCGGCGGATGTGTGGCTTGAGTGGTGTGATTTGGCTTCGTCCTGATAGGGACTGTGTGTGTTTTGCTATGTCGGCTTGATGCCTTGAAAAAGTGATCTCAGTGGTTTTGGGGAAAGTGATAGTCGTCTAGACCTATCGTGTATATCTTGCCAAGGAATGGCAGTTTCATATTCCCTCTACCAAGGTAATCAAAGATACTCTTATGAACTCTCGATCGAAGCCACCATTGTCGATAATTACGATTTGAATGTTTAAGAGAATATATTTGACTCGATGAAAAACGACTTCGATTCCTAGCAGCACTATATTCTGTAGAATGCAGTCTATTGTTCATGACCAAATCTACAGAGCAACGAAATGTTGTATGAATGACTAACTTTAGAACAGATTCATTATCTGTATTCAAACGTGAGTGACAGTTCACGAGTGGAGCCATCTTGGAACCAAAACATGTAGGACTTTCAAGAAGAGAAAAGGGATGCCCGTATTATCGCTTGATCAGTCCAGAGATCACTGCTACACATGAGAACCCATTGTTAGCGGTTCAATATTATTATATGGAAAAATATGTGCTGAACATTATGTTGAAGAATCGTTGCTAAACGAGATTAGGTTTAGAAGTCATCTGAAATATTGTTTACAAGCTGACGTGCTCAGTCAGTGACGTCAGATGATATATGTATGGGCGATACTGAGTGCTTGGCTATTGACAGTCCATTATACCATTATTCTACATGAGTGCCCATGTAACATTGCAAGACCATTTGTCCACTGTACTATGATGTATTATGGCAACCTGTGATTTGTCACTATCTGTGCTGTCGAGTGTGTACGTCCAATTAAACTTTAGAAAAGGTACACAGTCGTTGGTGTCGATGACTTCCGGTCATACATGAGTGTGAGAAGAGAACATTTGTCAACAACACGAACCCTTATCATCATTCGCACATTATACACTCCATCCATGTCTACACAACACTGCGTAGGTCAAGTTGACATTCCATACACTACAGTGGGGCAGGCAACACCATAGGGATCTTGTCAACTGATGATGATAGACGCCTGTCTTCCCGCCTAGGAGTGTTCTGGTGTACTTTATCAACATATATTATATCCAACTAAATATCAACTTTATCATGCACTTTTATAAATTTCGTCCTCTCCTGCAGTATCTATTCATTTCTTCATTTTCCTCACCGATCGTCCTATTATTTGACACATTTTATGCACCTACATTTTTTTGCCTAGCCGCTCCCAGACTTATTTACGTTTCACCATGTGAATCATAGCATGACAAAGCTAATTAAACAGGTCAGAGGGTAATACTTTTATCACTTAAGTCGTCTAGCCACCTTTGATGCAGACAGTAGACATGAAGAGGAATAGCGACTTTGACGTAATTCATTTCAGGGGCCAGCGACAAAAAGGCAAGTGGCCACCTGTGTTCGCGGTCTGTCTGTCTGAGAAAGCCGTCTGAGAGATGTGTGAAGATACAGGTGATAATTAGATAAGCGCTTCCGATGGACGTTCTGTATCAATAATACAGGAGTCTGAGGAGATTATGGCGGGAAAGGCATTTAGACAGGATGTCACGGATTGCCTCCACTGCTTTGAAGTAGTGGTCCAACAATGGCTAAAACTCAAGAGTATCTAAACTGGGTCGTCAAAGGTGTTTACCGTCGCACAAGATTACTCTTGGCAAAGACGTAGATAGAAGTGTAATAGCTCTATCCGAAGGGAGTATTCACAAGATAATTCAGAAGCCAAGAACCATGCGGCATAGGGCTGACCAATGGTTAACTTAAATCTGTCCGTCGCCTTCTGTGAAAGATTTAAGCAATGGTTTTTAGCCCGTTCAAGCCCCCAGTTGGTGTAATCCAACGAAATGTCATTATAAGTAATGGCTCTATAGATGTATATATATATATATATATATATATATATATATATATATATATATATATATATATATATATATATATATATATATATATATATATATATATATATATATATATATATATATATATATATATATATATATATATATATATATATATATATATATATATATATATATATATATATATATATATATGTTTTAAAGAATCGTGCTCAAACGTTCGCTTTCATACATATAAAAACTGAATCGTCTATGATTGTTTAGTTTTAAAACAACATGTAACAAATTTAATAATGAATTATAGTCTTTAACAGTTGAAATAAGGAGGGAATGATGAATTTGGCTGTAAATACAAGTTTTCGTCACAGAGACGTAGGTGAGGATTTATCAAATTCCGTTGCTTTTGCCTTTTTTACAAGAAAACTCAACTCTAGGTGAGTCCTGTCTCCGTGGTTTTCGTCACTTCTTGGTGATGAGTGTACTTCTCTCACACGAGTGGCGTAGTAACTTCAGTACTTCGAACCCTCTGATAGCTTGTAACCACAAGTAGTCTTGTACCACGAACTTTTTAGAAAAAATAGAAAAAAAAAATGCCTATGCTAAGTACATTTGTGGGCTGCCAATTAACAGGCACATTCTCGCTGTCCACCCAGCAATGTTAATCTCTCAGAAGAATTAAATTCTCGAGTTAACAGTGTATCTCAGGGAAGATGAATAAAATTCACCCTATTCCTCTGGGTATTAACTGGGCAAAGGTGTCTGGACAGCGCGAATAATGAGTTGTCTGAGTTACAAGTAACAAAGTGCATATATCTCACACAATATTATACACTTTAGGCACATGTGATGTAATCACCACTCATCGCTGGATGAGTCTGGGGTCACCTCTGCTGTCGGATTTTCCGCACAACTAGCTAGAAGAAATTACCAGCGCTTGATGTAGTGGTTTACGAATCTACTAGTTTCGTCTGTTGGTTCAAACCCGGGCGTCAGCGTTTGAAGAAATGTTTATGGCCGGAAATTTGACTGAATAGCCTGAACGGCTCCTGTGATAAACCCTCTGTGGATGGGAAGGAGCGAAGCTCCTGAGCGGGTTGGAAGGAAAGTCCTCAGGTTCCCCAGCCTCGCAATGACATGTCATTGGGCCGAAGGGCTGAAAGCCCAAGTGCCGCTGATTAAGGACAAAAAAAAGAGGTTGCCAGCCTCATATATAACCGCTTAGCAAGAAAACATGTCAATTCCAGTCTGGGTATTTAAAGTCCTGGTCCCTTAAGTTTGCAGTCTCTGAATTTATAACGGCGGGCTTACTTTTTAAGGTTTTAAGTTTCCCAAATACTCGATCTGTCATTTATAATAATGGAATCCTTGGTCAGATCCTTTTCTTTCTGACTTTTTGAAAGTTGCTATGTGACGTGCGATGCAGTCTCTGTGTCTTTGATTTTCGCTAGATTATATTTTCAGTTTTCAGTTCACATCCCAGATTGTGTTTCCGCCAAATTTTTCAATGAAATTCATTGGTTATTTCGGCTCTCACTTCAATCCAATCGTAAGCTCTTTTGGACTATGTGGTTTGGGGTGTTTAAATTCATAATCTCCCCAGCGTGTTTAAAATATTACATTTAATATTCCTACGCGTGACCTCTGTATAATAAGACATAATATTTCCGGTGGCATCTTGTGCACTCTCACAAACAACATGTGATCAAGTTTGCATGGCGTAATGTCTTCCGGCAAGATGTTTCCCAGACAATCTGTCATGGGAAACATCTTGCCAGAAGATAATATGCTGATTCTTGTATTTGTGTTCATGAACAAAGCCTTTATTGAAGCTTTACTATGCATTTGTATAGTGAGTAATGCTCACTATAACCAGAAGCCATTTTGGATCCTATTTTTTTGTCGATCATCGATCAGAGAACAGGGATGCCCCCTTATTATCAGGTGATGATTAAGAGATCACAGTTATAAAGAAAACCCAATACTGGTGGGTTAACATTGTCTTCAGAAATATTTGCTGAACTTTACCGAAAGAAATCTTCGCTAGAAAAGAGGTTCTGTCTAGGAGTCATGCTTGAACATTATTTATTAACTGACATGCTCGGTCAGTAAAGCCTGATGATTATATTTATAAACAGTGGAAATCTAAGTGCTTGTCTACGGATGTTCCATTGTAATGTTCTTCAACATGAATGCCAACTTAAGATTGTAGACCATTGATCAACAGTATGATGATACATGTCGACCTGTTTTCCTGTAACTATACTCGTACTGTCCAAGTGTGTGCGTCCAATTAAACAGTATGAAACGACCACAGTAGTTCCAGCCATCCTTGACTTCTACATGTGATTGGAGTGAGTGTCCTGTGTACCTGTAGAACTTTCATCCATTCGCGTCTTCATTATTGATGTTTACACTCACTCATTCCATCAGAATATACGCATCTAACAGTACACCTTGTCAGGGCCCCAACAGTCGGTAACCTGACCCACTTAAAGAACATTGTGACTGGACGAGAAATATCACAAAAATAAACATTTATCAATGTGGTGGCACTTATCAATATGGACTTTATCAATGTGGTAGGCCAGCTTTCTGGGGCTAACCAGCACAGTAGACACCACATGGAAGTCAGCTACTCCTACCAGATCGTTTCCATGACGCCTGATACGACACACCAGCAGTGAGAGTCTACACTTTGTCAACAGTTCCTCACGTGACCTATCAAGCGAATACTGAAACTAGGTCAGCGCGTATTGACATTTTTTCGTTGAACATCACAGCGAGTTGCAAACATACGTTTAACTTTTTTGGAAAAAATGCAGTACAAGTCAGAAGTCCTACGTGTGTTAGTTATTGGAACCATCAACGTTGCTTTGCATTATATAACAGCTGAACCTTCTCTACAACACATTGCATTTATATGATATATATCTGTATTTATGAATTTATGTTTAAATGTTTACATATTATTTGTGTGTCTATGTCGTGGGCGGTTGGGAAGGTGACTAATATAAGATTTCCCAAGTAACATAGGGCTTATATTAGTGGTCTGTAGGGGGCAATTTTCTTAATTGAAAATTTGCATGCAACATCTGTTGCTATTTTTTGTTAGCTGTGACGACTGTGCTTATCGTTGTTTTTGTAATATTTTTTTCTGTTCTTTAGTTTTGTTTTGATTTGTTTGTATAATTGTAGGTCTCATCTTTCCTATCATTCAGTTCTATACAACTGTATATTTATACACTGTGGCGTTATTTGTTTTGTTTATTACGGCGCAGTTATCATCACAGGTTCTGTGATTATTTTCTTCTGTTTTTCGATTTAACTTATTTGATTTCTGCGAATGTTTTCATGTTGTCTTTTATAATTGTTTTGTTTGTGTTCCTGATTGACATACGTCATATAAAATATATTTGATCATACACTACTAGCTGTGTAGTGAACTTATGAGAAAGAATCAACTGATGATTAATTGCTATTATTAGAGGTACACAGTTGATTATACAAGACCTTATTTAAAGGCTTGTTTCCCACAGAGATTGGGATATAGCGAGCTGATTATACAAGTTTTTGTTAAAAACGTGCTCCTGTTTGGTTGAAATAAATTTGTTATTTCAGTGATAATAGCCACATATTATTAAATAGTATGGCAACTTTAGACTACTTCATTGAGCAAGGGAGAGCCCTTGGGATGACTCCTGAGGAGTTAAAAGAGTTTGCACTTTCTTATTATGCCAAAGCACAGAAGGATGAAGAGGAAAAACAAAAAGCTGAGGAGAAAAAAATGGAATTGGAAGCTGAACAAAAGAAATTTCAGATGCAGGTGGAGGAAAGGAGAATCCAGATGGAAATGGAAAAAGAAGAAAAAAGACTACAAAGGGAAGCCGAGGAGAGAAAGGCAAAAAGGGAACATGAGGAAAAACTGTTAGCATTTGAGTTAGAAAAATTGAAGTTGACAAACATGTGTAATGTTAATCAATCATTTGGTGGTAGTGGTAAACCTTTTATTTATAAGATCAAGCTACCAGCATTTAATCCATCCAGTGACGACATAACAGTGTGGCTAGATAGATTTGAACGTTCTTGTCGAAATCATAATGTGGATAGATCACAATATGCTAATCAGTTATCAGAGATACTGAAAGGTGACACTCTGACTAGTTTAAGCTTGGTAGAAGAGGCTGACCAGGATAATTATGATGTTATCAGAGCAGCCTTATTGAAAAAATATCAATTAACAGAGGAAGGTTACCGTCTGTTGTTTAAGAAAATGGTACCTGAATCAGGGGTAGAATTCTCAGAATTCATTGCAAGGACACGTCTTACATTTAATCGTTGGATTGAGTTGTCCAAAACAGAAAAGACATATGAAGCCCTTATGGACTTGTGCTCAGGGACAAGATTATGTCAAGTGTAAATAAACCATTCCTTGAATTCCTACATGAGCGTAAACCCAAGACACTAAAAGAAATGGAGCAATATTGTACCCAATACGTCACGGCACATCCGGACGTAGCTATTAGCAATGCTAAGGTTAAGGAAAGTATGCCAGTTGCTTCAGCAACACCATACAACCCTAATTATTCACACAAATTGCAGGGACCACAAAACAGGTTTGATAAAAAGGGTAACCATAATAGTTATCAAAACCAAGGTAACCAATCATTTCAGGGTTCTTCTGCGAAGTACTGGAGGCGAGCCGACAGCCCTCGATTCAGGGGTGGTCATAATTATAGGAATTTCCGCAGAGGAAGTCATTATAGCAACTATCCAAGTCATCCATCATGGAGACAACAAGACCATAGTTATAGAGATACTCATTATAATGAATATGATAATGGTAACCATGAGAACTATGACTCAAACCCAAATAGGGGTTACAATAGAGGAAACAATAATGATTACAGAGGCAATAATAATCGAGGTAGATCACGATACAAAAAACATAAATCACATTATCAGGCAAACTCTGCACAGCAAGACTCACATGAAGCCTATAAGCAGACTAAAGATAATAATGATGCTAATAATATGGCATGTTCCGCTTTTGATTTTGGGAGAGCATCTCAGTGCCCCCAATGCAAAACACTATTTGAACCAACTACGGTGTCCACTTTAAGTTGTGGCCATCCTCTTCCCGCTCCTCCTGCGTCAGTCGCGCATGATGGAAGAGGTTCTCTTGTCTTACATAAAGGTTTAGTAAATGACAATCCAGTCTCAGTTCTTTTTGATTCTGTATGCACCACAATTGGTGTTAGGCAGTCACTTGTAGATCCTTCTCGTGCCACAGGAAAAGTAGTCAAATGTGTAACAGCAAGAAGATGATCCGACTCTAAAGAAATTCTTCACTCTTGCAACAAAAGGTGATCCGAATAAAGATACAAAGCGTAAATCTTGGATTACAATGAAGAATGGCGTACTTGTACGTATGGTGCAAGACTCCACTAAGTCAAGTCATTCTCAGATTCTTGTGCCCAAGAATTTGAGAGTTAAAATTTTGCAGCACGCTCACGACTCTCAGTGTGCTGGACATATGGGTTTTTCCCGTACAAAGTCAAGAGTTCTTGCGGCTTTCTTTTGGCCTTTTGTGAACAAGGACATACGGATCTATTGTCGATCTTGTAAAGTATGTCAAGAGGTCAAATCCAAAGGTCCACGCCATGCTGCACCTATTCAGGCTGCAGACATTCCTATTCGACCATTTCAGAAAATGTGTAACATTTGGCGGCACCTTAGAGAAATACTCTACTGCTATCATTAAGATTGCTACTCCTTTCTTTACAGGAGATGTACACGCATGTCTTCTGCCGAATCCGATCGCTGATCTTATCATCGGTCGTATTCACGGAGTCAAAGAATGCACTCCACAACAAATTTCCGTTTGGGAAAAACAAAATATGCAAACTGCTAATGCTGTAGTCACTAGAGCTCAAGCTCTTAATATGCCTCAAACTTCATCTACTGAAGATAATGAAGTGCATAACCAAGATGATCCCTTGGTAATTTCTCGTGACTCGTTTATAAAACAGCAAGAAGATGATCCGACTCTAAAGAAATTCTTCACTCTTGCAACAAAAGGTGATCCGAATAAAGATACAAAGCGTAAATCTTGGATTACAATGAAGAATGGCGTACTTGTACGTATGGTGCAAGACTCCACTAAGTCAAGTCATTCTCAGATTCTTGTGCCCAAGAATTTGAGAGTTAAAATTTTGCAGCACGCTTACGACTCTCGGTGTGCTGGACATATGGGTTTTTCCCGTACAAAGTCAAGAGTTCTTGCGGCTTTCTTTTGGCCTTTTGTGAACAAGGACATACGGATCTATTGTCGATCTTGTAAAGTACGTCAAGAGGTCAAATCCAAAGGTCCACGCCATGCTGCACCTATTCAGGCTGCAGACATTCCTATTCGACCATTTCAGAAAATGGCGATAGACATCATTGGTCCATTTAAGATCAAACCTGCTAGAGGACATCAGTTTATCTTGACGTGTGTTGATATGTGCACACGGTGGCCAGAGGCTATTCCTCTGAAGAGCATTACTACTGCTGACATTGCAGATGCTCTTTGGCTTATATTTTCTCGTCTGGGATTCCCCGGAGAGATATTATCAGACCATGGCACCCAACTAATATCGGATACCATGTCTCAAGTAATGTCTACTCTACAGATAGAGAGATCTTTGAGTAGTATCTATAATCCTATGTCCAATGGGATGGTCGAACGGCTAAATAGAACACTCAAAAACTTACTAGGGAAGATAACTGAGGATCATCCTCAAGATTGGGACATGGTTTTACCCGCGGCCCTCTTCGCTTACAGAGAGGTCCCCAGTGAACATACAGGATTTTCTCCCTTTGAACTTGTCTTTGGCGCGCGACCGCGCGGCCCTATGTCTTTGCTTCATGATCTCATAACCGCTGATAATATTACCTTACTTACTTAGTCGTTCCCCTTCTACCGTGAGGTGTAGAGGTTTGGCAGAGAGAGCGCCAGACTATTCTATCGGCTGTCTTCCTCCTGGCCTGGTTCCATTCTAGTCCTCGGTCCTTCAAAGATTGTCTAATGTTGTCCTCCCAGCGGACTCTGGGTCGTCCTCGGGGTCTGGATCCTTGGCTCTTTGTTTCCCATGCTTGTCGTGGTAGCCGATCTTCTCCCATTCTGCAGACATGGCCAAACCATCTTAGTTGGGACTGTTCTACTTGGGTCTGTAGGGGGTGGCATTTTAGGCCTTGACGTATCGTCTGGTTGCGTACCATGTCTCTTCTTGTTACTTCAACCACCTTCCTCAGATACCTCATTTCTGAGGTTTGGATCTGGCTTTTATGGGTTGTAGATAATATTACCGATGACACAAAATCTTCTTACGAATATGTCATCGCGCTGAGACAAAAGGTTATCGAAGCATGCAAATTGGCAACTTCTTCTTCTGAATTTGCTAAACAGAAGGCAAGACAATTTGCCAATAAGAAAAGAACCTTACGACAACTTTGTCCTGGTGACAAAGCATTTGTTTTGCTACCTTGTAGGGAAAACAGACTTCTTATTTCTTGGAAAGGTCCGTACGATATAATCTCGAAAATTTCCGATGTTGACTACATTGTCGATATTGATGGAAAGCATAAAACCTTCCACATCAATATGCTTACGGAATTCCATGAACGTCCGGATTATTTATAGCTTATTTTCCAGGCAACGGACGATTCACCAGTCCAACATGGTCATTACTCATCACTGCTCGTAATAAAGGATGAGGAAACAAGGTTTTCAGATGTAAATCTTCCTCTTCCGATGATTCCACTTCATTCTAGTGAATCATGGGAAATTGTTACTGTCTCTCCTGATTTATCTCTAGGAGAACAGCGACAAGTTTCGGCTATGTTACAAACATTTCAGGATGTCCTCACTGACATCACTGGACAAACTCATGTCATTGAACATGACATTATTCTAACTGACCATAATCCTATTAGGGTCAGACCTTATCCTATCCCTATACATTTTCAAGCACAGGTTGAGAAGGAGTTGGATGAGATGATAGATTTAAAAATAATTGAACCATCCACTTCTGCATATTCTTCGCCGATGGTTATTGTTCGAAAAAAAGACAATAACATACGTCTTTGAGCTGACTATCGCAAATTGAATCAAGTTACGAAGTTTGATGCTGAACCTATGCCTTTACTAGAAGAGCTACTTACTAGGCTTTCTAAATCTCATTTTTTCACTAAACTTGATTTGTCTAAAGGATATTGGCAAGTTCCTTTATCTGAACGCGCCAAACCAATTACGGCTTTTTCTACACCTAGAGGCCTTTTTCAATGGAATTTCATGCCTTTCGGCCTTATGAACGCACCGGCTACATTCGTACGCATGATGCGTCGAATCCTATCTTATCGGTCAGATGTCATTGCATACCTAGACGACATCTGTCTTTTCAGCGATACTTAGGAAGATCACTATTCGGGGTTAGTTGAATTACTATTTACTCTACGCGAGTATAACCTGACAGCGAAACCCTCTAAAGCCTATATTGGTTTTAGCGAAATTTCTTTCCTAGGCCATCGAGTTGGTCATGGTTTCCTAAAGACAGAGGACCATAATATCACTAAGATACTTAACATCTCTATCCCTAAGACTAAAAAGCAGGTGCGAAGTCTCTTAGGTCTTATTCAATTTAATGGAAGATTCATTCCGAATCTATCCTCTATTATGGCACCTCTTTCTACACTACTAAATAAAGGGCCGCCTAATATGGTCCACTGGTCACAGGAATGCCAATCCTCTTTGGATAAGATTAAAAATTTCTTTTCAACACCACCTATTTTAGTGTTACCTACTACAGATAAGACATTTGTTCTTCGTAGTGACGCTTCATCAACTGGGATTGGAGCGGCACTAATGCAAGAGTACTCTGGAACTCTGCATCCTGTAATGCATATCTCCAGAAAACTTAATGCTGCAGACAGGAATTATTCGGTTTTAGACCGTGAACTATTGGCTATGGTCTGGTCAATTCTCAAACTACAAAGATTCCTTCTAGGCGCACATTTCATAGTAGAAACCGACCAGAAAGCTCTTACGGCTATACAGAGTAAGAATTTGAAGAGCTCGAGGTCTACTCGATATGCAATTGCTCTTCAACCTTTTCATTTCTCGGTACGAGCTATCCGTGGATCAGATAATGTGATGGCAGACATTTTGTCTAGATGCCCACATGATTCCACCTAACTGTTGGGTCTTGGACTTCTTAACACATCTAACTCTACAACAGTTCTTTTTCTATATCAAGATAGATACACATTGTAATTTGTAATATAGTGATTGTATCACTATTATCACTACGTTCATTGATATATATTCACCGCTGTTCTTTGATGATTTTTCTTCTTTGTCAATCATGTACTTATAGTGCTTAAATATGAAATTGTTATATGCATTGTGTCATTGCCAGCATTGTAGTATACGTTGGTGGCACCTCCCTGGAAATATTTATACTTAAGAGAAATGCTTTCTCTGAGATGTTGAGATATATTCTCACAAGTCGATCTATGCTTCGACTTTACCTTAATTTGACATTATAAATTGCTCTTATTAGTCATCTGCGCATTATTCGTGCGTTGTGAGCCTATTGTATGTTGCTCTCAGTTCATTTTTTTCCCGATGGTTGCGGTAGTCTGTTACCAACAGATTACTGGTGGCAATGTATGTAGTTATTATAATATTTATTTGTCTGAGGGAAAGTATTTGTTTTTAGAATCAGGATGCTTTCCTGGCCAAAGATATATCACCCATGATTGATTGATACTTTTGTTATATGGGTTATCTCCCCTGGATATCGAATTTGGCGTATGAATCTAGATTTTGTTGGTCTGTTCCTTGTTGGGCCAGAAACAGATTGTTCTTGCTTAGGTTTATGCAGGAATGTTTATGGTCCGAGTCTATGTTTACTCCGTGTCTATTTCAGACGATTCGGTCTTATATCGTGATATCTTTGTATGTCTATGTGGGACTATTTTTCCTTGTACTGAACTATGGGGTCAGACAGTTTCTGCGCATGCAAAGAGGAAAAAGGGTCTTCCGTGATGATGGAATGCCTGGTGAATGCCATGTCGGAGACCAGTCCGAATTTTATTGAGCGCTGTGATCTATTATGGGGAAGAAGATAGTTTCTGATATGATTATTAAGTCTATGAGTTCCCCAGTGTTTATTCTGTAACGCCAGGAGAGGGCGTATGTGTTCTGCTAGTGTATTTCCCATGCCCAGGTAAAAGAACTTTTTTGCTGAACTTTTGCTTGCTAGGCTTAGATGGGCAGACGTCTACATGATGATTATCTATATCAATATGTCGGGATGACATGTTACCTAGCAGCACTGAATATGATTGTATGCAGCAGTTATGATGAAAGAATATGCTGATTCTTGTAGAAACATTTGTGTTCATGAACAAAGCCTTTATTGAAGCTTTACTATGCATTTGTATAGTGAGTAATGCTCACTGGAACCAGAAGCCATTTTGGATCCTATTTTTTGTCGATCATCGATCAGAGAACAGGGATGCCCCCTTATTATCAGGTGATGATTAAGAGATCACAGTTATAAAGAAAACCCAATACTGGTGGGTTAACATTGTCTTCAGAAATATTTGTTGAACTTTACCGAAAGAAATCTTCGCTAGAAAAGAGGTTCTGTCTAGGAGTCATGCTTGAACATTATTTATTAACTGACATGCTCGGTCAGTAAAGCCTGATGATTATATTTATAAACAGTGGAAATCTAAGTGCTTGTCTACGGATGTTCCATTGTAATGTTCTTCAACATGAATGCCAACTTAAGATTGTAGACCATTGATCAACAGTATGATGATACATGTCGACCTGTTTTCCTGTAACTATACTCGTACTGTCCAAGTGTGTGCGTCCAATTAAACAGTATGAAACGACCACAGTAGTTCCAGCCATCCTTGACTTCTACATGTGATTGGAGTGAGTGTCCTGTGTACCTGTAGAACTGTCATCCATTCGCGTCTTCATTATTGATGTTTACACTCACTCATTCCATCAGAATATACGCATCTAACAGTACATCTTGTCAGGGCCCCAACAGTCGGTAACCTGACCCATTTAAAGAACATTGTGACTGGACGAGAAATATCACAAAAATAAACATTTATCAATGTGGTGGCACTTATCAATATGGATTTTATCAGTCATGAGTGTAAATTTTAAAAGTGATAAATTTAAAGCACGCGGGGGATATAGATATGATTTAACACCCCGACCCACCTAGTTCTAAAGAAATTGGATTGGATTAATTTGAGAGACGGAATAGACATTAGATTTCATTGGCAAACGACATGACCAGGACAGAGTATTTGGGCAACTTTGAAACTTAAAAGTAAACCCGCATTTTTAAATACACAGACTGGAGACTTAAGGAATCAGAATAAAGTCATAAGAGTGATTCTAAAACAACCCCAGACCCAGTATTCGAAGCATCTAACCTAAGTTGCTGTGTCCAGTCTAACTGTGCCAGGAGATTGTAGATCCCATTTGGGGTAAGTTGTGTACCTACATTTTACAAATGTGAATTTGACATGTTTATTTGCTAAGTGGTTATATAGGAGGCTTGAAACCTCAACATTTGAAAATAGTATATTCATAAACCACTACAGCAAGCGCTGGTGAATGCTTCATGCTAGTTCATTCAGAAAAGGGAAAGCAGCAGCAACCTCAGACTCCGAATGGAGCAGTGATGAGTGATGATTACAACCCATGTGCATCAAGTGTATCGTATCATTTTGTGAGATATGTAAATTGCTAGTTTTAGTTCAGGCACAAACCATTGCCCTCGTGCTGTCCAGACACATTTTCCCAATTAAAGTAACCAGAAGGATAACGGCGATTTTTAATCATATTCCCTGAGTTATGCTGTGTATACTCAGGAAGAAAAATTATTCAGAGAGGCTAACATTGGTGGGTGGACATCGAGACAATGCGCCTGTTAATCTTCCAACCCAGTGTACTTAGCAGAGGCATTTGTTCTTTTTATTTTATCTAAAGTTGTGGTACGAAGCTGCAAGACTAAAATGTCTTTCACAGTTTGAAAATCTACTCGGAAGCATGATATATTTTTCTTTATTTTTCCTTAAAGGGAGTGCGAAATAATAATATTACTACTGTTTATATTTGTAATTTATCTGGGAGAACGATTAATGGATGTGCTGTTGGGGTGGCTTCATCACTCCCAGTCTATGACTACCAAACATTGTCCATTTACTGATGGGAGGAATACAAGTTTATTTCCCAACATGGTATGTTCTAGTTGATGGGAATATAGTTGGTGTTAGTTATTAAATAAGTTGGTGAATGTCCAGCAAGCCAGACGCTCACGTATCTTTGACTGAGTAGTTCTGGTGCTGGAATCTGGTGGCCCCACCTCTCCGTGCTTGGGGGCAATCTAAGGCTGCTCTGCCAAAATATTGGACTGCACGGGTCCTCACTTGTATTTTACAACACAGCATTTGACACCACTTTGGTGCCAAATAAAAAACTCACAGTTCTGAAATAAAAGTATTGGGTCATGTGTCAGAAATGTTGTATGATTTTGATGGCAAAAATTGCGCGTCTGAGCGCCGATAATATGTTTATCTGTGGCCAATCACCGCCTTTTTTCCTTTTCAAATTTCAAACCTCCTACCAAAAGTCAATTCAGTCATACCTCAGTCAAGTATGTATTATTGTCTGTTGGTCCGTCTGTCTCTACTTGCGTTTTTTACAAAAACACACTTGTTTATACATGCATTTCCTACACGAATCTGCCTCTAGAGTTATTTTTAGCCACAACTTTCCACTAATTCCCCCTCTCCTTCATTCTAACTAGATTTTAGCACTTGAGTCTCAAGGCCGCAATTTTTTTGAAAATTAGTGACATGTTTTTGTTTCAATGCAGTCGCTCGCTGATATGAACAACACAGTCTTTTGTCAATATCTTCATTATTATCTATCCGTCTGTATAAATGAAAGCATATTATTTCTCTGCTCAAGATGGGCTATCAGGCCAGCTAGGTTTTATATTCCTAACATTATTATTAAGAAAAAGTTACTTTTCAAGGTTAGTTGTTTTTTTGAAATATGTTCGAGCATCTTCTGTAATGCGTTTGCCGCTGAATTCAAATAAAAGGACTAAGTATCGCAAAAGCGTCCAAGAAATGACTGTTGCGTATAATAGCTAAGGTCCCTTTTGTCCATTTCTTTACCTCGTGTCAACTTGGGGACGTGAATTTTTTTTTTCCTTTCCCCACCAATTGCGTCTTTTTAGCCTTGCTAGTTTCAAGCACGTGTTCAGTCATATTTTTCTTTTTGATCTCCGTTCTCATCCCGTCTACAAGGGTAAACGTTTTGCCTTCACGTCTAGCAAGTTAATTTCCATGGCGGGTGGTGACCCGCGGCATGGGCGATCATGTCTTCTAGTAGCTTACGCATTATTTTTTATCCCTACATTTTATCTTTGGAGATATTTTAACGTTGTATCACGGTTAATTTTATCACAATATATGTAACCATCATTTACTTCAGGAGCCGCGGTTGTGCACTGGTTAGTGCTCTGGCTTCCTAGCTCGGTAGTCCATAGTTCGAACCCCAGTTGAGGTGGGATTTTTTAGACCTTAAACGACTCCGGGGAATTGGGGTACTACTCATGAATTGGGTACCAGAACAACTTCTGGGGAGGTTAAGGCGGCCGTCGTGATGCTGACCACTTCACCCCTAGTGTTCCGATGCTCAAGAAAATATTCTCTATATGCCTCAATGGGCGTGTAACGGGATCCTCCTAACTTTACTTCAGAGAAAAGACCGTTTTCTAGCTTTTAAAGTGAATTTAAGTAAGCTAATTTCAGGTGAAAATATCTTTAAACCTGGGGATACCGGGTTATTAAGTGTTACTGGGAGAAGGGTAGTCTGAAATTATTTTCCCTCTGTCACCTGGATATCTACCAAAGGTTGCCTTGGGATCAAGATCGACCTCTGATAATAGATCATTTGGAAACTACGAGAAACCAGTGGCGTACTTAGGGGGTGAAGGGGATAGTCCGACACATGTGACAGCCAGGAAAGGAAAGGGGTTGGGGGGGGGGGGGGGCTATCAGACACTAGTACTTCCCAGTTTGAAAATCTACTCGGAAGCATGATATATTTTTCTTTATTTTTCCTTAAAGGGAGTGCGAAAGGAAAGATCCTACCCAGGTGCCAACTACGTTAAGTATGCCCTTGCGAGAAACATAAATAAAAATTATCGAGAGAATGGCTGCATCTTCTTCTTCTTCTTCTTTCTTCTTCTTTCGTTCGCTTGAACTATATTGTCTATATCTGCAATGTTGTTTCTTGTATAAACTTCACTGTCTTTTGTAGTTCATACAGAGGTCCATATAGTTTTGCTTCCAGTGTTGTTTCTCTGGGCCAGTGGGTTTGCCTCAATATATCATATTCGGGGCAATCTTGAAGTACGTGCTCCGCAGTCTGGGGTGCCTGTCCACATGTACACATGGCTGAATTGCCAATCTTGAATTTTGTATACATGTGGCTGCGGAGGCGGTTGTGTCCTGTTCTGAGGCGCAGAATGATTATTTCTTCTGATCTGTTCATAGCTTGGTAGTCATCCTGCGTTGGTGTTGGTGGCTTTCTGATAGATTTGATCATCCTTTTCTTCTGATGGTACGTGACTGGTACATTCGGTTGCTCGTCTGCAGCACCTTCTTTAGCCAGTCTGTCTGCTCTCTCGTTTCCTGGTATTCCACAATGAGACGGTATCCACTGCATGGCGACCCTGCGCTGGTTGCACAGTTCAGAAAGTAGGGCTTGTATACCTGGCAATTTTCTGGACTGAAGTGCTTGGAGTGCTGAGCTTGAATCTGTCAGGAATACTACAGGCTGTGGACCGAGATTGGTGTTCAGTAGTTTCTCAGTTGCCACCTTGATTGCCTGGACTTCTGCATCATAGTTGTTACAGAATTTCCCCGTTGGTACTGTGACCGTATCCCTAGTGTTGTTTGGGTATTCTATGTACACTCCTGCTCCTCCATTCTTTACTGCATTCTGTGCTGACCCATCCGTGTATACTCGGACCCAGAGGTCCTGTGGGTATTCATCATCCAGGAAACTGAGAGTGACTGTCCTACGTTGCACGCTGTTCTGTTCATCCCTGTCGAATATTCCTTTCACTTTTGTGTGGATGTGTACTGGTAGTCCATGCTCCTCTCTCCAAGGGGTTTGTTCTGGCACAGACTTTAGGGGGCTGTTAACTTCAGGCAGGTATGAGGTTTGTCTACAAAATAGTTTGGCCTGGTGGATAAAGCTGCTTCTTTTCAGTCGCCCCATTGCTAGGTTTTGGAATCTGTCCTTCATTGGATGGCTCGGAATACAGAGGAACTTTTCTGCCTGTGTTAGCACTTTCGTGTCTCTGCGTTCTCTCAGTGCTTGTATCCTCCCCATTTTCTCCATCTCCACTATAGGCTTATGAGAATACATGCGACGAACTGTAGCCAAAATTCATTGGTGAACACATCCCTACAAGATGTGGAATCATACAAGGCAGTGGCGTAACTATGGTGAGGCAGGTTGGGCACATGCCCTGGGCCCCTTTTTGAAGAAAGGCGCTACTGTTATGGTGAAAAAATGTAAAAATTCCACTGCTCGTTTATGACAATCCCATTTATTCCACTTGACATTTATGTGTAGGTATGTTTAACTGTAGGAAAGAGTCAAGTGATGGTATGCTGCAAAGAAGAGCAACATTGTGTTTTTCAGATATTTTTCTAAATACCAGTAACAATTTTTTATTCGCACTGGTAGTTTTTGCAATTTCTAACATGAAACAACTCCAACAAAGTGAGAAAAAATACGTGGTAATGTTCATGACAATATATTAATAACAATAAAAGGTTAATTTTTTTAAACAATAAAAGTGATTTTGTTATATTATTTTTTAACTGTTATTATAACAAGTAGCCAGTCTGAGTACCAATATAAGAATTCAGCCAGATTTGTAAAGAACATTTTTTTTCAACGGGCGCCATTTTTTTAGCCCTCGGCGCCTGTGACGAAGCGTCTGGACGTGTTCGTTTGGTGGCTCTCTCACACCTTTAGCCACTACGGCAGTATCATTTCTTTTCTTCATTTTTCTTACCAACCGCTCATATTTGGCAATTCGTATGCCCTTTCATTCATTATTTTACTCTCTATGCTGAATTTAGTAGGGGAAAGTCTCTAACACTCCACTCCCCTACGGAAGTATCTGCTATGGGACTGTCTTTATCTTGTTTACCACTCCTCAGACGTATTTACGTTCCGCCAGGTGAACTGGGGTATTATCGTAACAATGCCCAGTCATTATCACCGGTCAGCGGGCGATATTCTTATCATGAAAAGACGGTCTCGCCCGATCAACATCTATAGAAGCCAATATTGTCTATCTGAGATAGCCGTTTAAGGTGGGCAAATTACACAGGTGGTAGATGCGTTTATCGCGTTTCATGGGACCATCCATGTGTGTGATTATCACGATAATCTGTCTGGAGAGACAATATTGCTTTAGGTAGCATCTGGACATC
The DNA here is from genome assembly GCA_024509875.1 of Oreohelix idahoensis. Taxonomy (NCBI): domain Eukaryota; kingdom Metazoa; phylum Mollusca; class Gastropoda; order Stylommatophora; family Oreohelicidae; genus Oreohelix; species Oreohelix idahoensis. The sequence continues at coordinate 78,045 of JAMPIV010020177.1, read as the reverse complement.
AAATGAGTTCACAGATGGTGTTTATGAGTTGTGCACAAGATGTCACCGGAAATATTACCGCATGATTAGACAGAGGTCACGCGGGGAATTTTAAAATTAATATTTTAAAACACTCGAGGGGATATTTTAAATGAAACACCCCAACCCACGTAGTGCTAGAGAGATTTGATTGGTTTGATTTGAGATGCCGGAATAAACAATGAATTCCATTGGAAAATTTGGTGGAAACACAATCTGTGATTTGAACTGAGAATGAGAGATATAATCTAGTGAACTCAGAGACAGAGAACAGACAGCTTTGCAACTTCATACGAGCAACTCCCAAAAAGTCAGAAAGAGAAGGATCGGACCTAGAATTCCACTATTAACAGTGACAGATCGAGTATTGGGCGACTTTTGCTTTTACAAGTAAACCCGCAATTTAATACAAGACTGTAAACTTAAAAGGACCAGTACTTCAATTACCAAAACTGAAACCTAGGAATTTGATCACAAGTCATAGAGGAATTAAACAAATGTTTTCCCACGCCTAATGATTTTGCAGA
>JAMPIV010020177.1:0-72500 GCA_024509875.1 Oreohelix idahoensis | reverse complement strand
GCAGAGAAAATCCTGGGCTGATAACATCAAAGAATGGGCAGGACACGGTTTTTCCACACTTGTACGCATTGCTGAGGATAGAGAGCAGTGGAGGACCCTGTCTGCTGATGCTTCCACCATGGCACCCCTACGACCCATGACGGGTTACGGGCTGAGATGATGAGATGATATATATATATATATATATATATATATATATATATATATATATATATATATATATATATATATATATATGTATATACATATATTTAACTCTGAACAGAGCTATACCATTATAAGAGAGAATTCGCTGAATTAACTCAGCTGGGGGCTTGAACGGGCTAAAAACCATTGCTTAAATCCTTCATAAAAGGCGACGGACATATGTAAAAGTTAACCATTGATCAGCGCTATGGCGCTTGGTTCTTGACCTGAATTATCTTGTGAAGGCCCCCTTCGGAAAGAAACGCCATAACACTTCATCTACATCTCTGCCAAGAGTAATCTTGTGCGAAGGTAAACATCTTTATCGACCCATTTAGATACTCTTGAGTTCTGGCCATTGTTGGACCACTACTGCAAAGCATGGGCGGCAATCCGTGACAGCGCCATCGACCCTAGTTACGCATTTGCATATATATATATATATATATATATATATATATATATATATATATATATATATATATATATATATATATATATATATATATATATATATATATACTGAAGCACATTAAAAACGCACCACTATTATATATACTGATGCCGAGAAGCTGGAAAAAAAGTGTGGGAATGGATTTTTCCCGTGTTTGTCATGAGATAGAGAGCGAATGGCTGCTGAAATGGAAAGTGCATGATTCAACCCACGGGTTTGTGTACAGACTACATGAAAACAATGAAAGTTACACGTGCAGCACGATTCCCAACAGATATGACCCTGAAAATGTGTAGGCGTTGTGGCAGTATACTCGGTATAAAAAGGCTGTTGAGACAAAATACCCAGTACATGTGCTTGGAATGCCACGACTATCTGAAAACGACCACCAACGAGCCATTGGTATGTTGGAGACCGGAATTAGCTCGCGGGCCATTGCCAGAAGGATGAATTGCCACCACAGCACTATTGTACGTCTCAATGAACGTTACGGAACCACTGGCAATTCCCGGGATAGACTTCGGAGTGGCCAACCACGAGTTACTACCCCTGCGCAAGATCGTCATATTGTGCTGAGTCACCTAAGGAATCGTTCTCTCCTGGCAAGTCAAACAGCAAGAGCAATAGTGGGTAGACGTGGGCAAGTCTCTCGAATGACAGTCATACGACGACTCGGAGATACAGGCCTTACTGCAAGACGACCTTATGTTGGGTGTCAAGAGACTAGTATAGCGTGTATTTATCAACATCATCATATAAATATAATACTATATCAACAACCAGGCTCATGTGTTAGAGGTATGACCACAACTACACTATCTGACACAAACTCACCATAACACCGGCAGCAGGTAAGTTCCCTCTTTAATGACTCTACTCGTACACACACAAAGAAATGCAATACATGATGCACCACGAATGTCAATGACTTGCGATACACTATATCTCAACATACTAGCCAAAATGATCAATGACATAGTCTAACCAGCAATCGCCATGACTATCACTCACAGGCGGAATGCACTACTTACAAAGCACAGTACGTAATTGCAAATAACTGATCTCCAGGAGAAAATCACTAGGAACCACAATACCAATCTAGTGACGAATCAATTACTCCTGAACATATGCACACATCAATAAGAATGAACCAACTGGCATCCGTAGACTTCCCAGCACAACTGCTGACAGAGGCAACCAAAAAACACGTCCTTCACGGGACGACGGCCATCGCAAGAATAATCTTTGCGCCCAAACCGATTCTTCCGGCTTTCGCTCTAGCTAAAACCGGCTGGACGGGTATTGTCACTCTCCAGTGTAGCCACTATAAAATTTAGTGAATGTTTCTCCTATGACATCCCCCCCCCCCTTAAGAAAGAAAACGCAGTTTTCTTCCATTGGAGGAGTCATGCCCAATACCCACTAGAGTAAGGGCGAACCAAAATGCCAAGAAAGCACCTCCTCATGCAAATAAGGAATGCCAGAGTTCATCAACACCATTGTCGTACATGCCTTCTCACACACTAGACCTAAAGAAGGAAACATGTACAAATACCCCCCAGGTACTGCCAGTCGTGAAAAATACCAACGACTGACTAATCCTGGAATAGTTTACACATAATGCATGTTACACAAAATCTGTATACTTAATTGTCCCCAAACAGCAACACGTCATCGTATAAATAATCATCTCTCATAATCTGGTTGTAGATATACGACAATATGATCTATGTACACATCGAGTACAACTTCATAAATATTGCCTTTATGGCAGCAAAAATAATACATTGTATACCAACATATATCATCATGAAATATCAATGTAAATAGTCATAATACATTCCTTTCATACGTTCCAATAACTACTCTCCTCAGATGTACGTCTCACACAGACTATAACTGTCCAATCATTTTACAACCTGGACAAGACATCTGCTACCACATTATATATACCCTGAATTGGTAAAATAGTGAAGTTAAATTGCTGTAGCAATAATGCCCAGCGTGTCAATTTAGCACTTGTCGATTTAGCCGACTGCACAAATAACAGTGGTTTGTGATCTGTTTGGAGGAAAAAATGCGCCCCCAACAGATATCGTGCCAACTTAGATACCGCCCAGATAATCGCGAGACACTCCCTTTCGATTGTGGAATATCTGGTTTCCGCTGGCAACAGCTTCCTACTGACGTACAACACTGGATGAAGCGATCCTCCATGCTCCTGCATAAGGCAGGCCCCAATGCCTACCGATGAAGCATCAGTGAGCAGTATCAGCGGTCTGCGAAGATCTGGCAATCTCAAGATGGGTTTTTCAGAAAATAGTTTTTTTAATCTTGTGCAATGCATCTTTACATTCATCATCCCATTTTATTTTGTTGGGTTCCCCTTTTTTGGTGAGTGCCGTAAGCGGCTCAGCCAACGACGAAAAATCTGGGATGAATTTATTATAGAAATTGATCAGACCTAATAAACTCTTTACCTGCCTCTTAGTTTTCGGCGTTTGGAGCTGTAATATCTTTGAAACCGTGCTATCTTCAGGTTTAATGATGTTATGGCTTAAGAAGCTCAGCTCTGCATACCCAATGGACACTTTGCTCGGGCGAGCAGTGAGTCCATGTGCCTTCAGGCACTTGAGCACGGCAAACAGCCCATCCATATGCTGTTCCCATGTTTTGTGGAAAATGCAGATATCGTCGATGTATGTAATAACATCGTCTCTGTGCTCTAGTAGCTTCCTCATCATTCTTACAAAGGTGGCGGGAGCATTCACTAACCCGAAACACATGTAATTGAATTGAAATAGACCTCTTGGGATAGCAAACGCCGTAAGAGGTTTTGCAGTCTCAGCCAATGGCACCTGCCAGTATCCTCTCGCTAAGTCTAACTTTGTAAAAAATTTAGCATGGGAAAGTTTGGTCAGAAGCTCCTCCTGGTTGGGCATAGGCTCTGCATCGACTATCGTTATACTATTGAGTTTCCGACAATCAATACACACTCTGAGGGCCCCGCTCTTCTTCTTAACCACCACCATGGGGAAAGAATACGGGGATTCTGAGGGAGCGATGATATTTAACCGAACCATTTTATCAATCTCTTTTTCGATCGCCGCTTTATAATGAAGTGGTAGAGGGTAAGGCTTAACTCTGATAGGCTGGTTATCAGTTAAAGCTATCTTGCGAGCTATTAAGTCTGTTTTACCCGGCAAATCCGTAAGTACCTCATCAAAATCCCTCAGTATAGCATCAACCTGAGCCCTCTGACTATCGGTTAAATCTGGACACACCGACACGTCGGTCCAAGATTCGGAAGGAGTTATCGACACGAGAGACAGCTGTAAGTTGCCATCGTCACAACTGTCTTCGGCGCTATCTATTACCACCGCCGCCGCTACTTCCGACCGTCGCGTATCCACGGCCTCAACAACCGAGGACAGCTCGGGAGGACGCTCCACGTATAGTTTGAGCATGTTCACGTGGAACACCTTCTAATTCTTTCTAACCTCTACAACGTAGTCGACATCGGTTACCTTCTTGTGAATACGGAATGGCCCTTGCCAGGAGATGCTCAACCTATCTTCTTTTGTAGGCAAAAGCAGCCACACTTCATCCCCTTGTTGAAATGATATAAGCTTAGTACCTCGGTTTGCATACCGGCGGTACTGAATACCCGCATGGGTCAAGTTTTCCCGCGCTAATGCACAGGATCTAATTATTCTCTCACGTAGATGTACGACATAATCATACGCGGATACTACCGCTCCGTCTACGTGTTTACCTACCAGCCAGTCCTTTAGTACGTGCATTGGACCCCTGGGATTTGCACCATACAGCAATTCGAATGGCGAGAAGCCCGTACTCTGGTGCGGGGCTTCCCTGTAGGCGAACAACACAGCTGGAAGGTACCTATCCCAATCCTGAGGGAATTCGGCAGTCACCTTTGCCAGCATATGTTTTAATGCGCCGTTAAGGCGTTCACAAACCCCGTTCGCCTGCGGATGGCAGGGAGAGGTGAAAGACTGGGAAATCCCCAGCAATTTAGTTATTTCAGACATTTCGTAGGAAATAAATTGCGTCCCCCTGTCAGAGAGTTTACACTCTGGGAACCCGAAGCGACTGTATAACAGCTGAAGTGCTTCCGCTACTGCCTGCGAGGTAATAGATCGCATAGGCACTGCCTCTGGCCACCTGGTACACAAATCTACCATAGTAAGAATGAACCGAAAACCTCTGTCGGACGTAACGGACAATGGGCCTATGATATCAACTGCAACCTTCTGAAACGGGCGAAGTGCCAAGTCTACTGTCTGGACCGGAGCCTTTGGTGACCGGCCCTTGTGAGACATCTGTTGACAAACAACACAAGACCTACAGTATGCCTTGATGTCTTTATTGAGTGCTGGCCAGTAAAATTGGGAGAGAACTCTATATTGAGTCCTAGCCACTCCCATATGGCCAGCACAAGGAGAGTCATGTACTAATTCCAGCACCTTTGCTCTCCGCTGGCTTGGCTCCACCACTTGACGTATGAGTTGCTGTTGTTTCTAAAAGCAGCGAGTTAAGATCTGGTCCTTATACTCAAACCAGTATCGTGCTGTTTTGGTCTGTTTAACGTCTTTCGTTTTCGCTAATTCTAACAACCTTATTAGCGTTTTGTCCGCTTCTTGTCCCTCTGCAAAATTACCGACCGAAACGTCTCGCACACCTAACACCTCATCTACCGTCGATGGGACATGAGGAGCCTCGGGACTATCACTCTGCTCCTGCCGTCTTACCTGCGCTCTAGTTAGCACTGCATTAGCTACTACACCCCTATTACTTTCCCATTCGCGTATCTCTTCCTTTGTGCAAGTTTGAACTCCTTGCACGTTACCAATAATTAAGTCTGCCACTGGTTTGTTCAGGACACACGCATGCACCTTTCCTGTCAAGAAGGGGGTGTCTATGTCCACAATGGCTATGGGATCATATTCTACATTACCCCCAAAGGTGATGCAACTGACTGTCTTATCTGTCAGGCATGACTCCTCGATGCAGAAGCGACGTACCCCTATGGTGGTACACCCCGTGTCCCTAAGTACGGACACCTTTCTCGACTGCACCGACCCTGTACAAAGTTTGAGTTTTCCACCTTCCTCCAGGGACGATAGGCAGGGTAAAGTGTGCCCACAAATCAACAATGGTTTTCCATCTGGTACAAACAACTGTCTGCACCCCTCGCAGTCTTCCTTATTGATAGTGTCTAGCACGCATGCCACATTAGCATTCTCTGGCTTAGACTTACAGTTACTTGGTAAATGATCTGTGCCCTCGCAATGGTGGCACGTAACTTCTTTCCTATCCTTGTTAGGACTATGATTCGGAGACGAACGCGTATCGGAGTCCGAACCTCGACCATCCGCCGATCTATTTCTATGTTTGTACCCTTTACTTTTATAAAATGACTTGTCCTTATTTTTCGAGTCTTGGAACCGCACCTGTTTTCGCGTTTGGAAATTTTCTCCATCACTATCGCTACCAGATTGTCTACTATACCCTCTGTACTGAAAGCGTCGTTGCGGTCTAAAATTTCTGTAACTGTCTTTGCCAGATTGGTAAGGGCGGGGTGACCTGTCAAATCTTGACCTCATAGACCTGTCGGCACTACTTGTAGGTGTTGCCATGGCCGCTGCACTTTGCCGACCCCGGCAACTAACGCATCAGACAGACCTGACTTCTAAATGGATTTGCCCGGATGGGCCAGGACATAATGGTGCCCTAATTGGGCCATGGACTCAATGTCCTTTGGTTGACGTTCCTGAAAGAACGCCACCAACTCACTGGAACACGAAGACAAAACTTTGTCCCATAGCACCAAGTCAAGCAAGCCATCAAATTCCTTTGTTATCCCTTCCATTTCGATCCATCTATTTAGAAGAAGTTTGATCTTCGAGATAAAATCCTCGAAGTCTTGGTCTGAGCTAGGCATCGCGTTGTTAAAGCGCGTTCGGTAGCCGTCAGCAGTCAGGCGGAACCTCAGGAGCAATCTCTCCTTCACTTTGTCATAATCAGCTCTTTCCTCTATAGGAAGGCTATAAAAAGTCTCCACCGCGGGCCCAACTAGCAGTGTCGACAAAAGAGATGGCCACTGATCCCTATCAGCCTTATAGGCCACACATTTACCTCAAATCTTTCCAAAAAGAAATCCAAACTATCAATTTTCTCGTTGAAATTAGGTAGGCGTAGCCTAAGAGGACGATGAGCCCCACCAGAAGTTGAGCTCTGACCACTCGCACCCACTTCTAACTTCTTCAATTGTATTTCTTTATCCATCTCCAGAGCTATTCTCTTCCCTCCAACTCTAACTCTCTATCTCATTCTCTCTTTTCTCAATTCTCTCTAACTCTCTATCTTCTTTTCTCTCTTCTTTCTTCTTTTCTTGCAATTCGAACTCTCTATCTTCTCTCATTTTCTTTTCTTCGAACTCTCTCTGTTTCCACTCGCTTTCTTCTTTCGTCTTCCTTTCTTGTAATTCAAATTCTTTTCTTTTTACCTCTAACTCTTCAGCTCGAGCATCTCTTAGAGCATTTTGTTTATCAATTCTCTCCCTCACTTCCTTCTCTTTCCATTCCTTTTCCTCCTTTGCTTCCTTCTCTTTCAAAGCTTTTTGATTCTCTACTGACTGGAATTCTGCATTGGCAAATTCCACTAATTCTTTTCCTTTGTACCCGGCTTGCGTGCCAATCCGCATGCAAGTATCAATATCCATGATGTACACTAGTAGTTCTCCCTATTAACTTTAGTATAAATTTCTACGATACAATTACTCCCCTGCATATATTGCACTTAAGCCAGCAGATAAATTTCTGCTTACAATAATATTCAGTAATAGAAATGGTAAATAATGATATCACTTCATAAATTTACACACATATATACCATAACACCGGCAGCAGGTAAGTTCCCTCTTTAATGACTCTACTCGTACACACACAAAGAAATGCAATACATGATGCACCACGAATGCCAATGACTTGCGATACACTATATCTCAGCATACTAGCCAAAATGATCAATGACATAGTCTAACCAGCAATCGCCATGACTATCACTCACAGGCGGAATGCACTACTTACAAAGCACAGTACGTAATTGCAAATAACTGATCTCCAGGAGAAAATCACTAGGAACCACAATACCAATCTAGTGACGAATCAATTACTCCTGAACATATGCACACATCAATAAGAATGAACCAACTGGCATCCGTAGACTTCCCAGCACAACTGCTGACAGAGGCAACCAAAAAACACGTCCTTCACGGGACGACGGCCATCGCAAGAATAATCTTTGCGCCCAAACCGATTCTTGCGGCTTCCGCTCTAGCTAAAACCGGCTGGACGGGTATTGTCACTCTCCAGTGTGGCCACTATAAAATTTAGTGAATGTTTCTCCTATGACATTGGGCCAAACTTAACTCACAGACATCGTCATCAGCGCCTGCAATGGGCAGAGCAACATGTCAGATGGACTAGACTGCAGTGGAATGCTGTCCTATTCACAGACGAGAGCAGATTCAACATATCCTTTGCTGATGGACGTATGCGGATTTGGCGACAGTGTGGAGAGCGCTTTGCAGATTGCTGTGTTCGTCAGCACAACCGATTTGGAGGTGGCAGTATTCACATTTGGGGAGGATTCAGTTTTCACCATCGCTTGCCTCTTCACGTCTTCCGTGGAAATGTTAATGCTGTGACATATCGAGATGAGGTTCTGGATGCATTGGTTGCTCCTGCGTTCACAAATTATCCAGACTTGCAGCTTCTCCAGCAGGATAACGCACATGCGCACACTGCATGCATTAATCAGCAATGTCTACAGCAGCAGAACGTTGTGACGATTGATTGGCCTGCCCTATCACCAGACATGTCCCCTATCAAACATCTATGGGACGAGCTTGGACGCAGAGTCTACAGGCAACGTTCTCCAGCTAATCTGCAACAGCTCGAAGCTGCTCTTAAACGTGAATGGGACTTGATTCCCCGGAATTTCCTTCAGAGACTTGTGCTTTCCATGCGGAGCCACTGCCAAGCTTGTTTGCAAGCACACGGTGGACATACCAGATACTGAGGATAATGTGAATGCATTTTTTTATTGGTTGCATTTTTGGTTTTCTCCCTTGCCTGCACAGAATGCAATGAATTTCATAACAATCAAATGTACAAATTAATGACCAGCATGGATTCATAGGAAAATGAATAAAGATTCCAAATATGTAAACTTGTAAACACTTATATTTACATTTCACACTCTGTTCCTGGATTATACAGGTGGTGCGTTTTTATTGTGCTTCAGTATATTAGCAGCAATACAGATAAAGCTAGGAACAGGTAATAAAATTATAAGTACAAGAAAAACAAGTTTTAGGCTACACAACTTTATTTTTAAATGCACTACAAATAGAAAAGTGATGTGATCCTGTTCACAATTTTGCACGTGCCACCAAGTTTTCATGTTTTGCTTTTTGTTTAATTTGACGATGAGAAATATCCCGTTCAACATCTGATGGGTTATAATTAGGATATACTACCAGTAACTCGTCAACATTGACAGGTTATTGATTATAGTGTGTTGTTTCTGTTACATGTATTACAGACGGTACTCTCACTACTGTGGTCCTTTCACTGCAGGCAACCGTCATTAGATATTTGTACTGTAAATTATATAGATGTATTAAATATGAAGACATGGAGTAACCTTACCTAAATGACATGTGGAGCAGTGATAATGATCTAATGACAGTAAATTGACTAAATAACTAACATTTCTTGTATGACAACATGTCTCGTAATTGTTCGTGCATCTTTTCAAATCTTGCCCTGGTCGACTTATTGCCTCTGAGAAGCCATGGTCGACTTACTGCCTCTGAGAACAACGTTTGAAGTTTGACGAAACTCCAGTTCATGTACTGTTTATCAGTTGTGTTGTTGGCTTCTTTCCTTAATCAAACTGTTCATGCACACCTTCATTTGCGCACTTTTTCTATTTTCGTGAGAGTACATATAAGGGGAGCCGCGGTAGCATAGTGGTTAGTACACTGGCTTCCTAGCGCAGTGGTCTATGGTTCGATCCCCAGATGAGGCGGGAATTTTTTAGGCCACAAACGGCTCCTGGGTCGACCCAGCCCAAAATGGGTACCAGAGCAACTCTGGGAAGGTTAAGGCGGCAGGCGTGATGCCGACCACATCACCCCTCGTGTGCCGACGGTCAAGATAATATGGGCCTAACACCATATTCCCAATATGCCTCAATGGGCATGTAACGGGTTCCTTTACCTTTACCTTTTCAACCACAGTTGCACCCTCTTAGTTGTGGTTGAAAGTTAATGTACTCTCTCGAAAATAGAAAAAAGTGCGCAAATGACGGTATGCAAAATGTGACTGACCGACCGACCGAAGTACTTACGGCGGGAATTATGGTATTGAATTGTTTTCAGTTCTTAATTACACGAATAATAGCCGTACATGAAATTGGCATCACAACTCCTGTCCAATAATTGCAAATTGGGTAAATCAAAATTACCATATTTGAGTGCATGTCAAACAAACAACCAAAAAAATTATAAGCAAATAAAGAATACAAACAAACAAAAAATAGAGAAAACAAACCGTACAAAAACAAAACGAAAGAAACAAAAAGGAAGGCCAAAAAAAAAAAATACACCAAACAAAAATAATAAAGTGGGGGAGGGGAAGAGGCAGGGGGGTAAAGTTTTGGGGTGTTTAGTTAGATATTTCACTGACTTTCATGTCTCGTAAGTCATATCTTTTATAAGAACATCATCAGACCTTCACCTTCCATGCCATATATCCACAAATCCACCAAATACCTTTGTCCTTGTTAAACACTGTTTAACAATATTATGTAATTCCCTAGGTCTGTCTGTTCTGAACACCTCTTCTATCGTTATGTGTACATATGAAGCCTGTATATAATCTAATATTGAGATTCTCTGTTGTTCATACCTCTTACTTTTTAAAAAGAAATTGATCAACTGATAAATGATAATGCCTTGTGTGACGTTATTGGTCGCTCCCCTTTTTGTATTATCTCTCTCTCTCTCTCTCTCTCTCTCTCTCGTTATCTACTTATTTATCATTTTCGTAGCACAGAAATACGTGCCCAGCCACTTGTTTACACTTCTTCCTGTAATAATGCATTATTTCTGTTTACTTGACCACCCCTGCTGAGAGAGTAGACAGGTTATGTAATACTGACCGACATTCATGTTTGTGAAATTCTCGTGTACCAGACATTGGCGCGCAGGAATAACTATTATGATTTTAACTAGCCGGTGCTTTGTTTCTGTTTCAGATTAGCAATAGAGCACTGGCTGGTTAAAATCATAATAGTTAAATAATCAGAAACACCATGCTCTCACCTGTCAAACTGTCCTTCTCCCACACTGCGTGAAACATTCAACTATCATGCACACACACGCACACACACATGCATGTCGTCTAGCAATACTAGTATGGTGTTGTGCATGAGGCTGGCAATCTCACCGTGTAACATAGGCTGCTACCGAAACCACTACTGCAAGAGCACACACTCAGCTATCACATATAACACACCACTATTTTTAGGCTTTATTGTGGCCTAGTAATAAATCTTCTTCTTGAAGATAATGTGGTAAAAAGGATAGTGACAATACGGCGCTGTCACATAATCCTGCCGACAACGCCAATTGTGATAGGGTGGGCGAGATGATGATGATGAAGTTGTGATATGTGATCACTCTCTTGCACACTTGCAACCGACCCGATTAAACAATAAAACTCTGATTCTTAAGGCAGGGGCTGTATTTATTTCTACAACCCTGTCAGTGACATTAATCACACGAAGCAAACATTAAACAAATAAAACAAAGCGAACAAAACCAAACACCCAGCCAGTGCTCTATTGCTAATCTGAAACAGAAACAAAGCACCGGCTAGTTAAAATCATAATAGTTAAATAATCAGAAACACCATGCTCTCACCTGTCAAACTGTCCTTCTCCCACACTGCGTGAAACATTCAACTATCATGCACACACACGCACGCATGTCGTCTAGCGATACTAGTATGGTGTTGTGCATGAGGCTGGCAATCTCACCGTGTAACATAGATTGCTACCGAAACCACTACTGCAAGAGCACACACTCAGCTATCACATATAACACACCACTATTTTTAGGCTTTATTGTGGCCTAGTAATAAATCTTCTTCTTGAAGATAATGTGGTAAAAAGGATAGTGACAATATGGCGCTGTCACATGTCATATATCAAATAATGCAGAAAATCAATCTGTTATAGTCATTCCTTCCTCCAGTTTGGATAGTCCTTTCCACAACCAACTTGCTCAATCCATTCGTTCTACTTAATTAGTACACAACTAAACTAAACCTTCACACTTTGGGTTTTCCACCAGAAATAACACAATGATTCTACACATACCAATATTTCTTTAACACACATTGATAATATATTTACATATATATGTATTTAATTAACATCTCGCTTACCCTCAATCACAGACAGGCTTTTAATGGTTACACAGTCTGCTCACACTTCTGCAGATGGCAACGGAGTTGATATAACTGCTTGTGCTCTGTGTCTGTAGTTTGGATTAGACGGCGAGTGTGTCTGTGTCATGCGTTCTCTCCTCTTTTATAATGGCCTTGCGGATGTACGAGATGGCAACTGGACCAAGGTACGTTTGCATGCATCCAAAATCGTGTAGGAAAGGCAAGATGTGCTTAGAAAGTAAATCCAAAATAATTATGGAATCCTTATTTCTGCACCGATTTCCTCCATCTTAGGCTTATTTTACTCATATGAATGAGCTCTATCACTATAGATAAACATTTTATCCTATAGTTTATCCGACTTTTCACTGGAGCAACCGAAACAGGGAAAAACACAACACGGTTCATGTTCCACTGTCTTCTATTCATAATAACTTCGGCTCTACAACACATCCATTGAATCTATTGCTATCTGCCTAAAGCTAATGATCCCTATTATCGAATTGGGTCCTTCTTTATCTAGGTATTCCATGATTAGTTGCACACTGCCTTCCGAAATATCCTTAACATCTACACTTTCGTTTCCTCCATGTCTAGCGATCTTCCGACACTATTTATACCAAGCTGGCTTTTCATTGGTTAGTTACATCCACGGGGTTTGTACGGTGATAATTGTTGAATGATGCCGAGATATGAATCAGACTTCATTACAGATACATAATCTCCGTTATTGACTTGCGGCCAATTCACATTCCCCATATCCCAACACACATCTACCCCACCTATCACATATCTGACATTTTCTTGTTGGAGCCTTGAACATCTTATATGCGTGTCTTCCTTTCAGATTTTTATCCCACTCTGCTTTCAAGTTATCTGTTATTATTTCTTTAATTAAGCTTTTAATCTCTGATTCACTCATCCCTAAATTTGTTAGATTTTTATCAGATCTGCCTTTCTTGGCTTCTTTATATGCCTTTTCATTTCACTCTATGCCAACATGTGAAGATCACAGAACTCTGTCAGTCAACCTCAAGGAACCCTTGCTAACCTGTATGTGGGCGATTTTTTCCTGTGAATTTCTCCGTACTTATCATTTAAGGAGATGAGCTACACCACATTTTAAATCAAAACAGCACAAGCATGAAAATTGGGATTAATCTGTATTCAGATAATTTATATTCTCCTGAATCTAAATCAGTGAAAATAATTTTTCAGAACACATTGTATTTAGGTGTATCTTGATTTTGTAAATAGTGTTTTCTTCAGAAAGTTTGCTTTTCCTATGAAGAAAATCAAGATTTCCTCAAAACTTTGTTTTTTGTTTCCAATGTACTTATAACTTGCACAGTTTTTAGTTAATCAATATACAATTAGGCAGAAATACTTGCCATCTAATACCATAATTCCCGCCTTAAGTACGTCGATCGGTCACATCATGCACACCGTCATTCGCGCCCTTTTCTATTTTCGAGAGAGTACAATAACTTTCAACCGCAGCTAAGGGGTGCAACTGTGGTTGAAAGTTAGACAATAATTGTATTATTTCTCTTATATGTACTCTCCCGAAAATAAAAAAGTGCGCAAATGACGGTGTGCATGAACAGTTTGATTATGGAAAGAAGTCAACAACACAATTGATAAACAGTACATGAACTGGAGACAGGAAGGTGCGGAGATGCAGATTAAATCAAGATACTCTTCTGTCCAGTTTCATTCAGGAAACGGATTTAACTCATCATTTTCTTAAAAATAACCTTAAAATGTAAGTTTTTGATTGTTTATTCAAGACAGAATTTTAATTTCAAGTATTGCAGACTTAATATTATGGATAAAAATGATAAGATGGCTGCAATTAAAAACCTGTCAATTTTGACGGGTTGTTGCTAGTTGGATAATAAAACTTTAGTCGGATCCAATTTTTGAAATCTTATCAAAATGTTGCTTTATTGCAAATAATGTGAAATTCTGAAGAAAAATTGTTATTTATTTTAGATACAACTTTAAAGTTCTATATCTCAGGATCTACTTAAGTTAAGAAAAATCCAATCTGATAAAAGTTGTAAAATGTAATGATTTACATTGTGTTTAAATTTGGTATTGATAGCTAAATTTCGAGAGAAAAAAAAGCCTTAGCAAAATGAAATAGAACAATATAATCCAATATGGCCACCGTTTCCATGGCAACCAATGATGTAATACCATCACAATCTTCATTAAGCGTATCTATGATTGATTTAGGTTAAGTTTGTGCATTTTCATTGAAATTCTATGATGATTAAAGAAAATATCACTTTACGGTACTCCTCCCCTTAAAGCCGACACAAGGATAAACACTGGAGTTCTGTTATCTTGTTCACAATTTAGTGTTCAACATAACGAAATTATGTGATCCTTTCACAGCTGTAGTCTTGAACAACATTATAACTTGTTCGTATTGAATTTTTGTATGACGGGCAATCATACTTTTCCTTCCTTAACTCAAGACCACCGTCAGGTACCCATTTACAGCTGGGTAGACTGTAGCTTGACGCTGTCCGGTTTCAATCCAGGTAACTGAGAGGACAACGCTCTAACCGCTGAGCCAATCGGACACGCACTAATGAAGGTATGTAGATCAACAGAATTGGACGAAAGTGTCTGTAGTCATACGGATCTTATTGTTTATATAGAAACGTCACTACTCAAGGCTTTATGAAAGAGCAGTGTTGGATAATCGTCGGCCGTGTGTGGGTTGGGTAACACTTAAGGTTGGTTGAATGTCAACGCATAACGCCTTTTGGGATAATAACGAAATCTATTAACTGTATAAATACGGGTGTTCAATATTCAGTGGCAGTTTTAGTTCAGAAAGGATGGGTCTTGACGTTGAAGTTAAAGAAAAAACAAATCCTGTAGCACAAAAACGTAATGATTCAGATACATTTAGACGGTGATTCTCAAACTGTTTGGGAAAAAGAGGACAGCTTAAGAAGTGTTGCTAATTGTGCAAATACCGAGATTAAGCTAATTAAACTGTGTGTCGTGAAACATTCTAAATCCACATATATAAATTAAAAGGTAAATGTAAAGCCTAACAAATAAATTCTATAAAAGGAAAGAAGAATGGTAAAGAACAGTGCTGTCACAATGACGGTACTCGAGATCCCCCTTTTATGCTCCGTCTGCAAAATTGTAACGCTTTCACGTTGATAGTAAGCCACAACACAATAAAACGTGTACTGCCTTTCTAAGAAAAACCTTGAGATACGCAAGTTGACCTATATTTAATATTCCATTCATGTCATTTTATACACTACGTTACCAAAAACGAAAGACAGATGGACTAAAGATAGAAAGAAAGGGAGGAGCTGAAAGCCGGAACGCAGGCAATACTACCACAGTCTCACGATACACAATTACTACCATCACGCGTGTAAGGCCACAAGCACTAGCTTTTTTCAAATCGACAGTGATAAAAAACACTACAAATACGAGAGTTATGTTTAAAAACCTGAAAAATGCTTATTGGGAAACATGACATTCTACTGTTTTATGTTTAAAATCCTGACATTAGTCTGACAGTACAGCAGACACCCTAAAAGTTTGGAAGTGAGGAAGTGGTAACAGCACGACTATCCTAGAAGAAAATACATATTTTGAACGCCGCCACTTAGCCCCATAAAACTTATATATTTGGGTTCCTTAGGACTTGCTGACAAAGAATATGTTAAGTGTTATGCAAATAGTCTAGGAATTAACAAGTTATAGCCAAAATAAAATGGTGGTGCTGTCAGACAACACCAAAAATCAGAATCGCTCAGTGGCATATTTTTAAACCACCATTGTACGGAAATAGGTCCCCATGTTACCTCCTATTTGATTGGCGGGAAATAAATGTAAGGCTAAACACGATTAGTCGGACTATAAATACTATTTTTAGTTGTTAGGGGAGACAGATGGAAAGGGTACTTTTTTTCAAACGCTTGGGTAAACATGGCACGATTGGTTAGACCCGTCAATATAGTCACTTAGACGCGTCAGTTCAACACCAGATTTTCAAAAATACTTTCTAAAGCAACAGTGCGTTGAGAATCAGGTTATATTTTTCTAAATAAAAGCCTGAGACAGAGGCAGATCGGAATTTGTGCCATAAGTTGTGCCATTATTCTTCACCAGTCAACGTATCTGTTTATTATTTCCATGAATTGTGGGACTGTGGTCCTAGAGTTATTGAGCAGCACCTGGTCGGAGCTTTGCTGAATCCAGAGGCGGACAGCATAATCCTTGGTCCATATAGCAAACAGTGAGGTGTCTCCAGAACACAGGGGAGCAATCGAGCAGAGGAGTCTTTTCCTGCCGCCATCACGAAAGATAAGCCTATGTGGCCAGCGGAGCTCAACATTATGTACCCCCCTCTTAAACTGACAGTGTATAAAAATAAGAGGGGAAATTAATTGTTTTAATGCCAGGAACTGAGAACATCTCCAATACTAGTTCCAACAGAAACAAACACTTGAAGTCATGATGACAAATACCAAAATAGCTTGAAAATACAAAACCAGTATTACCTCTTAGTACCACTACACAACTGACACCCATAGTATAATATTAATAAAATATGTCACTACAAGGTTCATATTGATAAATTCTGTACATATAACTTGTAATTACAATTGATTGTGATTCCTGGTTCATTTTGTATGTGAATCAGGACACATATATTAATGAAAGTACTTAATACATATTGATATTTGAAAATTTACCAGTGACTCATTTAAGATATTCTTATAGAGTGTTAAATGTGTGTGAGTGTCACAGTGTTGTCAAGTGTGGTGGAATAAATTAAATTGTTTATCTGTCTGTTGTTGTTGTGACTTACACTTCATCATATACATACCCTAGACATGTAACGTAGTCATCACAATATTCCAGAATAATTCTGACTGAGGTATAATGTGGTAGCAAGTAAGGTTATCTGCAAAACACTACACCTATTAGATACAGATACCTTCACAGCTGATCTCAGTCAGTACACTAAGTCCCCTATAAATATTTATAACATCCCACTTTACCACACTGTGTCAATTAATAATCAGCCCAGACGGTCTTTTAAATTAGAACATACGCTTTAATATAACCTATGGGTCCTGTGTCTAGGTTGAACGGGCACGCCTAGCCAAAACGAGGGACAATTTTATTTTAAAAATAAATTTACTGCGTTTTTTTTCCTGGTCGCATACATTTGTCGCGTTCATTTCTTGACGGAATTCTAGAAATGAACTACTAGGCATTGCTTCTTAATCAGTGTCGCATGCGCCCCAGGAGGTGCACAACACGACTTCTGGGGGTGCAGGCATGTCAGATATCTCAGAAAGCAAATCATCACAAACACAGTATAAAGTTCACAGAACTCAAATGTATCTGTACAAAATAGAATATTACCAAAACAATTCAGGACTGAACCTAAGTAACATTTTAGAATATTATTTTCTCAAGAATAACTGAAAAAAGAGAGCCTTGGATTCGCAGAGTGGTTAGAGCAGAGGTCTCCCGCGGCAGAGGTGCCGGGTTTGATATCACAGTATCGATACGCTCCAATCTACCCAGCTGTAAATAGGTACCACACTGCTTTCTTGAGTAATGGAAGGAAAAGGCAGCGAGGAAGGGAAGAGGTCACCCCACCTCTCGACCCCAAGACGCAGCAATAGAGAACGCAGTCAGCGACTCATAGCTTGACTGCCTGCGTCAGGACCAGCGAATCAGAGCTGGTCAAGACCGCACTCCACCTCCACGAGGTGGTCATGGAAACAGTCTGCAGCAGTGCAGTCTGGCTGAGCGAGTGTGGATCGCAATGGGAAGGCAAACCCGGTCCTAAAAAATGCCGTGCAGAAGTCGGATGTGTCGACCGAAAGGTGCAAATATCACAGCTTAGGCGTAAACAGACACAACGCAACCACCGTCCTTTTCAGGACGAACGAGGAAGAAATAGACCCCACCTCTCAATGTTGGACCTCGTATCGTGAAGTCTCTAACACTTAACTCCCAGACGGCAATAACTGCTACGGGACTACCTTTTTTTTTTTAAATTGCAAAGAAGCAGACGGCTATTTTATCACATAAACTCATAATTACTGTCAAATATTAAATGCTCAGTTTTCTTATATTTGTTATTTTAATTGGTTTTAAATTTAGCTTTCACTGTGCAAAGCGCGCCTTTTCCGTATTTTCTCGAAGAACAGAAGGGAATATGTCACTGTTCGTTTCACTTGGATAATTTAATAATATGTGGAATGGCTGTGAAGTTTTGACAAAAGATAGTTAAAGACAAGACAAAAAACGGTGATCAAATCGCGTAACAACAAATTTAATATTGTTATTTAACTAAGGTTGCTTTGCTTTTCGTTCTTTTGCAGCCAATACCAAGTTGAAGACTCCTTTGTATTATCTATACTGTAGATCTAGGCTTCTCCTGTGGCTTTTCTGCCATTCCGAAACGTGTAGAGTTGAAGTCATGAGCTCCAGTTTCTCCAGCTTGGTTTGCATTTAAAGGATCGTCACATCTGGTCCCTATAAACGAGGAATGGAAAACAACATGGAAGAACAGTAGAAAAGGCAGACACGCGTTCAAACTGCTGAAAGAACCAACAAGGACGTGCCAGGTCAGAGAAGAATTAAAGATACCATGGAACAAAAAACTGTGGCGTCTCCGTCTCGGTGCAGCATACTTTATGATAGAAGAACCACACTGCCAAGAATGTCAGGAAGAGAATGACATAGACCACTACCTGATCCACTGTAAAAAGTATGAACAACAAAGGCTTGAACTAAAAACTTACTATAGAAATCACAATATAGACATGACAGGTGATAAGGTTTTAAGTATAGATGCCCCAAGAGATGCCCAATAATAGATATATACATAAAACAAAGGAAAACATATAAGGTTAGTACTTCAGAAAAGACATTCAACTAAATAGAAATTAAGCAACAAGAACTAACAAATCATTTTTTTAAAAAAAGCAACAACAACAAAAACATAAAAAACTTAATAATTACTCATAGGACAAGGAAAGACAACGAGGTTTAAAAAAAAACTCAAAAAGAACAGATACTAAATAAATTAAAACCAAGTGTAAAGGACAATAGTTATCAATAAACAATACAAAAGAGAAAATAAAATGGACAAATACTAACATAAATTAAAATCAGCAACTGCTAAAGACAATAGTTATTTAAATTGAATACAAAATTAGAAAATAAAATGACACTAAATACCCCAATTATAACCAAATTTCAGGTTGAACAGGGTAGACCAAGATGGAACGAGAAGAGGCAATAACGGTCAGCTGTTAAGTGTCCGCTCTCCACCCATCACCTCTTCAAAACAACAACAAAATACAACAAGGTCCCAAGCAAGTAGTAACAAGCGTCTGGCATTCTGTGCATGCCCTGCCATCCAAGGGGGCTCTCCAAATATGCAGAGCTAAAATACTTTGCTCTGGTTCTGGGCTCTCCCAAGGAATTGTCACGTCCTGCACCGAACCACTTCTCAGCTTCCCCTCTCTATCACTGGGTCCATAGTGAGATCCTCCTGCATACAGTCAATCAGGTCAAGTGACGTCTCCAAGCTTAGTGTGCAATGCTAAATCCACTATCAACGTAGTCATATTTGAATCTGCCATCTTAAGGCATATATCACCAGCACACTTCTTTATGGTAGCGAGACATGGACAGCCTATGCTAAGCAATAGAAGAAGGCTCAATACCTTCCATCTACGGTGTCTACGCCACATCCTCGGTATTTCGTGGAACGTTAAAGTGACAAATATTGAGGTGCTGTCACGTGCTGGCCTTCAAAGCATGTATATACTGTTTAGGCAGCGGAGACTACGCTGGCTTGGCCATGTCCGCCGTATGAAGATGGTCGCATCCCGAAAGATATCTTCTACGGACAACTGGCAGACGGCAAAAGAACAGTTGGGCGACCACAGCTGAGGTTCAAAGATGTGTGCAAGAGAGACACGAAGGCACTGGACATAAATCCAGCAGCATGGGAGGATGAAGCTGCCGATCGCACTAAGTGGCGATGCTATCTGCGGCGCCACCTCAGTTTGGGCGAAAAGATGCTCACGCAGCAATCAGAGGAGAGGAGAAAGCGTCGAAAGGAACACCAGGAAAATAAACAGCTGAGGGCTGTCACCTCAGGGGCGCATTCCTGTAATCAGTTATGACTGAAGGAGCTATTATTATTATTATTGTCATATCTTAAGGCGGTTTGCGTTGCTCTATGTTGTGCACTTTGTGGCCAAGTGATACTTTGATAGTCAAGCCTATTTCACATTACGTTGATTTGATAATTCGATCACCCACTTTTTAACAACCTGTACAAATGAATAACCCCATTCTCAATGATTATTCGGGCCGCACCTGATTTTGGTTTTTTTTATTCCTCCCCCAAAGAACGAGTCAAACAACTGGTTTGAATGACTTGATAAACAATAGCCTTTCAGTCTTTCATGACAAAGCACAGACAGGAAATATAAGGTACAGAACATTAGGATTGGCCATTTAAAAATGGCGCAACGGTGTGTATGATGTCGAATGATATAATGGAACAGGGAAACGAGTGATTAAAAAAAAAAAAAAAAACTTGGTATTTATACGAGTCGAGGGCTGAGGGATAAACAGTGAGAGCTTGCGCGCGCGCGCGAGAGAGAGAGAGAGAGAGAGAGAGAGAGAGAGAGAGAGAGAGAGAGAGAGAGAGAGAGAGAGAGAGAGAGAGAGAGAAATTACAATAGTATACTATAGTAAGATCATGCTTGCGTAGAATAGGACTGAAATGGTATGACAAAGTCACAAATGTGGAATTGATGACAAGAACCAGACAAGTGCCAGTGGAACAAGAGTTGAGAAGAAGACGCTGGCGATGAATAGGACACACATTGAGGAAACCTGTTGATAGCATTACAAGGCAGTCCTTGTTCTGGAATCCGCATGGAAACAGAGGCAGAAGTAGACCAAAAACACATGGAGAAAAGAACTGGATACAGAGGTGAAAATGATGAGGAAAACACGGAAAGAACTTGAGCGGATGGCACAGGACAGGAAGACTTGGCATGTGTTTGTTGAAGGCTCATGCTTCTCAGGGAGCTAAAGGGTATTGATTGATAGTAAGATCTGCTATCCGAACCAACTACTATCCATATAGCTCAATTAGCCTGCACCTAACTAGAAGCACCCCACCATAAATTGGTACTACATTTATGAAATACATCTAGGAACTGAACCGCATGAAAGAGGCGAGGAAGACGCGGAAACACCCTGAGTTGATGGCCCGATAAACAGGAGGACTTTGCTGAAGCCTATACTCCCTGGGGAACTGAAAGGTAATAAGTAAAGGCTGTAATTTATCTACCGTTTCTTGTGGCATTGTTTAATATATATGCTGTATGTAATGAATCCTCTACCATCATACTATATTGCTCTCTCTGTCTCTCGCTATTGACATTCTTCAAAATGTATCTACTGGGCGTTTGTTGGTTTTTGAACTGATAGTTGATTTATTTATTCTTGTACTGATATTGCATGGATATTTTTTTATTTTTTTTATTTATTTGTCTTTTTGTTTTTCCTTGTCATTCTCACTTGTTCTGGTTGTTTTATGTTGGTTCTTATTTTGGTAATGTAAACCTTTATTATATATTGGGTAGGTGATAAGATCTTATCAACTAGTTGATAAGATCTTTCTTTGGGAGACAGACGTCATCATCAGTTGATAAACTCTTTTAATACAAGACCCTTGCCCTGAGCAAGAGACATGCTGAAAAATCTGAAGCTCACTCGAACATCACCAGAGTTAAATACTGTGTTGTTGTGTTGCTCGTGGTTTGAGTATGGAATGTCAACTTGACCTACGCAGTGGTGTGTAGACATAGATTGAGTGTGTAATATGCGAATGATAGGAAGAGTTCGTGGTGTTGACAAATGTTCTTTTCTCACACTCATGTATGGCTGGAAGACAAAGGTCAGCAACGACTGTGTACCTTTACTACAGTTTAATTGGACGTACACACTCGACAGCACAGATAGTGACAAATCACAGGTTGGCATAATACATCATGGTACAGTGGATAAATGGTCTTGCAATGTTACATGGGCACTCATGTAGAATAATAGTATAATGGACTGTCAATAGCCAAGCACTCAGTATTGCCCATATATATATCATCTGAGTTTACTGACAAAGCACGTCAGATTATAAACAATATCCAAGATGACTTCTAGACCTAATCTCGTCTAGTGAAGATTCCTTAACATAATGTCCAGCACAGATTTTTCCATATAATCAAATTGAACCGCTAGCAATGGGTTCTCATGTGTAGCAGTGATCTCTGGACTAATCAAGCGATAATACGGGCATCCCTTTTCTCTTCTTGAAAGTCACTAAATGTTTTTACAAGATGGCTTCTCTCGTGAGCTGTCACTCACGTTTGGATATAGATAATGAATCTGTCTTAAAGTTAGTCATTCATTAAATGTTTCATTGCTCTGTAGATTCTATCATGATACAATTGACTGCATTCTACAGGATATAGTGCTGCTAGGAATCAGAGTCGTTTTCCATCTAGTTAAATGCATCCTCTCAGATGTACAAGTCATACCTATCGAAAAAACGGTGGCTTCGTACGAGAGTTCAAAAGAGTATCTTTTATTACCTGCGTATCAGAAATATGATTCTGCCATTCCTTGGCAATAAGAATAAACACTGGGGTAAAGCATACACGATAGGTCTAGACGACTATCACTTTCCCCATAAATATAGAGATCACTTTTTCCCGGCGACAAGCCGACATAGCAAAACACAGCCCCCATGATCAGGGCGAAGCCAAAACACACCTCTCTCTAGAGACACATCCGCCGAACAGCCTTTGACTTCTCTAGAGACAAAAGAACATATAGTTCGACTTAGATATGTAAAGATATACAGATATAAGACAGACTCGTCCTACTCAGCCAAACAATACACATAAATTCAGGCCATAGATATTCTGAAGCATGAACAATCTATTACTACCCAAACAAAGAATAAATCGCAGTAAAACTGGATTCATCCGCGGAGTTCGATCGAAAGAGACGACACAACTTTCAAGGGAAGTAACTCAATAATGACTTTCCCTTAAGCACTAAAAAATATCTATTTTGTTTACAAAATATTTGCGAACATAACAAGTATACCAATGTATAATATTGTAAGATATCAAAGACTGCACGTAACAGTCTTACCACACCTCCCGGGAAAAAAAATGGAACATTTTTTTTTTTGAAATACATCTAGGAGCAACGTACAATAGGCTCACAACGCATGAATAATGCGTAGATGAAAATATCAGGAATAAATATAACGCCTAATATGAGGCTAAGTCGACATATGGAGCGACTGGTGAGAATGTGTCTCATAAACTGAGAGAAATTATTTCTCTACAAGTATATTTTTCCAGGAAGGTGTCATCAAAGTATAATACAATTCTGGCAATTACACGATGCCTAAAAAATTCATACCATAGTTTCGTATTAGATATCTTACATTTATGATTTATGAAGAAAAATCATCAAAGCACAGCGGTGAATAAACATCAATGAACCGCTATGTAGTGATACAATCATTATATTATTAAATTACAAATGTGTATCTATTATGATATAGAAAAGGAACTACTATAGAACTAGACATATCAAGAATTCTAAGCCCTAATAGTTATGTGGAATCATGTGGGCATCTTGACAGAATGTCTGCCATCACATTATCTGATCCACGAATAGCTCGCACAGAGAAATGAAAAGTTTGAAGAGCAATTGCATATCGAGTAGACCTCGAGCTCTTCAAATTCTTACTCTGTATAGCAGTAAGAGCTTTTTGGTCGGTTTCTACTATGAAATGTGCGCCTAGAAGGAATCTCTGTAGTTTGAGGATCGACCAAACCATAGCTAATAGCTCACAGTCTAAAACCGAATAATTCCTTTCTGCCGCATTAAGTTTTCTGGAAATATACATTACAGGATGCAGAGTTCCAGAGTACTCTTGCATTAGTGCCGCTCCAATCCCAGTGGATGAAGCGTCACTACGAAGAACGAATGTCTTATCTTTAGTAGGTAGCACTAAAATAGGTGGTGTTGAAAACAATGTTTTAATCTTATCCAGAGAGCATTGGCATTCCTGAGACCAGTGGACCATATTAGGCGAACCTTTCTTTAGAAGTGTCGAAAGAGGTGCCATGATAGAGGATAGATTCTGAATGAATCTGCCATAAAATTGAATAAGAACTAACAGACTTCTCACCTGTTTTTTAGTCTTAGGGATCGAGATGTTAAGTATCTTACTAGTATTATGGTCCTCTGTCTTTAGGAAACCATGACCAACTCGGTGGCCTAGGAAAGAAATTTCGCTAAAACCAATATAGGCTTTAGAGGGTTTCGCTGTCAGGTTGTGCTCGCGCAAAGTAGACAGCAATTCATCTAACCCTGAATAGTGATCTTCCCAAGTATCGCTGAAAAGACAGATGTCGTCTAGATATGCAATGACATCTGACCGATAAGATAGGATTCGGCGCATCATGCGCACGAATGTAGCTGGTGCGTTCATAAGACCGAAAGGCATAAAATTCCATTGGAACAAACATCTAGGTGTTGAAAAAGCCGTGAGAGGTTTGGCGCGTTCAGATAAAGGAACTTGCCAATATCCTTTAGACAAATCAAGTTTAGTGAAAAAATGAGATTTGGAGAGTCGAGTAAGTAGCTCTTCCAGTAAAGGCATAGGTTCGGCATCGAACTTCGTTACTTG
Source organism: Oreohelix idahoensis (assembly GCA_024509875.1). Taxonomy (NCBI): domain Eukaryota; kingdom Metazoa; phylum Mollusca; class Gastropoda; order Stylommatophora; family Oreohelicidae; genus Oreohelix; species Oreohelix idahoensis. Next base: position 47,494 of record JAMPIV010020177.1, on the reverse strand, counting down.
ATTCAATTTTCGATAGTCAACGCAAAGACGTATGTTATTGTCTTTTTTACGAACAATAACCATCGGCGAAGAATATGCAGAGGTGGATGGTTCGATTATTTTCAAATCTATCATCTCATCCAACTCTTTCTCAACCTGTGCTTGGAAATGTATAGGTATAGGATAAGGTCTAACCCTAATAGGAGTATGGTCAGTTAGAACAATGTCATGTTCAATGACATGCGTTTGTCCAGGGATGTCAGTGAGTACATCCTGAAATGTTTGCAACATAGTTGAAACTTGTCGCTGTTCTCCTAGAGACAAATCAGGAGAGACAGTAACGTTCTTCCATGATTCACTAGAATGGAGTGGGATCATTGGAAGAGGAAGATTTACATCTGAAAAACTTGTTTCCTCATCCTGTATCACGGACAGTGATGAGTAATGACCATGTTGTACTGGAGAATTGTCCGTTGCTTGGAAAATGGGTTGCAAATAATCCGGACGTTCATGGAATTCAGTAAGCATATTGATGTGGAAGGTTTTATGCTTCCCATCAATATTGACAATATAGTCGACATCGGAAATTTTCGATATTATATCGTACGGACCTTTCCAAGAAATAAGTAATCTGTTTTCCCTACAAGGTAGTAATACAAATGCTTTGTCACCAGGACAAAGTTGTCGTAAGCATCTCTTCTTATTGGCAAATTGCCTTGCCTTCTGTTTCGCAAATTCAGAAGAAGAAGTTGCTAATTTGCATGCTTCGATAATCTTTTGTCTCAACGCGATGACATATTCGTAGGATGACTTTGTGTCATCGTCAATATTGTCAGCTGTTATGAGATCATGAAGCAGCGACATAGGGCCACGCGGACGCGCGCCAAAGACGAGTTCAAAGGGAAAAAATCCTGTATGTTCATTGGGTACCTCTCTGTAAGCGAAGAGGGCCGCAGGTAAAACTCTGTCCCAGTCTTGAGGATGATCCTCAGTTATCTTCCCTAGTAAGTTTTTAAGTGTTCTATTAAGGCGTTCGACCATACCATTAGACATTGGATGGTAGATACTACTTAAAGATCTATCTATCTGCAGAGTAGACATTACTTGAGACATGGTATCTGATATTAGTTGGGTGCCATGGTCTGACAATATCTCTCCGGGGAACCCCAGACGAGAAAATATAAGCCAAAGAGCATCTGCAATATCAGCAGTAGTAATGCTCTTCAGAGGAATAGCCTCTGGCCAACGTGTGCACATATCAACACACGTCAAGATAAACTGATGTCCTCTGGCAGACTTGATCTTAAATGGACCAATAATGTCTATGGCCATTTTTTGAAACGGCCGAATAGGAATGTCCGCCGCCTGAATGGGTGCAGCATGCCGTGGACCTTTGGATTTAACTTCCTGACATACTTTACAAGATCGACAATAAATCCGTATGTCCTTGTTTACCAATGGCCAAAAGAAAGCCGCAAGGACTCTTGACTTAGTACGGGAAAAACCCATGTGTCCAGCACACTGAGAGTCGTGAGCGTGCTGCAAAATTTTAACTCTCAAATTCTTGGGAACCAGGATTTGAGAATGACTTGACGTAATGGAGTCTTGAACCATACGTACAAGTACGCCATTCTTCTTTGTAATCCACGATTTACGACTTGTGTCTTTATTCGGATCACCTTTAGTTGCAAGAATGAAGAATTTCTTCAGAGTGGGATCATCTTCTTGCTGTTTTATAAACGAGTCACGAGAAATTACCAAGGGATCACCTTGGTTATGCACTTCATTATCTTCAGTAGATGAAGTTTGAGGCATATTAAGAGCCTGCGCTCTAGTGACTACAGCGTTAGCAATCTGCATGTTTTGCCTTTCCCACGCGGAAATTTGTTGCGGAGTGCATTCTTTGACTCCATGAATGCGACCGATGATGAGGTCAGCGATCGGATTCGGAAGAAGACATGCGTGTACATCTCCTATAAAGAAAGGAGTAGCAATCCTAATGATAGCAGTAGAGTATTTCTCTAATGTGCCGCCAAATGTTACACATTTGACTACTTGTCCAGTGGCACGGGAAGGATCTACGAGTGACTGCCTAACACCAATTGTGGTGCATCCAGAATCAAATAGCACAGAGACTGGATTGTTATTTACTAAACCCTTATGTAAGACAAGAGAACCTCTTCCATCATGCGCGACTGATGCAGGAAGAGCAGGAAGAGGATGGCCACAGCTTAAAGTAGACACTGTGGTTGGCTCAAATAATGTTTTGCATTGGGGGCACTGAGATGCTCTCCCAAAATCAAAAGCGGCACATGCCATATTACTAGCATCATTATTATCTTTACTCTGTTTATAGGCTTCATGGGACTCTTGTTGTGCAGAGTTTGCCTGAAAATGTGGTTTATGTCTTTTGTTTTGAGATCTACCTCGGTTATTATCACCTCTGTAGTTATTGTTACCTCTATTGTAACCCCTATTTGGGTTTGAGTCATAGTTCCCTTGGTTACCATTATCATATTCATTATAATGAGTATCTCTGTAATTATGATCTTGTTGACTCCAAGACGGATAACCCGGATAGTTTCTATAATTACTTCCTCTACGGAAATTCCTATAATTATGACCACCCCTGTGTCGAGAGCTATCAGCTCGTCTCCAGTTCTTTGAAGAAGAACCCTGAAATGATTGGTTACCTTGGTTTTGATAACTATTATGGTTACCTTTTTTATCAAATCTGTTTTGAGGTCCCTGAAATCTGTGTGAATGATTGGGATTGTATGGTGTTGCTGAAGCAACTGGCATACTCTCCTTAATCTTAGTGTTGCCAAAAGTCACGTCGGGGTGTGCAGTGACATATTGGGAACAATATTCTTCCATTTCCTTTAGAGATTTGGGTTTACGCTCATGTATAAATTCCAGGAATGGTTTGTTAACACATGACATAATCTTATCTCTGAGCAACAAATCCATAAGTCCTTCATACGTTTTTTCTGTTTTGGAAAGCTCAATCCAACGATCAACTGTGAGACGTGCCTTTGCAGTGAATTCTGAGAATTCTACACCTGTCTCAGGCACCATCGTCTTAAATAAAAGGCGATAGCCTTCCTCACTTAGCTGGTATTTCTTTATCAAAGCCGCCCTAATGACATCATAATTATCCTTATCTGCTTCTCCTACAAGGCATAATCTAGTCAAAGATTCACCTTTCAAGTTTTCTGCTAATTGATTAGCGTATTGTGATTTATCCACATTATGTGTACGACAAGAACGTTCAAATCTATCCAGCCAGAATGTAATATCGTCACTGGACTGATTGAACGGTGGAACCTTAACCTTGTAAGTAGAAGGTTTACCATTACCACTAGATGCCTGATTAACATTACTCATACTTGTCAATCTCAATTTCTCTAACTCAAATTCATGTTCTCTTATTGCTTTTTTTTTCTTCAGCTTCTCTGTCTAATCTTTTTTGTTCAGCATCCCTGTCTAATCTTTTTTGTTCAGCTTCCCTGTCTAATCTTTTTTGTTCAGCTTCCCTGTCTAATCTTTTTTGTTCAGCATCACTGTCTAATCTTTTTTGTTCAGCATCACTGTCTAATCTTTTTTGTTCAGCAGCAGCTTCTCTTTCTAATTTTTTTTGTTCAGCTTCAAATCTCCTTTGCTCCACCTGCATCTGCAATTTCTTTTGTTCAGCAGCAGCCTCAGCTTCTCTTTCTAATCTTTTCTCTTCAGCCATAGCTTTTCTCTCTTCTGCAGCAGCTTTTCTCTCTTCTGCAGCTAATGCTTTGTCATATTGAGCAACTGCCCATTCTTCTAATTGTTGACCAGTTTTATCAAGGGATTTCCCTTGTGTAATGAAGTATTCTAATGTAGACATGATGTCTAACAATAATACTAATCACTTGAAACAATAATAATACCACAAGTTCTTAATGACTTGATTAATCATATACTATCCCAATATCTGTGGGTCACAAGCCTTAATAAGGTCTTGTATAACAGTAATAATAATCAAGTACTGGTTTATACCATAATCCAAGTGCAGTGCACAGGCAATAGTGTCTTATGAAATATACCTATATAAAAAATATGTCAACCAACAGAATACATAAAGTACAAATAGGACTGACAATACGAAAACGTTTGCAGAAATCAAATAAATCAAATAGGGAAATCAATGAAAATAATCACTGAATCTGCAAGGGATAACAACACAAATGACGTCACAGTATATGAATATAAATTGTGAATAGAACTGAAAGATAGAAAAGGGTAGACCAACAAATTACAAACAAATCCAAACAAAACTAAAGAACAAAGAAATATTACAAAAATAACAATAATTACAGTCTTCACAGCTAACACAAATAGCAACTAGTTGTTGCAAGCAAATTTCCAATTAAGGAAATTGCACCTAAAGAAAACGCCCACAACGGACCCTCTATGACGTGGGATATTCTGTTGTGAGGACTCCGCCCAACCTTAAACACAACCCGCTGACATATAAACTAACATACTGTACAAATAAATAACATGTAAACATAAATATATAAATTATGTGTATGATAGTATGTGTTGCGAAATAGGCTCAGTTTTACAGTAATGGCAAAGTTATGCTTATGGAAATAAACAAACTGCCACTTTATTCAATTAAACATTCTGGCCTTAAATATTAAAGTTCATATATAGAAAACAAGAAGATCCATCGATGAAAATAGGACTTCTTAGTTCAATAATACTGTCTTCCTGTTAATATTGACAAGAATTGATCCAACTGTTCTGTGAAACTCTGTAATGTCTAATGTACAAATGTCAACAACGCTGACCTACATACTGCATTCACTTGACAGGTCACGCGACGAAGTGTTGACACAGAGCAAACCAATACTGCAAGTGTGTCGTATTAGCCACAGGAAACGGTCTGGTATCGGTAATCTGTTGACTTCTGAACTTCTGCGAGGTCAAACCCAGAAAGCTGGTCCACCAGTTGATAAATAATGACCCAGTGTTAACTATTTCTGGTCACTGTAAAAGCTCGGTGTTGTTTGCTCCACTGTAGTGTACACAAACTAGTGCGACAATCCCAGCAATCAGTGGTGTTAATGATGGGTGTGTGCTGGAAGACAAAGGTCAGCAACGACTGTGTACCTTTACTACAGTTTAATTGGACGTACACACTCGACAGCACAGATAGTGACAAATCACAGGTTGGCATAATACATCATGGTACAGTGGATAAATGGTCTTGCAATGTTACATGGGCACTCATGTAGAATAATAGTATAATGGACTGTCAATAGCCAAGCACTCAGTATTGCCCATATATATATCATCTGAGTTTACTGACAAAGCACGTCAGATTATAAACAATATCCAAGATGACTTCTAGACCTAATCTCGTCTAGTGAAGATTCCTTAACATAATGTCCAGCACAGATTTTTCCATATAATCAAATTGAACCGCTAGCAATAGGTTCTCATGTGTAGCAGTGATCTCTGGACTAATCAAGCGATAATACGGGCATCCCTTTTCTCTTCTTGAAAGTCACTAAATGTTTTTACAAGATGGCTTCTCTCGTGAGCTGTCACTCACGTTTGGATACAGATAATGAATCTGTCTTAAAGTTAGTCATTCATTAAATGTTTCATTGCTCTGTAGATTCTATCATGATACAATTGACTGCATTCTACAGGATATAGTGCTGCTAGGAATCAGAGTCGTTTTCCATCTAGTTAAATGCATCCTCTCAGATGTACAAGTCATACCTATCGAAAAAACGGTGGCTTCGTACGAGAGTTCAAAAGAGTATCTTTTATTACCTGCGTATCAGAAATATGATTCTGCCATTCCTTGGCAATAAGAATAAACACTGGGGTAAAGCATACACGATAGGTCTAGACGATTATCACTTTCCCCATAAATATAGAGATCACTTTTTCCCGGCGACAAGCCGACATAGCAAAACACAGCCTCCATGATCAGGGCGAAGCCAAAACACACCTCTCTCTAGAGACACATCCGCCGAACAGCCTTTGACCTCTCTAGAGACAAAAGAACATATAGTTCGACTTAGATATGTAAAGATATACAGATATAAGACAGACTCGTCCTACTCAGCCAAACAATACACATAAATTCAGGCCATAGATATTCTGAAGCAAGAACAATCTATTACTACCCAAACAAAGAATAAATCGCAGTAAAACTGGATTCATCCGCGGAGTTCGATCGAAAGAGACGACACAACTTTCAAGGGAAGTAACTCAATAATGACTTTCCCTTAAGCACTAAAAAATATCTATTTTGTTTACAAAATATTTGCGAACATAACAAGTATACCAATGTATAATATTGTAAGATATCAAAGACTGCACGTAACAGTAGGTAAATTTTAAATACAGTTTCTAGTGATGATGATGGACAGTTTTGTATTCTCAAGTATTCCATGAGTGCTTTTCTGTGATGTTCATATTTCTTGCATGTTAGCACATAATGTGCTATGGTTGTTCTTCTCCAGACATGTTACACAGTAGGGTTCCTCCACCATGAAATAGCCTGTTCCTAGTTGAAGTCTTATCAGTTTTCTATTGGACCTCATGAAGTCTAATCAGTTTTCTATTGGACCTCATGAAGTCTAATCAGTTTTCTATTGGACCTCATGAAGTCTAATCAGTTTTCTATTGGACCTCATGAAGTCTAATCAGTTTTCTATTGGACCTCATGAAGTCTAATCAGTTTTCTATTGGACCTCATGAAGTCTAATCAGTTTTCTATTGGACCTCATGAAGTCTAATCAGTTTTCTATTGGACCTCATGAAGTCTAATCAGTTTTCTATTGGACCTCATGAAGTCTAATCAGTTTTCTATTGGACCTCATGAAGTCTAATCAGTTTTCTATTGGACCTCATGAAGTCTAATCAGTTTTCTATTGGACCTCATGAAGTCTGCACCACTCATTCACATGCTCTTACATCTGTGGTTTCTGTAACAATTTGTTTTACATGATGAGGTTCCCAGCCTCATGTACAATCTCATATTAGTCGCTGCATACGACATACTTGTCGGTACAGTAATCCTTTTTTTTTAAATTTGTCTCATAAAAAAAAAACACCGGGAATTACACGGGACAGCCAATTACGTGTCACAAGATGATTGTCAATATTCGATCTTTCAGAAGCTGAGCATTGTAGGTTGTAGTTTTCCCAAATTCATTTCCAAACAAAAACTTCAGAACCAGTAATTTTAGAACAATATTGTTGTAGACAATAAGTGCAGGTGCATTATATCAAGTTCAAATGATCAAAATTATAGTTGTGTGTATAAGGTCACAATTAAGTTGTATTTTTTAGTGACACTCAAACGTTAGCAATCGCTTTGTAATGAAACTATAATTTTCAGCTAAAAAAAAGCGTGGTATCAGAAATATTACCAATTTGAAAACAAAGTTCTCAACTGTAACGGTAGCAACAACGCTTAATGCCCAAAAAAATAATTGCTTAGGACACGACTCTTAAATACGAGCAAGCCTGCTCGTCAATAATTAGTAACACCAGACGGCGGAACAAACAAAGACACTAGTAACAGAATGAACAAAGCCAGAACAGCCTTTGCAAATCTAAACAACATTTGGAAATCTTCTCTGTACAGCACAAACATCAAATTAAGATTATATGAGAGTTGCGTACTTTCTGTACTTTTGTATGGCGCGATGTGCTGGAGAGTAACAGAAAAAGAAATGTCCAGGTTATCCTCAATCCACACAACCTGCCTAAAGAAAATGCTTCCAATTTTTTGGCCGAACACCATCTCCAACCAGGAACTACTTACACGGTGCAGTCAAAAAGGCATGCACACCATCTTTGCAGGCAGACGCTGGAACTGGGTTGGTCATGTCCTCAGAAGAAACCCTCACAACATCACCAGAACTGCTATGCTATGGACTCCAGAAGGATGGCAAAAGAGAAGCAGACCAAAGACAACCTGGCAGAGAACAGTGGACGCTGAGATGCAAATCATGAACCAGAGTTGGGGCACGGCACGAAGGATGCAAACTAGGGACAGTTTGTTGCTGCCCTACAAGACGCCACTAGGCGTGATGGCCACTGACCGATTTTTCAGCCACGGGCTAAGGATCTAAGAAGAAGATACTCGTCAAACCGATGACGGAAGAATAATTAAAGCCAACTTCTTAAACTGTCAGCATCTGCAGCAGTTAGAAAACTTAGAAGTATGAATAGGTAAGTAGAGTGTAATTTGAGTAAATTGCTTACCAGCTCGTTTATCACCACCTTTTTGTGAATATATGGTTATCTCTAGAATTGTTGCCTTGGTAATTTGTTTCCTGAGTATATACTTTAAGATTGTCTCGGTTCCTTGCTGGTGTAAGCGCTACATAAATTTGTCCACGAGCAAAGATTACTCTACCACGTCATACACAACAAATTGATACAGACTTCAGTGCTGCTTGGTGCAGGCTTCATGTAGGGGCAGTAGTTGCAATAGTGGCTCCATGCTCCATAAGGTGTGAGAAGGAAAATGATAATGATGAAAGACTGCTTCTACATGATTGTCCCTGGAGGTTCGAAGTGGCTAAGAGGTATGGTGCCTGCCTCTAATTCTAAAGGTACCAGGTTCGGTTCCCAGTACAGGGAATATGTTTGATGGAGTTTTTTTTTTTTTTTCATAACTAGTATGTCCTAATGATATCACACTCCCCCTGATCTCATGGGTATTGAGATCGGAAGTCTAGCCTTCTCAGATAAGGACGAAAAAATAGGAGGTCCCGTGTGCAAGTTGCGCACGTTAAAAACTCCTCGGCAGTTGGAAATCGTAGAGAGCAGACCAATCAGGCCGCTACCCTGGCAAAATTTACTGAAAAATAGGAAAAACCTACCCACCACAACAATATTTATAGAATGTGTGATTCCTGTATACACACACTGGAATCCTCGCCAGTGCTACGGAGTTCATGCACTGTGCTGAGATCCTCCTTGTGTGATCTTCGGGAGTAGATCGGAGTACTGATGGAGTTGTCCATGTGCAATGAAGATGGTCCTCAAAACCAAACCAAACCAAATGATTGTCCCTGTACTTTCTGGATTGTCATAACAAAAGCTAAGATCATTGAAAAACTGACGATTTCTCAAGAGAAAGGAAGGCTGGCATTGCTTGGCTTTAATTTGATGCGTGGAACGACAACTCGTCCGCCTTAATTACTGCCTGTGAGAATGTTTTTTATTTTGAAGCATGCAGTCATCAGTGTAGCTGGTCCCCTTGCAAGAGTCATGTGTCGAAGGATTCTTGCAGTTGTGGTTTCTGGGACAATTTATTTGACACGATGATTTTGCCATTCTCCTATTACTCGCCTGTTACGACATGTCTGAGCAAGCAGTGGGTCTATTCGTTATTTGCCTCCTCAGAGACCCCCCCCCCCCCCCCCAACGGAGGAACTACAGGGGTCCTGATACCTTAGCTGCATCTGTAATTTTTACTAAGTGTTTTTTTCTTCCCAGCATAATTTTCTTTTCTGCTCCTCACATCAAGCAGTCACGTGCTGACGCTGTTGTAGTTTCTGTTGTAATTTGTTTTACATGATGAGGTTGCCAGGGCCACTTACTACCTCGTATTAGTCGCCTGGTACGACATGCCAGAGGACGTAGTAGTACTATTCTATATTTGTCTCTTCGTAAACCTCCCCTGGAACTACAAGAGGCGATAAGGGTTTTTGTTTTGTTTTGTTTGGTTGATGATTACTTATATCTGAGAGTGTCTTCCCAGTAGAATCTTGTTAACTTGGCCTTTGATTGGATATTTTGCATTACATCAAACCTCGTCATAACAAGCTGTTATCGGCGTCCATATAGGCGCGAAATCTGCTTTATGCCGGCTGTGACAGTCTGTCAATTAGACTTGAACACGACGACAGAAATTGTCTATTTCACACAGGCTCTTCTTATTTCAGCGCATGAGAAGCTCGCGATGATCGCCTTGGGGGGCCCACACGATGGATGAGATAACAACAGGCTTGGTTTTATTGTAAGTTTTCTAAGTTTTCTCGGAGGTTCTATCATGATTTTCTTATTCGCTCCCTATATAGCACGGAGTAACTACTGTAGCTGGTCAACTGAAAGGAAGTATGCATAAAGCATTCAAATCCTCTTGCAGCGGTGGTTTCTGAAGTGATGCGTTTTACGTGATGATGTTGTCAACGTGTATTAGCCGCCTTGTACAACATGCCTGACGGGACACTAGTCTATCTATCTATCTATCTATCTATCTATCTATCTATCTATCTATCTATCTATCTATCTATCTATCTATCTATCTATCTATCTATCTATCTATCTATCTATCTATCTATCTATCTATCTATCTATCTATCTATCTATCTATCTATCTATCTATCTATCTATCGGTCTGTCTGTCTGTCTGTCTGCCTGTCTGAATGTCTATCTATCTATCTATCTATCTATCTATCTATCTATCTATCTATCTATCTATCTATCTATCTATCTATCTATCTATCTATCTATCTATCTATCTATCTGTCTGTCTGTCTGTCTGAATGTCTGTCTGTCTGTCTGTCTGTCTATCTATCTATATACAGTATGTCTGATTTTCTATCACTTTTCTGTAAACAGTAGACCTCACTATACCAGGCCTCAGCTTTATGAGGTGGGGTGACAGGTCCCATTTCTCGCTGCCGTTACCTTGCCTAACTCAAGAGCCTAATAAGGTACCCCTTTACAGCTAGGTATATTGATATGTCGGCGTCTGTGGCCTAATGGATATGAACCCAGTTTCATAATCCAGATATGCCAGGTTCGAAACCTGCTGCAGGCGGTTTGGTAGCAGATCGCTTTGTGTGGATTTTTAACAATGGTATAAGCGCCGTACCGTTCAGAAAGCAATGGCAAACTACTGAATGAAAAAATTGCCTAGAAAAATCACGAACAGCCAATAAAAGCTGGGGTTGATTGCCACGTCCTGTAAAGGATAAGCAACTAACTTTATATTGATATATGTTTATTTCACAAGTCATTGAACGAGCATGTTGCAGGCTTACAATCACTGCGAGAATACAGTTACGTTTACACTACTTTACGGCTTAGCTATCTAAGGTGGAGGTAGGCGTCAAGGATATTTCGTTTCTTGGACATAAAGTTGGTCATCACTTTTTAAAACCTAAACATCAGACAAGTTGGTCATCACTTTTTAAAACCTAAACATCAGACTGTTCTTTGTATTTTGGATCGTACTATACCACACCTTAAGAAGCAAGTTCGAACGTTGTTAGGATTTTCTGTCCTAAATGTGTTCCCTACTTTTGTTGTACTGTTATACCTGGCGAGATATCACCTGTCACACTGCTGCAGTATGATAGATTTGTGATGGGGATGGCATATGGGATATTATCAAAAAGATCTCCAGGAATTGGCTTGTTAAGAAAGAATGAGACCTTTCCGAGATAAGGACAAGAAGAAAAGAAGCGAGTGCTCTCCATTAGAGAGTGTTTTCTAATACATTATGAAGGATTTTCTGTATCCCTGCGACATTAAATTCTTTCTCCGAAATCTCAATAAAGAAAGAGCCCCCAACCTTACAAGTGAAGGATTTTGCCTGTAGGTAAATACTTAACACAGACAGCACGAGTAATACCATTAAATAACGAATTAAGGATCAACAAAGCTATATGTTTATTTGTTAAATATATACACGTATAGGGTTATAAGAAAGTAAAAATGATGATTGTGAAAGACAATTCACAGATGAAATGGAAAGATGTAGTTAATTAAATATGATAGTGGAACTAGGTAAATAGTGAAATGATAATGAAATATATTAAGTGTTACCACACTGATGACAAATCTACAGTGTCTGTAAGTCTTTCAAATTTCCTCCACTGTATGATTATACATAGGTATGCACCGACTGTCCAATGTCTGTTTCGCCGTGTGGGTTATCTCCATAAAGAGTATTTATTGCTGAAGCTCTTGCACGTAAAGTAGTGAGAACATGTACGATGTAATGTCCCTCAACGCTTGAAAATCTCTCTAGCGTAGACAAACTGAGGAAGCTGTTTGCTGTCTGATCTTGATAAATGCACTGGCTTGACTTGAGCTCTTCGTGAAATTATCTTCTGGTATGAGTAGGCTTCCGGCAATGAGCTTGATTGAATGAATTTACGTCGTGCTTTACACGCTTTGAGTAGATGAATTCTCTTTATGCACTGACGCGATGAGTAATTGAATTTGGCTTAGGTAATAAGCTTTTGGGTGATTTGAACTTGATATACAAACGAATAAACTTGTGAGTACTTTATATATATATATATATATATATATATATATATATATATATATATATATATATATATATATATATATATATATATATATATATATATATATATATATATATATATATATATATATATATATATAATTTGGCGAATCAGCTTGTGTGATTGTGAACTTGATATCTTGACGAATCAACCCACCTCAAATGGGTTAAGAATTATATCCAGACTTGATGCACAGAAAGGCCGTAATGTCATGGACATGTTTAAGATGCAGTCGTCCCTCGGAAGGGGGGGGGGGGGAGGGTTTAAGGTTCTTAATTAACATAAAATCTTAACTCTTCACACTTGAAGTATTATACTTCTTAATTTTAGAAGATACTTCTAATCCTTTGGTCTGTCCTCTAACGGAATCATTCTTACTACTCTTCTTCTGGCTGTCTATTATCTCTCCTTGATGAAGATAGGAAAACGCAGTTAAAATGTGTTAGGTGTTAAGGTGAATTTTCTGCCCACGCACAAATGTCACCTTGGGAGGTTCGGTTGGGTAGAACCCCAATCACGGTTAAGTTTAATTTAAGATTCTAATTTCAAACCAACCACAGGTAAGGCGTTTGATTTTTAGTAGATGTTACCACCCCCTCCCCTTCTCCCTTCTCATTCTGAAAGTTTCTGCACGACTATATACTGTATTGCCCCTTACGCGTTTTTTTAAAAACCAAAGCCATTATATCACGCAACCTGTCCTTAATCATTACATCTGATAATCTCTTCTATGGTTGCCCTCACTTCTCATCTTGTTTATTATAATAAGACGTCTTGTCGGAAGTGATTATATCATTTTTTGGTGTCCCAATACTCAAGATTGTTATAGAGGCCTGTTGGAAATCGTTACGTGGTGTGTCTAGCGTCCAAACTGATAAAACCAAGACTACATTGGAAGTTGCATTTTTCTGCAAGTCATGTTCATGAATTAAACATTCGTTATCTCAAATCACCGACTCAAATTTTTGTTGAAAATTACTTGCTTAACCATCTGGCTTACGCAATAGTCTAGCGACCAACATCAACCAAATGTTGACCTAACCTTTATTGTTCCATCTGGCTACGCGAGTACTGATCGCTTTCAAATGATAACATGTCATGCAGTCAAGTCAAAACGTGAGGAGTGGCGAAGTTTCTCAACTCGAGGATAAGATAACATTGATAGGTGCAGGTGTAAACAAAAGATAATGAACGGATGAGAAAGAAGAAGGGATGTTACAGTGCAGGGAAACGAAGATGGTCACAGATAAATTAACGATTGAATTATGACTTGTCACACATAGAAACCTGCTCCTTAAGTATGACGACAGTTAAGAATCTGTGGGCTTAGTTTTCTCGCTCGGTGATTATACCTGTACTCTTATACCTGTACTCTTTTTTGTAATCAAAGGAAGATCCCCCTGCTACCTATTTTGGTTATTTCACTGAAACGACCAGCACATGTGATAGAATGTAAGTGAGAAAGTACATTTAGAACGCTGAACAAAACACTAGGTGGTTACAGGTCGTGGTATTTTGGACGCAAGGACGTTACCATCTATTTGAGTTTTCATGTAATATTAAAGTTTAAGCATTATTTCTTTCCTTTTTTTTTTTTTAAGTGTAGTAGTTTTGTACATATTGACGAAACATGAATGACGATTGATAAAATATAAAATGTTCTCCAAATATACCGGCCCCGAAAACTGGCCTCTCTTACTAGAGCCTTGAAAAATGGGTCCCGAAAACTAGCCTTTTGTCCTTTAAGAGTTAATAAAACACTGTTTATAGTTACAGTGAGATGCACGCGTATTCAACATCATCATTTTCCTTTGCGCTTCTTAATGGTTACCACACTGCGCTGGCGATCTGGTGATCCAGGTTCAAGCCCGGGCGAGGACATTTAAAGTCGTGTCGTGGACCGGGACTTGGATAATTCAAGTTCCTGGCGAAGACATTTGAAGGAGTGTCGACGACCAGGGACTGGAATAACCTGAACGGCTCCTGAGCCGACCCAGCTCTAATGGGTACCCTCCGAAGACGGCGAGTATCTGCCTGAATGGCGAGAGGACACCTGTCAGTGTACAGGGAAAGTAGGATACTCACGTAAAATCAGTCTCAGGTTAGATATACTAACCGGAGATTTCGCCTCGAGTAATAGCGGGCGTACGTTAAAAAAACAAAAACAAAAAACAGAGTATGCAGTCACCATTGCAGGAACACTCCCACAAGCATTCACATGATATTGCAACGGCGGTTTATGCTACAATTTGTTTTGCATGATGAGGTTGGCAGCCCAATGGACTACTTCATATTTGTCGCCATCTTCGACATGCACGAGGGAGCGGTTATTATATTCTTTCTTTGTCTCTTCAGACAGCCTCGGAAACTGCACGCGGCGACACAAGCGTTTTGGAGGCGGTTAAAAAAATGTGTGACCGGACGCCATCTTGTACGATTTACTGCGCTAGAAATGACCATTTAACCAGGAACAGTGGTACCTGCATTCGTTTAACATCATTATATTAAAGCTTTAGCATAATGTGGGTTCGTTATATCTTTTTTTAATACGGATATCTTCTTCTTCTCCTTCCTCTTTGTACACTCTCAGACGTCCACTTGAATGTTTTCAAAGAAAGCACTAGTCAGTTTGAGGCTATTTGAATCTCCGTAGAGCTTTTCTACGATTAGTACTGATGTCGGCCATATGCGCTTTTTCTGTTCCTCATATGTTGGGAAATTTTGAAGCAGACGTTTAGCAGTCATTTTATCAGTGCCACAGTTTCACTGATCAGTAGTTCCTATCTTTAGCTTGTTGAATAGACGGTATCTCAATGTATGGCCAGTGCAGAGTCTGAAGATTACCACTTGTTCTCTTCTGCTGAGCTGGTAGTATGCATCATTTCGTATGTGACCTGGATGCTCTACACCCCATTTGTTTCTGTATCTGATTCTGATAAAACTCTTTGCCTCCTTGAAAGTTACGCGTGCATCAGATTGATGTAGATTTCCACCTTCCTTTGCCTATCTGTCAGCCTCTTCATTACCGGTGATATTACCTTTAATAACTCAACGAAAAATTATCGTCTCCAAATAACACTTAACTGAAGTGTTCAGGTAAATTCTATGCATGAGTACTTCATGCAAATAAAGACAGACCTTTCCTAACATTGCAGGATTGATTCCAGCCTTCGTAATAATGTGAACAAAGTTTATCAGCAAGAATTAACTGTATTAAAGCTATCCTTTCTGCACATTAAATGTAATCTCTGTAAACACACATGGGATTAACATTGTTCAGCGACATAACACAAAATCAGCAAACTTTTGACAAGGCATTTACAATGCTCTACGGAAGGTGTCTTTAATCCTGCTTGGGTGAAAGTTCACTTCCAGTGTTGTACACAATCAATTCCCTGCTGGCTGTCTTGGCTGATTTAATCCCACCCTCTGAGATTCCAGCTATTATAACTACTTGTGAAGTTAGTCAAACATAATATATTTAAAAAAAAATTAAACTAATCGAGAATTCACCGTATATACGCAAACTTATCTTGAAATAATAAAGGACTCGCTGTATTTAGATATAAAAAAGGCGATAAATAATCTGATGTCAACTTAAAGTACTTCGATAAACTTGTCCTGAAATAACCAAGGGCTCACTGTACTTGGGCAAAACTTGTCCTGAAATGATTAAGGCTATATTTATAACTTTTAACTGGGATGGGATGGGGCGGGGGGGCTAAAGTACTGAAGTAGAACTGTAAAGAAATAAATGAACTCAACGTACTTTGGCAAATCGCATGTCCTGAAATAATTAAGACTATATTTATAAACATCCTGTTGATATGGTCTTCGTGTACATATCTCTCGATGTTTAGTTGTTGTTTATATACGTTTCGATGTTTAGTTTGTTTTCCCGACTAGAGTTACTTGCCCTTATGGGAACTTCTACTTCTTCCGACTTCCTGTTTTCCAAGATGTCCGATTAAATATGTGTCCTATGTATTCAGTGTGTTCGCCTTAGTGATTAAACTTCATAACGTGAGAATGTATGACAGCCAGCCACGTCTCATTTAATTTAACAATATTTACTACACACGACGGTAAATATCAACATGGTGGCAGCGGTGTTTATTTCTACAGAATTCGAACTATTCTGCTGACACGTGTGCTGAATGTCATTAGACTTGAGGTGAGATTACTGATTATTGCTTGCATACCATTATTAGACATTTCGTCATGGCAGAACGGCCCTTATTTCGGTTACCACCCTGCCTAGACATAAATAACATCGAACCAGACACATTTCGTAAATGGAGACGACAGTTAGAATTGTATATGGGTGCCACAGAGGCGGCCTCTAAACCTGATTCTGTTCGGGCGGCCATCATTCTACACTGTGCTGGACCTCAAGCTATTGAAGTTTTTGATCAACTTGCAGAGGAAGGAGACCACTCTAATCCTACTAAAATTCTCGATTTGCTCCAGTACCACTGTAGCTCACGAAGTAATGAAGTATTACATACGTTCAGATTCTGGAACACACCTCTTCAAGATCCTTTTAATTCCTTTTTGACTGAGCTGAGAACTAAGGCAGACTTATGCAACTTTAACGACAAGGATCGTATGATAAGAGACAAAATTGTCTTTACAGTCAACAAAAGGTTACAGGAGAAACTCTTGAGAGAAACTGACCTCGATCTAAAGAAAGCCATTCACATATGCAAAGTCTTCGAGCAAACTGGAAACGACACAAGAGAGATGAGTAATACAGTTCAACCTTCTGAAGCAAGGGTTGAAAAGGTACAGAAAAAATCACTCAACCATAAACCTCCCAAGAGAGACACTGGGCGTGCTGCTGGTAAAGCCTGTCAAAGTAACACTGACAGTGGGTACTTTGAACCTAGAAAGGAGTGTCATTACTGTGGACAGAAACATCTATTGATCAAGAAAAAGTGTCCTGCATGGGGGAAGTTTTGCTCAAACTGTGGGGGAAGAAACCATTTCAAAGTTAAATGCAAGAAATTTCATACTGTTCACACAGAGTCAGTGGAAGATTCTGAAGTTTTTCTTAATTGTGTGAAGTCTAGCAAAGCTTGTACATCTGCACAACTCATTATCAATGGGAAAATGGTAAAATTTCAGCTAGACACAGCAGCTGATGTGAATACAATATGTCAACGCTTTATGATGCAAGAACAACTGTTACCCACTAAACAGAGGCTTGTTATGTGGAATGGTACTAAGATGACTCCACTGGGAGAAGTTATATTAACTGCTGAGAATCCTAAGACTGGGACAAAACACAATATAAGGTTTACTGTTGTGAAAAATAAATTCACATGTTTGCTGGCAACAACACACTGCAGGACCTACAGTTTGTGACAGTCAACACAAACACATTTATTGCTAAGGTGGCTACTGACAGTTCAGATAATGATCATAACTCTGATAACCATCTAGGTGTCCTGGGTGAAGCTGTGTTGCATATTGATCCTAATATTCGTCCAAAGGCACTGCCGTGCAGAAAAATACAATTTTCACTTAAGAGCAAGGTAAAGTCAGAGCTTCAAAATCTAATGAACAGAGGTATATTAATATCAGTAGAGGAACCGACTGAATGGGTTAACCAAATGGCTGTTGTTGAAAAGTCTGATGGTTCCTTAAGAATATGCATTGATCCTAGACCCCTGAATGAGGCTTTGCAGAGGGAGCATTACAGATTACCAACTTTGGATGATGTATTGCCTGAACTCAATAATGCCAAGATCTTCACAAAGCTGGATATCAAGGAAGCATTCTGGCATATCAAACTTGATGAGAAGTCTAGTAAACTTACAACAATGATTACACCTTATGGTAGGTTCAGATGGTCTAGATTACCATTTGGCTTGAATGTAAGCAGTGAAATTTTCCAGAGGCATCTAGCACAAGCTCTTGAAGGTCTTCATGGTTGCATCAATGTTGCTGATGACATAGTTATTGCAGGTTGTTAGTCAAACAGACAGCAAGCAATTAAGGACCATGATCTGAAGCTTAAAGCACTGAAACATAGGTGTAAAGAGAAAGGCATTAAACTGAATGATGCTAAAGCTCAAGAGAAGAAAGAAGAAATTACCTTCATGGGTCACCTTATTACTGCTCGAGGTGTTGAACCAGACAAGAAAAAAGTTGAGACAATACTAAACATGCCCGTTCCTAAGGACTGTCATGAGGTTCGCAGATTTTGCGGCATGATACAGTATCTAGCAAAGTTTCTCAACAATCTTTCAGAAGTTCTTCATCCAATAAGAGAACTTACCTGCAAGGATACTCCCTTTATCTGGTCTGCTGAATGTGAACAAGCTTTCAAGAGTGTCAAGAAACTGATTACTTCTACTCCAGTACTCGCATACTATGATCCTGATGAATCTTTGTGTATTCAAGTTGATAGTAGCAGCTATGGACTTGGGGCTGTCCTCCTACAAAATGGTCAGCCAATAGAGTTTGCTTCTAGAGCTCTAACTGAAACAGAACAACGCTGGCTTAAATTGATAAGGAGCTCTTAGCTGTTGTATATGGTTTGGAACGCTTTGACCAATACACTTATGGAAGGAAAGTTACAGTCATCAACGACCATAAACCTTTGGCAGCCATCGTCAAGAAACCTCTGAGTCAAATTCCTCAAAGACTGCAGAATTTACTGATGCGCAGCCATCGATATGACTTTGAATTCCAATGGGTACAAGGTTCCGATCTTCTTATAGCCGACACACTGTCCAGAGCTTGTATTCATACTGTCACATTGGATTCCTTAGCTGATAGAAAAAGCAATGCAGGAGCTGATGCACCTGTAAGATTACCCGAAATACCAGATGTGATGATGGAAAAGATTAAAGCTGAAACTCTCAAAGACAGCGTGCTTCAGAGGTTGAAGTCGACCATTTTGCATGGGTGGCCTACAAAAAGTCTGATGTACCAGCTGAGCTTATGCCCTATTTCGACATTCGTGATACGCTGACAACAGGACAAGGCATAATACTGAAAGGAGAGCGTATTCTTATCCCAAAAGCACTGAGGCCTGAAATCAAGCAAAAGCTACACGCTGCTCATCTTGCATTTGACAGCATGATGCGTCGGGCCAGAAGTTGTCTGTTTTGGATCGGCATGACGGCTGAGATTCGACAGATAGCTGACAGTTGTCCGGAATGTCAAGAAACGAAGGCAAGGAATACTAAAGAACCTTTAAACCAACACTCAAGAGGTTTATCACCCTGGGAGAAAGTTGGCACTGACATCTTTATTATAGAAGGCCGATACTATTTAGTCCTGATTGACTACTTCTCCAACTTCATTGAAGTAGACTTTCTACCTACAATGACAGCACAGTTAGTCATCAGGAAATTGAAGTCTCATTTTGCTCGTTATGGTGTCCCTAAAGTTATTGTATCTGACCAAGGTACTCAGTTTACGTCTGCACAGTTCAGATCATTTACTGCTAGATGGGGAATACTTCATGTTAAATCAGCACCAGGTCACCATAAAGCCAATGGATTTGCTGAATCTGCTGTGAAACTCATCAAGGGTATGATGAGAAAGACTGTTCAAAATAATACAGATGCATATGAGGCACTACTTGAACTTCGTAATACGCCGAGACAAGGGTTTGATCAAAGTCCAGCAGAAATACTGTTCAACAGGAAACTGCGTACACTGATACCTTCTGCAGTGAAGCCCGTTGCATCTCACAGTAGAATTATTGAAAGTAGAGGCAAGAGAGACAGATCAGTGAAGAAGTATTATGATAAAACTGCTCATGATCTGCCCATGTTGTCTCACCAGCCAGTCTACTATCAAGACCCTGAACAACCAAACTGGCAACCTGGAAGGAGTGATAAGAGGCTCTCTGAAAGATCTTATTTAGTTGAAGGGGAGAATGGAGGTCAATATGTCAGAAACAGAGTTCATCTAAGACCTAAAACAACACCCTTCACACCTGATCCCGAGGACCTGGAAATTGATGTCTCCTCTCCAGTTCTACCCGAGCAACAGGTTGTTTTGCCAGACATGGAAAACACTAGTGAAGTGAACATTTCCAATCCTCCAGAAGTTGATCCTTCAACTCCAGCTACTTCTAGTCCTGGGAAAGATGGCAAAGAACAGAAACATTCTCTCCTACCATCTTGCCCTAAGAGACCTCAAAGAGATCGCAAGAAACCGTCTTGGATGAATGACTTTGTCCACTCATAAAGAAGGGGGGGGGGGGGGGGGCTGATATGGTCTTCGTGTACATATCTCTCGATGTTTAGTTGTTGTTTATATACGTTTCGATGTTTAGTTTGTTTTCCCGACTAGAGTTACTTGCCCTTATGGGAACTTCTACTTCTTCCGACTTCCTGTTTTCCAAGATGTCCGATTAAATATGTGTCCTATGTATTCAGTGTGTTCGCCTTAGTGATTAAACTTCATAACGTGAGAATGTATGACAGCCAGCCACGTCTCATTTAATTTAACAATATTTACTACAAACGACGGTAAATATCAACACATCCTATCTGTTTATGTACTATAGGGTGACCATATTGTTCAACACAAAAGGAGGAAAAATGCCATTTTTTGGTCATAAAAAGGAGGATAATATTTTTAATATTTAGCTGAATTTCTTGTGCTTTTCTGTTTCTATGTGTTTTTTTGTTTTAAATCTTCTGCACCTTTATTTGCTACCGTAAAATGCAACAGACGAGGTTTTAATTTTAACAAAACCATTACTATACTACTGTTGTATTTTTTCATAATAAACTAATTGCAATAAATATAAAAGCAGTACGAACTAAGGTTAATATTATTTGTAATTTGCAATAGGCCTAGACAACGAAGTTATGTGACTAAATTCAGCCCCAAGTTCTTATTCATGCCGTTTTGTCTGTTATATTTTCCCCTAACAAATGCCAATAAACCTAAACAGCGTTTAACCTGGGTTAAAATATGAAAGTAATGTATTATAAACTATCGAACAACATGACAACTTACGGTAGTGTTGTTGGCAATTTGTGCGATCCGTCGATTTTGAGGAGATACTGTTCTCGGAAATCGGATTCCAATGAAGATTTTTTTTTAAACTGATGTGTTTCACGTGAGTAATTAGGCCAATCACATAAAAGCGGGATATTTCAACATTTAAAAAAATCAGGCCGGACGCTCAGTTTAGGCGAGAAAAGCCGGGCAGATCCGGACGTCTGGTCACCCTAATGTACTACATCATAGAACAACTAAATTGTAAATAAACTACAGTATATACTCGAATATAAGTCGATCCTTAGACTTTACGACTTAAAAAAAAATCATCCAAAATGAAAGACTCTATTATACGTCGAATGCGTTTTAATGTCGATACCGAATTCCCGCATTGAATTGGAGTTTCCTTAGCTTTCTGCAATTTTTTTCACTTTCAGCTCAACCCTTTCCCGTTTAAAACGATTAGAATCGCCCCATTAATATGTAAAATGCATGCGAGAATAAATGAAATCAGAAAATACAAAACACACAGTTTTCGGAACCACTTTTATCATAGTCGCTAAATACACTAAACATACTTTGACAAGTGTAAACACCTAATGTAAACTCACTAGAAAGTTGGTCACTACTAAAGCTATGTTTAAAAAATACTACTCACTAATTTAGTTGTTTAAAAGGAAATGCATTTATTTAATAGCACATTACCATTTATTACCCTAAGCTCGTCCATTAAAATACATATACAAAGGACATTCTATTTTTTATATTCATTATTTCCCTTACCATTAAAAAAAAAAAAATCTTTGCGCCAAGAGGCACTACTAGTTTATTCTACTCTGTTTTCATTATTATATAGAATCGACTGGACCAATGGCAATCAAAAATTGAAATAGTAAAATGTACAAAGAAAGGATGCTGCATGCAAAGTTTCAGCCATCTACAATGAGTAGAACGCAGTAATTGTTAGTGTAAAACATTTGAAACACCACAAAATGTGCGTCAGGTTAATAAAAAGTGTTTAAAAACTCTGGCCGGTCTCATTTTTTGTTACAAATTGTCAGTGGTACCGGGGCAAAGTTCTGAGTACTCTGTTTTCTTAAATGTAATCGAGTAGGTATAGAAAGATATGGAAAAATTGACAGCCAGAAGAACTAGTGCAACCAGTCAGTGGCGTACTAGTGGCGGTGGGAAAAGGGGGAGCGATCCGCCCCTTGTGATAGCCAGGAAAGTGGCATCGGAGACTATTATGACACTACTAGCAATAACCCGTCAACATTGACAGGTTATTAATTATAGTGTGTTGTTTCTGTTACATGTATTACAGAAGGTACTATCACTACTGTGGTCATTTCATTGCAGGCGACCGTCATTAGATATTTGTAGTGAAAATTATATGGATGTATTAAATATGAAGACATGGAGTATCCTTACCTAAATGACACGTGGAGCAGTGATAATGATCTAATGGGCCGTAAATAGACTAAATAACTAACATTTCTTTTATGACAACATGTTTCGTATTTAAATCTTGCGCTGGTCGACTTACTGCCTCTGAGAAGCCATGGTCGACTTACTGCCTCTGAGAACAACGTTTGAAGTTTGACGAAACTCCAGTTCATGTACTGTTTATAAATCGTGTTGTTGGCTTCTTTCCATAATCAAACTGTTCATGCACACCTTCATTTGCTCACTTTTTCTATTTTCGGGAGAGTACATATAAGGGGAAACAATACAATTACTGTCTAACTTTCAACCACAGTTGCACTCCCTTAGCTGTGGTTGAAAGTTAATGTACTCTCTCGAAAATAGAAAAAGTACGCAAATGACGGTGTGCAAAATGTGACTGACCGACCGACCGAAGTACTTACGCATAGATATCCGAAGGCGCGTTTTTATGAGTTTGTAAGTAAAATTTGGTGCTAGGGTATATAAAAACCAGCCTCAAATGTTCTTTACAGTATCAAATGCACGTGTTGACCTGAATTGCGTTCGTTTTTGTAATCGTTACAACGCAGTGGTCAATAGTGTTTATGACGCAATTTTTGACCACAGCTCATGTTGCGCGCACGTGAAAGTAACAAAATTTGGGGTGAACACTATTCACTGACTACGCAACTGAAACCCTATAAAAGGATAACGCTACACAAAAAAATTCAGTTCATTTTCAAACAGACATTTATGGCGTCTCTATCGATAAATTTAAGGAACATTGCTATTGGCCGACTGCATGCAGGCGAAAGTCAAAGCCAAGTTGCCAGGCATCTAAACGTGCATCAGAGTACCATCAGTCGACTTTGGCACCGGTTCCATGCCACTGGCTCAGTTGAAGACCGGCATCGCAGTGGACGACCCAGAGTGACAACAGCAGCGGAGGATCGCTTTATTCGGCTTCGTCACCTTAGAGACAGGTTTACAACAGCTTCCTTAACTGCCCAGTCATTGCCTGCAGGACGTCATGTGTCTGATCAAACTGTCCGGAATAGACTGCATGACGCTGGACTTTGGGCACAACGACCTCACCGAGGACCTGTCCTTACGTGCCGCCATCGCCAAAATCGACTTCTTTGGGCCAACCAGCATCGTCCCTGGGCAGCTGACAATCAATGGAGACGTGTCTGGTTTAGTGACGAATCTTTCTTTTTGTTAAAGCGTCATGATAGACGGCGTAGGGTCTACCGTAGGCGAAATGAACGTTTTGCCCAAAATGCGTTGATGAAGCTCCGCCGCACGGTGGTGGAGGTGCAATGGTGTGGAGAATGATCAGTTACAACGGAAGGAGTCAATTGGTGCACATTGAAGGAGGCTTGAATTCGCAACGATACGTCAATGAAATTCTTCGACCCCATGTCCTTCCACTTTTGGCTGCCCAAAGGTCTGTGTTTCAACAGGACAACGCCAGACCCCATTGTGCACGGTTGACCACGCAGTTCCTGACTGCCAACAACATTCTCACCCTTCCCTGTCTCCAGACATGAGTCCGATTGAGCACCTGTGGGATGAGCTGCATAGACGTGATTGTCGCCGAGACGTTGCTCCAGCCAATCGTCGTGCTCTGTTCCAGGCACTCCAGGAAGAGTGGGCAACCATCCCACAGGCCCACATCAGACGTCTGATCGCATCCATGCCCAGGAGATGCCAGTCGCTGATCGATGCAAGAGGAGGCCACACACCATACTAACGGGAAAGCCCGTACGCCAAAAAACTCTCGAGATCCAGATGCACAACAACTGTCAAATGATTGGTTGAACCCTAAGGTATTCTTGTGTGCAATTTGAACAATTAACTCATTAAATTTTAAAAGTTATTGAATGTCAAAATTATGGCTATCAAGTCCTCCTATCACGTGCCATCAGCTCAAGTTCTTTCCATGTCTTCCTTACAATTTTCACTGCTGTCTCCAGTTCGCTCCTCTGTGTGTGTGTGTGTGTGTGTGTGTGTGTGTGTGTGTGTGTGTGTGTGTGTGTGTGTGTGTGTGTGTGTGTGTGTGAGTACGTGCGTGCGTGTGTGTGTGTGTGTCTCTTGTTGTTTTTTCTTTTGGGGGTCTACCTCTGTCTTCCTTTTTCTGGAAATTCCAGAAAGGATCGTCTCAAAATGCTATCAACAGCAGGTTTCTTCAATGTTTGCCCTATCCATCGAACGTCTTCTTTTCATCTCTCGTTCCACTGGCACTTGTCTAGTTCTTGTCAACAGTTCCAAATTTGTGATCTTGTCAAACCACTTCAATCCTTCCATTCTGCGCAAGCACCCATTTATGAATGAATGTAGCATTTTGGCTTTTGTTTTTATTGTTCTCCATGTTTTGGAGCTATACAATAAGACTGGCTTGACATTGGAGTTGAAGATTCTTATTTTTGTGTTGGACTTGATTTCTCGTGATCTCCATATATTTTCCAATGCAATGAAAGGTCCTATGTATTTTTTTTTTGTATTCTTATTTTGATATGTATGACAATTCAGCTCGTTCGCTTTTTCGTAATTTCCTCTCATCGCCTTTATTATATATTATATCGGCATATTTAACGCACATAATTTCGTGTCTATCCTCTACTCAGAATTGTTACCCTTTTTTACTACTATAATTCGATGCATGACAGGGCCAGACAATCACCCATCCCTGAAAGATTAATTGAATCACACATTTCCTTACACCAAACGTGATTATACCACGCTGACTCCAGATAAATGCGAGCATAAAGTGTTTGTTCAAGATTGCTAAATCACTTCCGATCTGACAGTAGAATGGACTTGCAATACGGGTTTAATTGCATAGACCACGATTTGTCTAGACAGGCAGTCGGATTGCGACATGTCAGGTGATAAAACAGATCGGCAGAGTCTGATAAACTAAGTAATCAGCCTTCCGAATTACTTTGTATAGGTGATTTTAGATAAACGCAATTTTGGAAGACATTCTGAAGAGTGAGCGGGAAGTGTGATATAATTAAACTGTGACAACACTTTACGGAAATCGCAATTCCATATATGGAAATGTGGCTGTTTAAATTCTCAAACGTATGAGTCACTCAGAAAATTCCATAAGCCCTACTCAATCATAATATGTACTTTGGATGCCATCGGTTTGGCAATTCGAATTGTCATATACAATCAAGCTGAATGGGAGTTGCCAAGTAGCAGACAACAAAAGTGCGTGGGTGAAGTCTGAAATATAGTAAATGACTTTTTAGACACACGACACTGCATTTCCCGACTCGTCAAGTATACAGCTCAGACTGAAGCCAGGAGAGAATAGAAGTTAAGATTCTGACTTTATGTAGTACCGGACTTAGAGGAACACTTTAGCAAGGAAACCTTAAGTTATTCATACAGAAACAGGACTTACTTACAAGGTCGCAGAGGGATTGCTAATAGAACTAAATACCCTGACGTATGTTATAGGCATCTATACCAAGTTGCCAAGACTATTTACCTGAGCAGGAAGTCTCAGATTTCTGAATTAATGAGTTTGTAGTTCCAGTACGAGGCGACCTAACTGCTTGTGGTACGACCCGGAGGACCATTTGCTGTGCTACCATTTTGTGGTTTAAGAACTGGATCGACATTTGTAAACCTGCATTCCACTGGTGGTGAAGATTCTCGCCTTGACCAAGAGCGGTTACTTCCTGACTGATCTGGAAACGTGCCCTCATCACAGAGACGAATCTACGGAAAAGCAGCATCGGCACCAGCATTTTGGCAAGTCCCAATTTTAACAGGTCAAACACGACCGAATTTTATTTGCGAATATTCATCAAGCCTAAATAATTTCTGTGAAGAAACCTATTTTTTAAAATCACCAACGAAAATTTATTTACACAAGTGTTAAAGTAATTGATCATTAAATTTGTATATGTTGATTTTGACAAATTCATAGTTGAATTAATTATTACAGAGCGAAAGGCACGCGTATGACTCAGAACCTCTAGTGTATATCCATATATATATATATATATATATATATATATATATATATATATATATATATATATATATATATATATACACACACACAGGGTGTCCATAAATGATTGTACCCTTTTCAAAAAATTTATTCTCGGCCCCGTGACGCGGAACGAGGATGCTTTCTGTCACAAAAGTAAGATAATCTCTGCAAGTTTTTAAGCATACCTTACAAATTGATATCACTTGCAAATGTTAAAGGAGCTGTGCGGCAGAATCTGACATCTGTCCTCTGACGATTTTGTTTATGGCGGTTCAAGAGAAATATTCCAGATTATTTCCCTTTTTATTTACAGGTAGCGGGCGACTAGAAGACAAGCGATTCCATTAACTGGCCGGGTCAGCTTAGTTTACCAAAATTTCGGTAAAGCTGAGGCTTTTTACCCGATCTGTAAATCTTTCAAAACTTCGATAATTTATTATTCCGGTGTTTTCCAACCGATTCCTTCCATCCAGGTCTTGTTGAAACCAGTCAATTTGGCGCTACCATTCTAACAAGCTATCCTTTTTCTGCCTCTCTTGTAGCGTTTTCAATCGCAGTTGAAACAGGGGAAAACAGCCTCCGCTCTAAGTTATTACTGCATGTAAACACCCATAACTCCTATGTCCATGCTTCTACAACTTAAATCCTGTATCTAATGAAGGCTTATGATTCCTATTATCTTACTGTGCTCACTGTTCCGGGGGAAATACCCTATCCTTTGACCTGGAGTCACAAATACGCATTAACGTTTGCACACATTTCCTCTAGCTATCCTGCAGCCTAAGGGTTCCTGTTGAGGGTTTTCAGCTCGTGCAGCGATTGGTCAAAACATTTGTTGTACATTTCGATATAGGTAGCAAGGTAGGCTCTCGTTAATTGCCATTAGATATTGGTATTGGCTCTAAAATCCTCATATTCTGAACTGCCTCACTAATCTACAATATATATATATATATATATATATATATATCGAGCTAATAAGAGGAATTTCGCTGAATTAAATCAGCTGGGGGCTTGAACGAGCTAAATCATACAATATACATCTTTACATAAGACGGCGGGTCGGATAAAAAGTTAACGTGCTCAGGCTTATTCAGCAATTTTTTTTTACTTCTGAAATATCTTGTGTAACCTCCCTCAAGGTAGAATCATCATTATCCGTCTATTAATAACTCTGCCAAGAGTAATCTTGTGCGAAGGTAGACACTTTTGAAGACCCACATTAGATACTCTAGGTTTTGATCACTGTTAGATCACTACTGCAGAGCAAGGGGATGCAACCCGTGATAATATGACTGTCTGTCCCTCCAACTTTGTCTATTTTCTTGCCGAGATATGTATGATTCTACATCTTGTAGTGGTGTTTCTCAAGTTCGACCGTATTATAATTTCTTGCATTTATTCACATTATCTTTGTCTTTTACTCTTAGCTGGTATTACTGAAAGAAAGATACCCGTTCAATGGCGTAACCAGAATGAAAGGAGCCCCGGGTACAAGTTGAGTTGGGTTTTTCAGATATATTCTCAACAATTATAAATAATATAGGAGCCGCGCTAGCGAAGTGGTTACAACACCGCTCTGGCGACCGTGTGATGCAGGATCAAACCCGGGCGACGGCATTTGAGGATTTTTCGTCGACCGGGAGTTGGACTGGATTAACTCGAGACCTGGCGAGGACATTTGAAGGAGTGTCGTCGACCAGGGATTGGCGGCTCCTGAGCCGACCCAGCTCTAATGGGTACCTCCGAAATCGGCGAGTATCTGCCTGAATGGCGAGGGACACCTGTCTCTGTACAAGAAAAAAGGGATACTCACGTAAAATCAATATCAGGTTAGAAATTAATAATAACCTGAGATTTCGCCTCGAGTATTAGCGGGCGTACGAAAAAAATAATAATAATAATATGTGTCACGGATTGCCTCCCCTGCTTTGCAGTAGTGGTCCAACAGTGGCCAAAACTCAAGAGCATCTAATATGGGTCTTCAAAGGTGTCTACTTTCGCACAAGATTACTCTTGGCAGAGTTGTAGATTGAAGGATAATGACGCTTCTATCTCAAGGGTGTTTTCAAAAGATATTCAGAAAAACGAGAACAACGCAACGCTGCGTAGTGAAACAGAGATCGAGAAGAGGCCGCTCCAATCTGTCACAATATGCATCAATAATATAACTATTTACTTCATTATCATCATCATTGTTATCCCTCAGCTCCCCAAGTAGCATAGGCCTTCAATTAATTTGTGCTAGGTGTGACATAGTGGCACCTTTAGAAGACACCTGGCTCGTTAGGCAAGTTATTTTTTTACACTGAAGACGGCCACATTGGCAATAGAAAGAATTCGGTTGAGGGCTTAATCCCCTGTGTCCAGCCATCTGAGCACAATAGCAGGCCAGCTGCTGGCGGTCGTAAATAAAGGACGTTAGAGACAAAGCAACACGATTATAGTCTAGTTATAGCGAGTAAGAAGCTTAGATGTTGTCTTCAGGGCGGGAAATTAAATGAATAGATTAAAGGAAAACCGCTCACGGGTCATACAACGATGTAAAAAAAGACAGGGTGACGGTATGACGAGATAAAAGACTTTGCAACAAGGGGCGGATAATTTCTGTATCAGGCGACCAATCCCAAACCACGGTTTTTATTGTCACCGGACACCAGGCAAGCAGGTGAAAAGTTTGTTACGAGAGCCCACCCACGTTTAGCGATTGGCGGGCACTTAACTCACAAGGAAGTATGCAGATGTGTCATGACAAGATGGAAGGCGAATTAATAGATCATAGGGCGCAGTTATAGAACTCAGCCCAAGAATGAAAACATTGGCCATAAGGAAATATAATCTGACGCTCCACTGAAGTTATTAAGTTTTACAACACTCGTGGAGTATAGAGGAAGAGTTTCCTGTTCCATAATTGCATTACAGTGTGAATTTATATTTCACCCCTGTGGAAGTTAATTTTATTTAGTGTTCTTAAGACATTTGCGAAGGGAAACGGAAAGACTCTTTTTCCCCCATTACTTCTATTCATAATTGACTAATCAAATCAAAGATTTTTCCACTATGATTTATAGTTATATGCTTACATCATTACAGACTTACATGTGTATACACTTTCATGCGCAATATATTTAACACTTATCAAGTGCCCCTGTGACGACATGCGTCATATTTTATCCGTTCAATTTTCCTTTCTCTACTCCTCTCCGTCAGCGTTACTCTACCATACTTTCTCTTCCTTCTCACCCGCTCTTTATCGTATTTTTTTGCCATATCTAGCGATATTATCTTGTCACACCTCGTAACCCAACCCGGTTGATCTGACCGCATTATATGTTATCCTTTGTTTGTGAAGGTAGAAATCGTTAGGACCAGATGCATTAAAAGTCTACATTTAGGGACATCCTTATTGTTAAGCCAGACAGACGAGTATAAGATAAGCCGGTCCCTCATTTTCACAAGCTGGCATATGGCGACCACACAACTAGTGTTGGTGAATGAAGATAACGAATGTTTGATTAGTGGACATGACTTGCAGCTAATGGCAACAAAACAACGTTGTCTCGATTTTTCCAAGCTGGAGAACAGGTGACATTTAAAGATAACGTGGTAATTTTGCAAGTATGATTTGTACCATGTCTAGACACGTCCAGCTGGAAAGGATTGGAACTCGAGGATTGATGTAACACTTCCGATTACGTTGTTGAAATAAACAAGCTAAGAAGAAAGTTGCACCTTGGTAGAGATTTACCAGATATAATAATGAGGATAGATCGGAGATGTAGTGATTTTGGTCAACATGACAAGTAACAAGTGGCAAGACCTTATATGGTCATGGAGTATGTTCAGATGGGAATAGGGGGGTGGGGGGGGGGTGTTAACCCCTACTAAGAATAAGACTCCTTACCGTAGGGGTGCGTTAAGATTAGAAACGAAACTAAACTTAGTTAGATCTTCCCAACGGAACCGCACGGGGTGACATTTATACTTAATTCTGATTGGGTTTTCCCTCAACAGAACCTCACGGAGACCCATATGTGTGTGAGCCCAAAGTCGCTTTATATCCTAAAGGATATTAAGGTTTTAGCACTGTATTTCATCTTCGTCAAAAGAGAAGATCACAGACAGCCAAAATAATAGCTCGTAAATAGGATTCCCTATAGGACCGGCCACAGGATTAGGCGTAGCTGTTAAGATTAGAGAGTTTAAAACTCCCATAACATTACTGTGAAACCCAAACCTTAGGATCCTCCTCATGTGAAAATAGGTAGAAGAATTCAGTACTTCATCTATCTGAGGGATGACGGTATCTTGAACTAGTTGCAGAAAATTACGACCTTTTTTCTGCACTCAAGTCTGTGTATTAAATCACCCGATATCGGGGTGGGCTGTAATATGTATATTTTATCATTCTATATTTGCATTTGACATGTATAAAGTGCGTGTGGGTGTACAGTTGCCCATGGGGCATGCAACCTCATCACACAAAATATCTTGCCACATAAACGACATAGAGCCGCAGTAACGCAGTGGTTAGTACACTGGCTTCTAGCTTGGTGGTCCATGGTTCAATCCCCAGTTGAGGTGGGATTTTTTAGACCGCAAACTGCTCCGGGGTCGACCCAGCCTCATGAATTGAGTACAACTCTAGGAAGGTTAAGGCGGCCAGCATGATGCTGATGACATCACCCCTAGTGTGCCGATGGTCAAGAAAATATGGACCTAACACCATATTCCAAATATGCCTCAATGGGCGTGTAAAGGGATCCTTTACCTTTTTACCTTACATAAATTACCACTGCAAGAGTTGGTGGCTGCTTCATGCAGGGTTCCTCACAAGGAACCAATAGCAGAGGTGGCCACAGGCTCCATAGGGAGCAGGGAGTTGACGATGATATCATCATGGTGTATATATTTATTATGCCCATTTAAAGTAAGTTTTATGTGTATATTTATATGATGGAGGCATATCTGTAGTCATCCTTATATGACCACCAGCTATGCACAATGCTATAGTATGTCGACGTGGAAGTGAACCTCTGTCTGTGAGGCTAATTACTCCCTCATTGGCTCTTGAAATCATCCACACACTTATAGAGATTTCCGCTGTAGTGAAACATGTTGAGACCCAGCATTGCACAATAAGATTGGAGGAGTTACCCGAGCCCCAGACCTAACTCTGGCTTTAACTTGGTTGCCTGCATGCAGGAGGATCTCCCTGTGGACCCTATGATAGGCAAGGAGAACTGAGAAGTGGCTTTGTGTAGGACGTGACGATTCATTGGGGCAGCCCAGTACTAGAACACAGTATTTTAGCTCTGCATATTTGGAGAGTGTGACGGAATTATTGGGTCGATCTCTTCTCCTCTCCGGGAGTAGTCAGTTACATTTGTTGTGAGTACTGATTACATGCCATTTCCGTGATCGGCACTTTTATTTCTCTGCTGTCAAGCAGATATTTGGTATTTTCAAGTCATCGTACTTCGGTGATAATTCGTCATTTTTTGCTTTAAGCTTCTCGGTTTTGCTAAGATTAGGCACTGGTAAAAACCCAGATGAGCCGGTCAGCGACCGAGCATTGGGTTTACCTAAGGCGTGCTGGGCGATAAATTAACCGTCTGCGGACATATTACAGACATGCACTTGACAGTCAGAATGTCGTAATAAGCTTCCGGCGGAATTATTACGAAGATATTACTTGAGATAAAAGTAAGAAGTTATTTGTTAACATTGCCGAGAGAGTGATTGGATGTTTTCATTCCATATTTGGAAGACATAACCTTTGCATTAACGCACATAAATTTCCTAGTGAAAATATTTTTAATTACCCCACCAAAACACACAGGTTTTGAAACTATCGGCTGGCATTCGAGATGTAGGAATAACCACATTTCTGATTGGGGCCTGGTTTAATAGTAAACAACATGTGCCAGGAACAAAAGGGGCAATATAACCTGACACTTTAGTCGGTTGAAAGCACTGTGAAAATTCACCTCGCGCCAAGAAGACAACCAGATCTTGCCAGAGTTAAGAATAGTACCAGACCGTACCT
Source organism: Oreohelix idahoensis (assembly GCA_024509875.1). Taxonomy (NCBI): domain Eukaryota; kingdom Metazoa; phylum Mollusca; class Gastropoda; order Stylommatophora; family Oreohelicidae; genus Oreohelix; species Oreohelix idahoensis. Next base: position 14,706 of record JAMPIV010020177.1, on the reverse strand, counting down.
TGTTGGAGCATATTGAGGACTTAGAGCCCATGGAAACGCTACCATTTTAACACAGAAAACCGGAATCTGAGGAAACTGTAACACACAGTCAAAAGTGTGAACTTATTGCTAAAATAACAACACCCCAGACCACGTGTAAGAGGCATCGTCAAGCAGCCTTAAACTATTTCTCCGAGCCAGCAGTCTGAGAGCTTAAAGATTGGCGTAAGTTGTACATTTTAAATTCTATATTTTGCATTATTCACATGTGAACTAATTTGTATATAGTGACATGCGAATATTAATATGTGAAAATTGCTAGTGGATGTCCAAGTCGTTTGATGCTGGCAACCTCAACATATAGAATGATGATTTCATGAACCACCACTGCCAGTGTTGATGACTGCTTTATTGCGAGTTTTTTACAGAGAACCAAAAGCAGAGGTAGTCCCAAGTTCCATAGGGAGCATGGAGTTAATGATGAAAGAAAGGATGTACATAATCTATATTACTAACATTTTCAACCAGTGTATATGTAAATGTAAACATATTCAATCTATATTGTTAACATTTTCAAACATGGTAGATGTAAATATAAACATATTCAATCCATACTATTACCATTTTCAAACATGTCAGATTTAAAGGGAAACATATTCAATTTATATTATTAACCTTTTCAACCAATGTACAATGTAAAGTTAAATATACATCTATTCTATTTAAATGTAATGAATGTTCTTCCGCTCAGTAGGATTAGTATTAATTCTCAACGAGGGTAAAAGTTCTGAGGTAGATGGGATGGTGAAATGAAAAGAGGGGGGCACATAAGCATGCGTCGGGAAACTCAATACTCAGAGGGTATTTGTTTCTTGTCTTTTGTGACACTAGTTGGTGGTACCAGCTGAGGGTACTTACGATCTCTGGAACAAGTGAGGGTATAAGTGGTCTGAAGTCGACGCTAGACACCATCATCAGACGGGTCTTAGAGACGCGGGATCAACTTCGTAGACACTCCCTGGCGCTTCTGGGAACGTGTTGAGCCCTACGACATTGACCAGGGACGTGAGTGATCCAGTTCTCCACCTACAAAGAACCAAACATCAGGGGGAGTAGAAACCTCATTGGGAGCTAAGTAGTCAAATAAAAGCTGCCAAGTGACCTTTTATATAAACCTCCATAACATCATTGATGAGGAGAATTTGTTGTTAAATAATTATTCATTTTTTTTAAACTGTTAAAACATAATTGATTATTAAATTTGTTACTTGTATAAAGACAAATATAAAGTAGTTTTAATCATTTTGAATGTACTACATCCGTATGTTTCAGACAATTTCTTAAATACACGTAAACAGAGCTAACTAATAATAATAAGAGGAAATTCGCTGAATTAACTCATCTGGGGGCTTGAACGAGCTAACGAACTCTAAGATAACCCTATCCTTCACAAAAGTTGACGGCAGATACTAGAGTTAACGTGCTCAGCCAATGCAGCATTGTTTTCGCTTTTCTGAATATCTTGTGAAACTCCTTGGGGGTAGAAGCATCATTATCCTTCTATCTACAACTCTGCCAAGGGTAATCTTGTGCAAAAGTAGACACCTCTGAAAACGCACATCAGTCACTCTTGAGTTTTGGCCACAGTTGGACCACTACTGCAGAGCTAAATGGAGGCAACCCGTGATAGAGAGCCCCTTTGGATAGCAGGGAATACACAGTATGCCACATGTTTCTTCCTCCTAGCTTGAGACCAGATGTGATGATCCTTTAAATGCATGTAAAGCTGGAGACACAAAAGCTCATGACTTCAATTCAACACGTTTTGGAATGGTAGAAAAGCCACAGGAAAAGCCTAGATCTACAATGTAGATAATACCAAGGGCTCTTCAATTTTGGTATTGGTTGCAAACGAGCGAGAAGCTCAGCAGCCCTAATTAAACAACAACAACATGTATATTTATGTATGTATAGAATGGTACATTTGTTACCTTCACTGACCTAAACCAATTTCGTCTGACAAAATGGGATAAAATTTAATGTTTACAGCAGGAGACATAAAACTTAAAAGACCATTTGTTCCCTCTTAGTTTGTGGTAGAAGTTGTCAGAAGTCGACACTAGACACCCACATCAGAAGGGTCTAGAGGACACTTGGAACGGAAAATTCCTGAGCATTCACTACTGCACAGCAGCAAACGTGATCCAGAAAACTACTGAACTCTTGAAGAGAAGAAATGGTCAAAACACCTCTGAGAAACCAGCAGCGACTGAAGGAGACGACAACTGAACCCAAATCGTCAGCTATAGCACGTTTCACTAGCTTTGCCCTCAAACAAATGCAATTATCTGATTAACCGTCCAACGTATTAATGCCATTTTTTGCATACGATGTTATATTGGGTTCTTCTTCCATCCTTAGCCGCTGACCGACAAAGCAGTCTGTGGCCAATACGCCTAGTGGCGTCTTAGGGCAACAAGAAATTATTTGTTGTTCCGTTACGCCGAGCGGCATTTATTGGTACAACAAAAATTAATTGTTGTTTCCGTAATCAGAGTGGCTGGCAAGCGGGTGATCAGCCCACTGAGTATATTGGGTTAGACCCAACAAATATATACTTTATATCTGTGCATCTGGTCTGGTTCCCATAAACGAATGAAATCCTTTGATCTTTGTCGGCATACTAATTATTGTGTATCGAGAAAAGAAATTTTACCACTTCAGTCACAGATTCTGTGAATTGATTAGGCAAAGGCGTGTCTACTATTACAATAATGTGGCCATCACGTTTGCATATGATTACCTGTTGAAGATGATTTCTTAAATGATCTGCATGCGAGATACTCGAGACATTGTTTGTCATTGACATTTAGTGCGCTACCAAACTGGACCTTCATTGATCTAATTATTTCAATAGGTATCACCACTTTGCGGTTCATAAATATCATAATGGAACGTTGCTCCTCTACTGTGCTTGTAAATAACGGTAAGGTCATCTTTAAAGAAATTAAACTTCATCCGAATCATAGTCAGATGTCTCTGAGAAATTGATAATCAATCTCGGCTGAATGAAGGACAAACCATCATTCGTCCAATATTCCTCTTCCTCTTGTAACACATGGTTCTCACATTTCTTCCAATAATCCCGGGCTATATTGGAGATGGCGGCTTTTGTAAGTATTTCAACATCTATTAATTTGAACGTTCTATTTTCTGTTGCTACCTGTTCCTTAATTTTAGCCCAGACTAATTCTATTGGGTTTAAGTGAGAACGGTAAGTGTGGTGAAAAATTCTAATCCACATATATAAATTAGAAAATAAATGTAAAGCCTAACGAAGTAATTCAATAGAAAGAAAGAAGAATGGTGAAAGACCAGTGCTTTCACAATAGCGTACGCCTGTGTTGTAGAACGCCATAATGGCTGAACCAGAGATCCCTTTTTTCTACTTCGTCTTCATAACTGTAACGCTTCCACGTACGATAGTAAAAGCCTACAGCATCATACACGCGTTTCTAAAAATAAAACTGGTACTGTATTTCTTAGACGACCTTGATAGGCACACTGCTTAATGACCTAGATATAATACTAGCATTAATGTCATTATACACACTACGTTAACCTAAAAGACAGACGGGCTTAGAAGAGAGAGAGAGAGAGATGCACGGAGGAACGCATGCAATTGTACCACGTCGTCTCGCGATTAAAAAGTGAACGCCAATCCCACGCGAAAGGCATGAAGACCTGATTTTTTCAAATAAACAGTAAATAAAAAACACTAACGATACGAGGTTAGGTTCTGAAAACAGGTTTAAGCTCTTATTGGGAAACCTGACATTCTACTGATTTATGTCTAAGCTCCTGACATTAGTCTGACAGTACAGAAGACATCCCTTGGTATAGAAGTGAACGGGTGGTAAAAACAAATACATGACTATCCTAGAATAATACATATTTTGAACGAAGCCACTTAGCCCCATTAAACTTATATATTCTTGTGCCTTAGGACTTGCTGACAAAGAATATGTTATGTGTTACGCAAATAGTCTAGTAATTAACAAATTATAGCCAAAATACTATAGTGGGGTTGTCTGACAGCACAAGATCATATTTGCTCATAATGGCATGTTTGAAAAACACTGCTTTAGGGGAAATGAGGCCAACAAGTTAGATACGATTTGATTGGCTGTAGTAATATGTAAGGCGAAACCTTATTAGTCGAACTGCAAATACTATTATTGTTGTTAATGGCTACGTGTAGGATGGGTAAAATTTTTTTCAAAGGCTCTTGTAAACATGGTCTCATTGGTTAGAACGTTCGATATAGTCAAATAGAAGCGTCAGTTCAGGGCCAGTTTTGAAAATAAATTTTGTGAGAAGCAAGTGCGTTGAGATCAAGCTAATGTTCTTCTAATAAAAGCCTGGGATAAGGCAGATCAAAATTGTGCCAGAATTCATCGCCAGTCAACGTTACTTGTGTATATTTCCTTGAATTGTGGTAAGCTAGACATATTTCCTATATATATATATATATATATATATATATATATATATATATATATATATATATATATATATATATATATATATATATATATATATATAATATGAAAATTGAATATGAAATGATAAATTGTGTCTGTATGTGTGTGGTTCAGTAGCAAACAGAAGGCAAAGCCTAGATATTGCTCCACCATGTAAAAGCTTGACAGAGAGGAGTATAACTGCATAGGCATATATGGGATTGCCAATAAGTAACATGACACCTATCCTATTGTATAGAAGGAAGTAACGCTGGAATTGCAGAGGCGTTGTAACCATTAGGGAGAGGAATACTGGTGTATATTGTCACATGAGAAGCTAGCAGTTGGCCTACAGCGCTGAACTCTGTGTTTGTAATGTCCTGTACTTCAGTGTGGAAATATATGATATATTAGTTCTGAAGAGGGAGGTGCAACCTTCTTATTTCAGGGACCGTGGAAGTATTAGAGCAGCACCTGGTCTGAGTTTTGCTGGATCCAGAGGGCTGGCAGCAGACTCCCTGTCCAAGATATCGACCAGTGGTGTATTTCAAGATAACTGAGAAGCAAGCGAGCAGAGGAGACAGTTTTCCTGCCGCCGACATATGAGTTAAGACTTTGTCAGCCAGAGCAGCTCACCCTTGTATAACCCACCCTAAAATTGAGTGTAATACTAAATCAAGAGGGACAGTTATTGTTGTACAAATAAAAAGAAACTGTGATCCCTTCAATATTATTTCCATCAGTAACAAACACATGAAGTCGTGATGACAAACAACAACCTAGCTTCAAAAGCCAGTATTACCTCATAATACTACATCACAACACTACACACACATTGTAATAATATTATATGTCAGGACAAAGATCCTTTGTATAAATTTTGTACATAAACATCGTGCATACATTTGATTGTGATTCCTGATTCACTCTGTAGTTGGATCAGGATATCTATTATTGAAAGAAACTAATACATAATTTAAAAGTTAACACTTGACTTACTTAAGCTAGTCTTCTAAAGTGTTATATGTATGTGCTTGTCATAGTGTTGTAAAATGTTGTGGATCTTAATTAAAGTGTTTATCTGTCTGTTGGTTGTTGTAAACTTACACTTCATCACTATCATAACCCTAGACATTCAACGTAGTTGTTGCGTGATAAATTCTCGCAACATCGTTTTATTTCAATATCTATTTTATAACGCAAGGGCAACAACTGCTTGAAATTTATAGTCACTTTTCTCGGTAAGCATTTGTCTTCTCGCGTTGGTATCGAATGCAGTTAAGTTTGAGCTGTGGTCATTTTGCGCTGGACTGCGCATGACTTGTCTTGCTTCTTGGTCGATCGGTTTCCGCCCACCACTAGTGGAGTGAGCGATTTGGAATGGCGAAAGAGATGCCTCGTTGAAGAGGGGATCTCCGCTATTTTTTGTTCTGTCAGGGATGTGTAGTCCTCTTATGGATATTTCGTTTATTCGGGATAATACCTCTAGTGTATTTGCACATGCCGGGAGGCGTGATATTTCTGTATTTCTTGAAAGCAAGGTAAATTGACTTTTTCATTAACTCTATCGATTTTGGGTCGTGAGCGATTTCGATTCATAGCCTGTCTTCGAAAGTCGTCGTCACGAGATGTTTTTTCCCAGCTCACATGTCGCTGCATTGTACTGCATCGGTTGATGCATGTACCAAGGACCATTACTTGCTACTTTGTTAAATGAACTAGGTTTGGAAAACCTTTATTATCTAGAGGATATTTTTGAGGACATTATTTATACTTCGGCAGACGTGTCTGTCTTGCTGAAGTCAAACTAAGGAGAGTGAACTGATCTCATACATCTGGTTATCTCCTGGCTGTTATAGAAAAGGATGGAGTTTTTCACCTGACTACATTTACAGCACTTTGAAATATAACATGCATCTGACTCATCATTGTAATGCTGTCTACCGTCTATTGCTGTATTGAATGTTGCTGTGATAATGACTGTTTGATGTGCCTACATATTCGCGTAACCATTTTGTCACTGTGGCGTCCACAATAAATAATGAAGAAAAACGTCAACGGCTGTTACAAGAATCATTGACTTTATACGTCGTGAGTTTACTGACGTCCTATGTGGATTGCCCTGTTATTTTTGTATGAACATTGTTTTGACTGAACACATCTGCACACCACACAAAACCAGACATGCGGATACCATCCATCATCATATGGCATCACGCATCATTTGGTGGCCATAAGCTGGTTTGATTCTGGTACCAGCAAACACGGGGTCCCTTACCCACTTCATTTTCAACAAGAATTCATCAGCATCCTTCAAGAAATTAACATTCTTCAATACAGTCAACATCTTCAAAATTTTCAAAGTACTCGGCGTTGCCCGGTAAAAGTCAAAATTTCAACTTTTTGACGGAAACAAGAATTTGACAGTACCCGGCGTTGTTACATGTTGCCGGATAACTCGGACTGCTGTTATCTTTTACGCAAGTCAAGCAAGTTGCTGCTGTCAAGGTTCCAGTGCTGTCGTTTTTGTGAAGGTCAAGTGCCGGTTGAAACGGGTTGTTTTCTGAAGAAGGCCAAGTACCGATTTCCATCAACTTACTTTTGGATTAGAAGGTCAAGTGCCGAAACAACTCAACACACAGTATTTCAGAAGCTCTTGTACCATCGTGTTAGCAGTGGAAGCAGTTCAGATGTGCCATCATCGTTGGAGCTTCGCTCTTTAGAACGTTGATTGACATCCGTTTTTCTGCTGTTCTACGATTGGAAGCCTATAAGTTAAGTGGCCTGTTTGTATGTAAACTGTGCCCTTATACTTCTGCTGAGTCTTCTGTGTATCATCTCATTCTATATGTTATATGTTTATATGTTATGCGTATATTTATATGTTTATATTTCAGCGGGTTCTCGGTTGGGTGGTGTCTCCGTTAGATTATGCCACGTCATAGAGGTCGTCTATTGTGAGCGTTTTCTGTAAGGTTTGCAAATTTCCAATACTGGAATTTGCTAAGCGACTTCTGTTGCTATTTATGTTAGTTGTGATGACATGTTTTAATATTGTTTTCGTTATTATTTCGCATTCTTTAGTTTTGTTTTGATTTGTTTGTATTTGTTAGCCTACTCTTGTCTATAATTTAGTTTCATACAACATTTTTGTTTATACACTGTGGTGTCATGTATTTTGTTTAATTCTATCGCAGATATCGTCACATTTTTTGTGATATTTCATTAATTTCTGCTTTATTTTTAGTTGATTTCTGCGAACGTTTTTGTATTGTTGCTGATCTTTGTTATTGTTTACATTGTTATTGTTTACATTGTTTGCATTGTTTACATTTTCAATGTTTACATTCTGCATGTGTTTACATAGTCATTGTTTACAGTTATAGTAATTAGTTAATGGGCTATGCTAATGCACTGTTACTACTACACTGATGATAAATGAATGATGAATAGTGTCGTGCACTATTGAATGAGAAGTGCACTTATGATCAAGAATTGATTGTTGATATTTCATATACAAGTTCTTTGATTGGAGACTTGTTTCCCACAGAGACTGGGATAATATAAGGTGATGTGAATATACAAGTGCTTAATTAAGACTTGTTACACTTAGGTTTGAAATAAATTAGTTAATTATTTCAGGTTTTGGACTTATATATTACTCATCATGTCTACATTTGAGCACTTTATTGAGCAGGGTAAATTGCTTGGGAAGACTGGTGATAAGTTAGAAGAATTTGCAACTGCTCGATATGATAAAGCAATGGAAGCTGAACAAAAGAAACTGCAGATGGAAGCTGAACAAAAGAAACTGCAGATGCAGGTGGATGAAAAGAGATTCCAAATGGAAATGGAAAAACAAAAAAGGGAATCAGAAGCTGAGGAAAGAAAACTCCAGCTAGAAGCTGAGAATAAAAGACTTGAAAAAGAGGCTGAAAATAAAAGACTTGAAAAAGAAGCTGAAAATGAAAGACTTCAAAAAGAGGCTCAGGCTGAGGAAAGAAGATTACAGAGAGAGTCTGATGAGAGGAAAGAGAAAGCAAAAATGGAACATGAAGAAAAGGTCTTAGCTTTAGAGTTGGAAAAATTGAAATTGACAAGCATGAGTAATGGTAATGATTCAAACAAGGGTTCATCTTCTGGTAAGGCTAATAATGATACTTTTAAGATTAAGTTACCAACATTTAGTCCTTCCAGCGATGACATAATGTTCTATCTGGACAGATTTGAACAAGCATGTACAGCTCATAACATAGACAAAGCAAAATATGTTTATCAGTTATCAGGGATACTGACAGGTAAAGCTCTAAGTATATTAAATATGGTGGATGAACCTGACAAGAACAATTATGAGGTTGTCAGGGCCGCTTTGTTAAAGAAATATCAGCTTAACGAAGACGGCTATCGTCTACAATTTAAAAAACATGTTACCTGAAAATGGAGTTGAATTCTCCGAGTTTATTGCAAGAATACGCATTACTTTCTCACGATGGGTTGAACTATCTAAGACGGAAAAAACTTATGAAGGACTTATGGACTTAATACTTAGAGACAAAGTCATGTCGTCTGTCAATGAGTCTCTCCTTGCTTTCCTTCATGAACGTAAACCTAAAACAATAAAAGAAATGGAAGATTTCTGTTGCCAATACGTAACTGCGCACCCACACATAACCATGGGTAACTCTAAGGTGAAAGAAGGTTTACCAGTTGCTTCGGCAGCTCCGTATGGCCAAAACTTTGCTCGTAGATTCCAACAAAATTTTGATAGAAAGAGTAGCGGTAATTTCTGTCAAAATCATGGAAATCAATTTCATGGTGATTCTTCTTCGAAGAATTGGAGACAACCTGATAGTACTCGTTACTATCACCCTAATAATTATAAGCATTTCAAAAGAGGATATGGTAATAGAGGTTATTCCTGCCGAAGACCTCAGAACCAAACAAATAGATGTTCGCATCAATGTGAACATGATAGTAATCGTGGAAACTGGAATTCGAACCAGGATAACAATTACAATAGAGACAATAATAACTGCAGAGATAATAATAACTTTGATAACTTCAGAGGTAATAATAGTCGGGGTAGATCTCAACACAAAAAAAAGAGATATCAGCAGGCTAATGCTGTACAACAGGAAACTGAGGGAGCCTGTAATCATGTTGTTGATAGTAAAAACTTTGACGCTGTCACTGGTTCTGCTTTTGACTTTGAGAGAGCAAACAAATGCCCCCAATGCAGTACTTTATTCGAACCGGGGTACCATAACTACTTTGAGTTGTGGTCACCCACTTCCCGCTCTTCCTGCTGCTGTTGCGCATGACGGGAGGGGTTCTTTAATTCTACATAAGGGTCTTGTTAATGATACTCCGGTCTCACTAATTTTCGATTCCGGATGCACCACTATTGGTGTTAGACAATCGCTTGTAGATCCATCTTGTGCTACAGGAAGGGTTATTAAATGTGTCACATTTGGCGGCACTCTAGAAAAATATCCTACTGCTGTAATTCGCATTGCCACTCCTTTCTTTACTGGAGATGTGCATGCTTGTCTCTTACCTAATCCTATTGCGGACCTTATTATTGTCGTATTCACGGAGTTAGGGAGTGTACCCCACAGCAGATTGCTGCTTGGGAAGATAATAACATGCAAGCTACGAATGCAGTAGTTACAAGAGCACAAGCTCTACAAACACCCGAAACTTCACTGAATAGTGATAATGAAGTTGATAGCCAAGATAGTCACTTAGTAATCACTCGTGACTCTTTCATAAAATTGAAAGAAGAAGATCCTTCTTTAAAAAAATTCTTCGTTCTTGCGAAGAAAGGTGATCCGAATCAGGATACAAATAGAAAATCTTGGATTGCAATGAGAAACGGCGTACTTGTACGTATGGTACAAGATTCGACTACGTCGGCACATTCGCAAATTCTTGTTCCCAAGAGCATGAGAGTCCAAATATTACAACATGCTCATGACTCGCAATGTGCTGGACATATGGGTTTTGCCCGTACGAAGTCGAGAGTCCTTGCGGCTTTCTTTTGGCCTTTTGTCAATAAGGACATTCGTATTTACTGCCGATCATGCAAGGTATGTCAGGAGGTCAAATCTAGAGGACCACGACATGCTGCGTCTATCCAGGCTGCTGACATTCCTATTCGGCCGTTTCAGAAAATGGCCATAGATATTATTGGCCCTTTTAAGGTCAAGTCGGCCAGAGGACATCAGTTTATCCTTACATGTGTCGATATGTGCACACGTTGGCCAGAGGCTATTCCTCTTAAGAGCATATCTACTACAGATATCGCAGATGCTCTTTGGTTGATATTTTCTCGCTTGGGGTTCCCCAGAGAAATATTGTCAGACCATGGCACTCAACTCATATCTGACACTATGTCACAGGTAATGTCTACCTTACATATTGAACGATCTCTCAGTAGTATCTACCATCCTATGTCTAATGGGTTAGTTGAGCGTCTGAATAGAACGCTCAAGACTTTGCTTGGTAAGATAACTGAAGATCATCCTCAAGATTGGGACAGGGTTTTACCCGCGGCTCTCTTTGCCTATAGGGAAGTCCCTAATGAACACACAGGATTTTCTCCCTTCGAACTTGTCTTTGGCGCGCGTCCACGCGGCCCTATGTCTTTATTACACGATCTCATCACTGCCGATGATATTAGCGATGAAACTCAATCCTCATATGAGTATGTCATTGCTCTTGCATGTAAGCTAGCAACTGCTTCATCAGAAATTGCTAAAGAGAAGGCAAGGCAGTTTGCTAACAAGAATAGATGTCTACGACAACTTTGTCCAGGTGACAAAGCATTCGTCCTACTCCCCAGTAGGGAAAATAGACTTCTTATTGCATGGAAAGGTCCGTATGCAATAGTCTCTCGGATTTCCGATGTTGACTATGTGGTCGATATTGATGGAAAGCATAAAACTTTCCACATAAACATGCTTTCGGAATTTCACGAACGTCCGGACTATTTGCTGCCTATTTTCCAGGCAACGGATGATGCTCCTGCACCTCACGGTCATTATTCATCCCTGTCTGTCATTCAGGATGAGGAAGCTACCTTCTCTGATGTCAACCTTCCCCTTCCAGTGGTTCCATTACATTCCACGGAATCTTGGAAAAAACGTTTCTGTTTCTCCTAATCTTTCTGGTGACGAACATCGACAAGTCTCGTCGATGTTACAAACATTTCAGGATGTTCTCACTGACATTCCTGGACACACAGATGTCATAGAACATGACATAATTCTTACCGACAATAATCCAATTAGGGTTAGGCCGTATCCTATTCCTATACACTTTCAGTCGCAAGTGGAAAAGGAATTGGATGAAATGATTCAATTAAATATAATTGAACCATCGACTTCACCATATTCTTCTTCCATGGTTATTGTCCGGAAGAAGGATAAGAACATACGAATTTGTGTTGATTATCGCAAATTGAATCAGGTCACAAAGTTCGACGCTGAACCGATGCCTTTGTTAGAAGATCTACTGATTAGACTTTCTAATTCTAGATTCTTCACTAAACTTGACTTGTCTAAAGGTTATTGGCAAGTGCCTTTAGCAGAGCATGCCAAACCTCTTACTGCTTTTTCTACACCTAGGGGTCTATTTCAATGGAATGTTATGCCTTTTGGTCTCATGAACGCCCCTGCAACTTTCGTTCGCATGATGCGTCGAATTCTGTCACATCGTTCGGATGTCATCGCATACTTAGATGACATCTGTCTCTTCAGTGATACCTGGGAAGATCACTATTTAGGGTTATATGACTTACTGTCCACTCTACGTGAGAATAATTTGACAGCAAAACCTTCTAAAGCTTTTGTTGGTTTTGGTGAAATCTCTTTCCTGGGTCATCGTGTTGGTCATGGTCTCTTGAAGACAGAAGACCACAATACTTCCAAATACTGAACATCTCTGTTCCTAAAACGAAGAAACAAGTTAGGAGTCTCTTAGGTTTAATTCAATTTTATGGGAGATTTATTCCAAATTTATCTTCGATCATGGCACCTCTATCAACATTGTTGAAGAAAGGTTCGCCTAATCTGGTCCGTTGGTCTGAAGAATGCCAATCTTCACTAGACCAAATCAAGAATATATTTTCTTCTCCTCCCATCTTAAGATTACCTACTCTTGATAGGACTTTTGTTCTTCGGAGTGATGCTTCATCCACTGGGATTGGAGCAGCACTGATGCAAGAATATGCAAATACTCTGCATCCTGTTATGTACATTTCTAGAAAACTAAATGCGGCAGAGAGGAACTACTCGGTTTTAGACCGTGAGTTGTTAGCGATGGTTTGGTCAATTCTAAAACTACAAAGATTCCTCCTGGGCGCACATTTCATTCTAGAGACTGATCAGAAAGCTCTTACAGCTATTCAGACTAAGAGTTTGAAGAGTTCGAGATCCACTCGATATGCTATAGCTCTTCAACCTTTTCACTTCACGGTACGAGCTATCCGTGATGCGGATAATGTGATGGCTGACATTTTGTCTAGATGCCCACATGACTCCAACTAATACTTCTGTCCTATATTTCCATATATTACAGAGTCATAACACACCTATATTTCTACAATAGATTAGCACATCTGTACTTACTCTATATGTACACACTATCGTGCTTTGTTGTCATCTTCTTCTGTTCGTTTTTTAAGATGATAGAGGAGGACTGAGTAGTTAATATAAGGGCCGTTAGTTTACTAAACAGCCACAATTATTAATAATGTATTGTACCTTATGAAGCATATTAGTTATTAATTAGCATTATATTGCTTGTACTTTCTCAGAATGTCATTGTTGAGCTGAGGACTTACCTTACTAGTATCAAGCATGACGAGTTCTAGATTGTGTACTTACCCTCGGAATACCAGAGCATATGTCCTGGATCGTCATGTAGTTTAACTTTACTATGTACTTATGTCATTACATGTCAAAGAATGTACTATTTAAATTTTCCTATCAGATTTGTACATCCATTTTTAAAGACAATATTAGAGTATGCTGTTTAATGATGATTATAGTAACTTGCATACGTATATTGTGTTTACATGCTAACGTGATGTGTGTTGGTGACACCTCCCCGATGTGAATATTTTTTGAGACATATTTATTTTTCTGTTGAGGTATATCCTCACCAGACACTCTATAATTAGCCTATTGTTTGGCAATTTAGTTAATTATCAGCGCATAATTCGTGCGTTTTGAGCCGCCTATCGCATGCTCTTTGATATTGAAAAAAAAAAATATGTTCCACATTTTTTTTTTATCGGGAGGAGGTGGTGATATGTTGCGTGATAAATTCTCGCAACATCGTTTTATTTCAATATCTATTTTATAACGCAAGGGCAACAACTGCTTGAAATTTATAGTCACTTTTCTCGGTAAGCATTTGTCTTCTCGCGTTGGTATCGAATGCAGTTAAGTTTGAGCTGTGGTCATTTTGCGCTGGACTGCGCATGACTTGTCTTGCTTCTTGGTCGATCGGTTTCCGCCCACCACTAGTGGAGTGAGCGATTTGGAATGGCGAAAGAGATGCCTCGTTGAAGAGGGGATCTCCGCTATTTTTTGTTCTGTCAGGGATGTGTAGTCCTCTTATGGATATTTCGTTTATTCGGGATAATACCTCTAGTGTATTTGCACATGCCGGGAGGCGTGATATTTCTGTGTATTTCATGCATCGGTTGATGCATGTACCAAGGACCATTACTTGCTACTTTGTTAAATGAACTAGGTTTGGAAAACCTTTATTATCTAGAGGATATTTTTGAGGACATTATTTATACTTCGGCAGACGTGTCTGTCTTGCTGAAGTCAAACTAAGGAGAGTGAACTGATCTCATACATCTGGTTATCTCCTGGCTGTTATAGAAAAGGATGGAGTTTTTCACCTGACTACATTTACAGCACTTTGAAATATAACATGCATCTGACTCATCATTGTAATGCTGTCTACCGTCTATTGCTGTATTGAATGTTGCTGTGATAATGACTGTTTGATGTGCCTACATATTCGCGTAACCATTTTGTCACTGTGGCGTCCACAATAAATAATGAAGAAAAACGTCAACGGCTGTTACAAGAATCATTGACTTTATACGTCGTGAGTTTACTGACGTCCTATGTGGATTGCCCTGTTATTTTTGTATGAACATTGTTTTGACTGAAACATCTGC
>JAMPIV010020176.1:0-76822 GCA_024509875.1 Oreohelix idahoensis | reverse complement strand
TGAGACAGCTAAGTATCCGATCTCACTACCCATGAGATCAGGGTGGTGGAGTATGACATTATTAGGACCCAATGATTCTGAAAAAAAAAAAAAAAAAACAATGTCAATAAAGTATATTCCCTGTACTGGGATCCGAACCCCGTACCTTGAAGAAGAAGATATTTCAGTAGAAGATTCCTGTTTTTGTGTTTGACGATTTCTTGTAATCTTAATTTATTTCCAGTGGCTCTTCTTGCTTTGCCTATTCTTACTTTGCTATGATTATCTGTTCCTCCAGCTTTGTCTAAACGGCTTCCACATATTGTGAGATGTATCTCCCAGTGCAATCTGGTTATCGTTAGTTGAATTCATTCTGGGACCTAAGACAGTGAGGAATGCAGTTAGCGACCCATAGCTAGCCTGCTTGCGTCAGGGTCAGCGAACCAGAGCTGACCAAGACCCTACTCCACCTCCACGTGGTAGTCCTGGAAACAGGCTGCATCACTGCAGTCTGGATGAGTGAGTAGGGATCGAAGAGGGAAGGCTAACCCAGTCCCAAAAATGCCGTGCTGAAGTAGGATGTGTCGGCCGGAAGGCGCAAAAATCGCAGCTACGCTGTAAACGGACACAACGAAACCAACGTCCTTTTCAGGACAAACAAAGAAGAAGAAAGAAGAATTCATTCTTATAATGCTGTGCCTCTCTCATCAATTATTCTCATGCTGTCTTTCATCTGGTTACGGTTATGGGACAGAAGAGTCAGATAGTCAAGCTGTTTTTCTTGAGTCCACTCAATTACAATTATGTTGCCAGGTGTTGTTTTCATAAACTAGTCAATAGTCAGTAAACAGAGAAATGATGACAAGTGACATGGTGACATCCCTGCCGAGCATCAGTTCTTATCTCCAAGTTCTCTGTAAGTTGTTCTTCATGGAGGATTCTACATTTCATGCATTTATGATTTTTTTTTAAATTATCAGGTTAATGAACTTAAGACTGACTCCATATTGCCTGATCAGCGGAATTTTGTCTTATCTGCGCTATGCCATTTACAGTTCACAATTCCGGGGCTGGCCACATCATCCTGCAGAACTTTACGCCAAAACATCTTCAACAACCACAAGGATAAGCCCACAACTACCAATGCATTGTGACAACTTGAAAGAGATCTTCTTCTTCGTTCGCCCTGAAAAGGACGGTGGTTGCGTTGTGTCTGTTTACAACGTAGCTGTGATATCTGCACCTTTCGGTCGACACATCCGACTTCTGCACGGCATTTTTTAGGACCGGGTTTGCCTTCCCATTGCGATCCATGCTCGCTCAGTCAGCCTGCATTGCTGCATACTGTTACCAGGACCACCACGTGGAGGTGGAGCACGGTCTTGACCAGCTCTGGTTCGCTGGTCCTGACGCAGGCAGTCAAGCTATGAGTCGCTGACTGCGGTCTCTATTGCTGCGTCTTATGACCAGATGAACATATCCAATACATGTAGCGAAACTCCGGTGCCAGAGACTGATCAAGGACTACCAATATACGGCGCAAAAGATGAGCGGAGGGTAACGAAATGTCAGCATAAATATTTTGAGTAAATATCACAGCACCGGAAATAGGTGGCTCTGAATCACAGTTTATGTAGTGCGTGTTGCAGGTATCTCTTAGTGAACTATGTGTACTCCGGAAAGTTGGCATGGCAACCATTTATAAATACAAAAATAACTCAAGGTGGTCGAGCTAATAACAAGACGGGATATGCAAATAAAGGAAAAAAGACAACCCACCAACAAGAGAGAGAGAGAGAGAGAGAGAGAGAGTGGTGTGTGGGTGTGGGTGAGAGAGAGCATCTGTACAGTGTGTTGGAATCCAAAACTTACCAGGTAATGGGAAATGTCGTCTATAGTGTTAACACATCTGATTTGTACATGTGCTTGGAGCGGGGGGCGCAAGAAAGAGAGATACAAAGTGAATATATAAGTATGTGAATTTGCTATAAAGAGCACAAAACAAATGTCTATGTTAGAGAGAAGATAAACACCTATGCAGGCCATCAAGAACCACTTTTGTCAATAGTGAAACGTCGAAAGCTTGCCTGGTTTGGGCATGTAACTCGTCATGACTCCCTTTCGAAAACGATCCTCCAGGGAACAGTCGAAGGTAAACGGAGAAGAGGAAGGCAAAGAAAATCCTGGGCTGATAACATCAAAGAATGGGCAGGACACGGTTTCTCCACACTTGTACGCATTGCTGAGAATAGAGAGCAGTGGAGGACCCTGTCTGCTGATGCTTCCACCATGGCACCCCTACGACCCATGACGGGTTATGGGTTGAGATGAGATGATGAATTAGAAATATTATCAAAAGAAAGAGAAATAAGGAAAGGCGACAGTCAACAAGGGCGAAGAAGATATATCAAGAAACACAGAGTAAAAAAGCTGGGTTCTGGAGTCGGCCAAAAGAAATTTCAGACTCCTAAACTTGTATAAGTCCTACTCCTGACTCGACTAGTTTTTTACTAACCATATAGCACACAATTCCGAGTCGGGGTTTTGACATTTTTTTACGGACTCTACTAAAAAAACTACAGACTCCACGTCTCCGACTTCATAGCCCTGGTAAAAAGACGACAAGACAGAAAGAAAGAGGGAAGCAGATTGAGCTCCAGAAATATGTCAAGAGCAACAGTGACAAATGAGAGGGGGAAATGGGGTCCGGGTGTTTGCAAGGAGAGGTGAAAACGAATGTTAGGGAAAACAAACAAACAAACAAAAAGAACAGTTGACATAGTTCTGTCCCGTTTTATGCCACCACCTTGAAGTGATGGAGCGGCTTGCGCGCCTTGTAGAGACTATGAGCGAAGACAGCGGGACACTTGTGCTCCTGACAGGTTCAAACAAGCTGAAAAAGTCAGAGAGGTCTTAGATCACAGCGCAGGTCCTCTAGGTCTGTGAGTCGGGCTCGGGTCGACAACCCTAGCCCAGGTTAAAAAAATATATGTTACAGAAACTGCATAGGTTGGAACTACCCAGACATCTCACAAGAGAGGCGCATGTTGCGGCCTGATATATGCCCTATACTGTAAGTCGGGCAGTTGACAGTCTTCTATGTTCTTCTTCTCTTCTTCCGTCCTTAGCCACCGACCGTCAAAGCAGTCAGTGGCCATTACGCCTAGTGGCGTCTTAGGGCAACAGCAGATAGGTTTTCTTTGCCATTGTTTCCCATCACGCCTAGTGGCGTCTTTAGGGCAACGGCAAATCAACCCATTTGCTGTTGTTTCCGTAATCGAAGTGACTGGCAAACGGGTGATCAGCCCGTTGTAGTCTTCTATGTAGCAAGGCAAAATCTAGAATCACAAATGTGGTATACGAGAACGTTAAATAACATTTTTATTTTAAAACGGCGCAAGTGACCAAGGGAATGAGACGCTATAACTAAAAAAAAAAAAAACTATTGGATTGGCGGTAACAAGACGAAATGTAGCATGTCACAAAACATTGATTACACTGGCTAACAAAAAAAAAAATTTGTTTTCTTTCTCTAACATTTCTATGTTTTTCTGGTCAATTTTAATGCGCTGTTTTTAAATCTGCAAACCGTTTTTCTCTATCAGGTCGGGATCTCTAGAAATACGTAATTGAAGTTTTTTTAACAGCGCATAGTATTACAACATCATTTGTACAAGAAGTATAACAGTTATGTAGGCTTGAATTTCTTTGCAGTCGACTTTCGTCGGTGAATGGCATGTGGTACATCGCGATGAAGCATCCAACAATAATCGGCAAGCATGGTCACACTCCACCGTCCTTGATAACGTGACTCCATTACGGCGATATCTTGATGGGATCGTTCTCCATGTTCATCGCTGACTTCGCCAAGGTTGTCAGGGAAAAAGTCAAGATGCAAATCGAGCAAATGGATTTTGAGGGACATGTTACAGCCCATAATTCTGTATGCATCTATGCACTGCTTAACAATATGCACATAGTCGACAGATTTGTGATTTCCCAGAAAGTTATCGACGATCGATTTGAATGCCATCCATGCGCGAAGTTCACTACCATGTAACAAGTTCTCGAATTGTTTGTCTGCAATAACTTTCCTAATCTGAGGTCCTACAAAGATACCTTCCTTTATCTTTGCATCGCTAATTTGCGGAAACTTTTCTCGAAGATAAGTGAAAGCTTTGCTCGTTTTATCTAACGCTTTTACGAAATTCTTCATGAGCCCCAACTTTATATGTAACGGTGGTAAAATGATGCTGTCTTTGTTAACTAATGGCTCGTGTATTACATTTTTATGCCCGAGCTGCATACGATCCCTGATAGGCCACACCTTTCTTGCATAATGTTCCTGTCTGTTTGCGGCTGTCCCATTCACATAGGAAGCAACAAAATTTAGTATACCCAGTCTGCATGCCCGTGAGAATTGCAATGACCTTTAGGTCTCCCACAAATCCGCCATTGGTAGTCATTGTACTTTATTTTTGCCAAAAGTATAGCCATATTGTCATAAGTTTCTTTCATATGAACAGAGTAGGCGACTGGAATTGATGAAAATAAATTTCCATTATGCAATAACACGGCTTTTAGACTAGTCTTGAAGAGTCGATGAAAAGTCGCCATTCGTTGACTATGTGCTCATGACCGAGAGCATGCACCATTAGACCTTTTACATCTTTGCAATAGCAAATGTCATCATCCATCTCAAAGTATTGAACAAGTTCTCTGTGTCTATGACGAAATTTAGATATCGGAGTATTGGGCGCTAAAAGATTCCATTCTTTGAGTCGCGAACCGAGTAATTCCGCTTGTCCTTTGGTGAGAGCGAGATCACGTATTAGATCTGAAAGTTCTGAATGGTTACTTAAGTGAACACCATCATTCACCGGTATATAATCCGAGTCAGAATTAGTTTCTAAAGCAGGTAAACTATCACTTTCTGATGGTTCATTCACGTCCAACGGATATTGTTCTGGTGGAACTGGGATCGGACACGTGATTGGATCATGAGGCACTGGTTTCGAAACCGATTCAGTATTTGGATAAACCACAGACTTTCTAGTTTTAAAAGTGAAACCATAGATATTTGTCAAGCAGAAGTAACAATCAGTAGCGTGATTTGTCGGTTCACGCCATATTACTGGCACTCCAAAAGGCATCGACTTATGCTTCGGCGATTTCGTAACCAACCTGCCAATGTATTTGCACAAGTCGAACAAACTGCATTTGGCTTCCAAGATTTATTTGCATCATCAACTTTCGAATCGAAATAAAGTTCATATGCTTTCTTTAGCAATGGTGTAAAGTTTTTCTGGTGAACACGATCGGTAAAATATCCGCACACGTAACAGAACAGATCAGGCGAATTTCTACAACTTCTAGAAGCCATATTTCACTCAGAATTATTTCAAAATACAGTAACTATTTGAAATATAACGTAACATATGTCATGCATCTTTTAGCAGTATAAAAAGTAGAATTATTTTGCATTTTATTAATTTTTAAAACGTTATATAGTAAAAATGAAACTGAGCAAATAACGGTTTCCCAAAAATATATATATTCACAAATATCTTAAGAACCCGACGTGATAGAGATAAACGGATTTCAAATTTGAAATCAGCGCAAGAAACTGACCTAAGAACACTTATTCTTATATAAGAAAGAAAAATGTTGTTTGTCAGTGTTATCGAAGAAAGCGTCACGTGCTCAGAACTTGGCGACGAAGATCATGCACTCAAAGAGGGGGTTGCCTTCATGATTCAACCCAAAGCAAGGACAGGGCAGGAACTAGTATCGCCTACACAATAATAAAAGCAAGACTCCAAGCAAAAGGAAGATGAATCACCACAACCAAATGCTATGCACAAAAGAAACAACGCAGGTATTACCCAATAAGACTTCTTATAAACTTCTGGCAACAAAAGACAAAGTACCAAGGCGAGATATTAAGATTAATGCTAAAGTCGAAACAGACAACAGCAGCTATGACTGATTATGGGAAAGAATGGCTACTTACTTAGTCGATTCTCTTTTACCTTGGGGTGTAGAGGTTTGCCAGAGAGAGCGCCGTACTGTCCTTTCTGCGATCTTCCTCCTAGTCCTCGGTTCTTCGGGGATTGTCTAATGTTGTCCTCCCATTGGACTCTGTGTCGTCCTGGATATCTGGATCCCTGGCTGTTGGTTTCACATATTTGTCGTGGTAACTGATCTTCTTCCATTCTGCAGACATGGCCAAACCATCGCATTGGGACTGTTCTACTTTGGTCTGCAGGGGCTAGGTTTTGAGGCCTTGCCGTGTCGTCTGGTTGCGGACCATGTCTCTTCTTGTTACTTTAACCACCTTCCTCAGATACCTCGGAAAGAATGGCACAGGAAACAAATGAAAACGGGGAAATCGTTGTCACCTTCTGTGATTTCAATGAGCCGATCATTGATGGAACTATTTTTCCATACAAGAATGTACACAAGTATACATGAATCTCAGTAAATAAATATTAGACAAATATAAAGGTATGTTTTCAGGCACTCGTAAGAAATAAAGAAGTAGAAAACTAGACAACAGAAAAACAACAGACGTGAGTGGCTTACCCAGTGTCGTGAAACATTCTAAATCCACATATCTAAATTAAAAAGTAAACGTAAAGCCTAACGAATTAATTCAATAAAAGGAAAGAGGAATGGTAAAATAACAGTGCTGTCACAATGGCGTACAAAAATACCCCTTTTTATGCTCCGTCTGCATAATTGTAACGCTTTCACGTTTACTAGTAAAGCCTACTGCATCAACTACACGCGTTTCAAAAAAAAAATAAAACCGGTACTGTGTTTCTTAGAAAACCTTGAGATAGACACACTGCGTAATGACCTAGATTACATTAATGTCATTTTATGCACTACGAAAAGACAGACGGCCTTAGAGAGAGAGAGAGGTACGGAGGAACGCATGCAATACTACCACAGTCTCGCGATTAATAGTAACGCCAATCCCACGCGTAAGGCATGAAGCACTAACTTTTTTTCAAATAAACAGTGACAAAAAACACTACCAATACACGGTTAGGTTTTGAAAACATGTTTAATGCTTATTAGGAAACATGACACAATACTGTTTTACGTCTGAAATCCTGACTTTATACTGACAGAACAGTCGAAAAGGCAGGACAGGTGGTGGTTCTAAATCGAAAAAAAATATATATAAAAAAACAAATACACGACTATCCTAGAATACATATTTTGAAAGGAGCCACTTAGCCCCATTAAATTTATATATTTGGGTGCCTTAGGACTTGCTGACAAAGAATATGTTAAGTGTTGTGCACATAGTCTAGTAATTAACCAATTATAGCCAAAATATTATAGGGGTGTTGTCTGACAGCACCAGATCATATTTGCTCATGTTTGGAAATTAACCAATTATAGCCAAAATATTATAGGGGTGTTGTCTGACAGCACCAGATCATATTTGCTCATGTTTGGATACTGCTTTAGGGGAATGAGGCCACTACGTTAAATCCGATTTGATTGGTTAGAATTATATGTAAGGCGAAACATGATTAGTCGACTGCAAATACTATTTTTGGTTGTTAAGGGAAACGTAGGAAGGGTAAATTTTTTCAAAAGCTTTTGTAAACATGGTCTCATTGGCTAGATCAGTTGATATAGTCAATTAGGAGCGTCGGTTCAGTGCCACTTTTTGAAATTAAACTGTGTAGAAGCAAGTGCGTTGAGAACCAGTTCATATTTTTCTAATGAAAGCCTGGGACAGAGGCAGATCGGAATTGTGCCATAACTCATCGCCAGTCAACGTATTTGTTTAATATTTCCTTGAATTGTGGTAAGCTAGACATATTTGATCTCTTTTAGATGAAAATTGAATGTGAATTGATAATTTATGTCTGTATGTGTGTGGTTCAGTAACAAACATGAGGCAAAGCCTAGATATTGCTCCAACCTGAACAAAACTTGTCGGAGAGGAGTATAACTGCATGGGATTGCCAAATAGTACTATGACACCTATCTTATTGTATAGAAGGAATTACAGCTGAAATTGCAGAGGCGTTGTAACCATTAGGGAGAGGAATACTGGTGTATATTGTTCATGAGAAGCTAACAGTTGGCCTACAGCGCTGAACTCAGTGTTTGTTATGTATTGTGCTTCAGTGTGGAAATAGATTATAAATTAGTTCTGAAGTAGGAGGTACAACCTTCTTGTTTCAGGGACCGTGGTACTAACGTATTGAAGCAGCACCTGGTCTGAGTTTTGCTGAATCCAGAGGCTGGTAGCATACTCCTTGGTCAAGATAGCGACCAGTGTTGTTTCTCAAGGAAACGGTGAAGCAAGCGAGCAGTGGAGACTGTTTCCTGCCGCCCACACAGAAGTTAAGAGTTCGTGGCCAGAGCAGCTCAATCTTGTGTATAAACCCCTCTAAAAGTGACTTTACCTTAAATCAAGAGGGACATTTATTTGTTTCAAATAAAAAGAAACTGTGAACCTTTCCAATATTATTTCCACCAGAAACAAACATTTGAAGTCATGATGACAAACAACAACTTAGCTTGAAAAGCCAGTATTACCTCATAGTACCACCGCACAACTTACACACATATTGCAATAATAATATATGTCAATACAAAGATCCTATCTATAAATTGTGTACATACAACTTCTGATTACATTTGATTGTGATTCCTGGTTCACTTTGTAGTTGAATCAGGATATCTATTATTGAAAGGAATTAATACATATTTTTAAAAGTTACCCTTGACTTATTAAGATAGTCTTATAGAGTGTTATATGTATGTGAGTGTCACAGTGTTGTAAAGTGTTGTGGATTAAATTAAATTGTTTATCTGTCTGTTGGTTGTTGTGAACATACACTTCATCATTATCATAACCCTAGACATTCAACGTAGTCATCACAATATTCCAGAATAAGTCTGACTGAGGTATAAATGTGGTAGCAAAGTAAGGTCATCTGTAATACACCACACTTATTAGATACAGATACCTTCACAGCTGATCTCAGTCAGTACACTAAGTCCCCTATAAATATTTATAACATCCCACTTTACCACACCCAGGACTCGAACATAGGACCTTCCGTGCGACAACCCCGCCTAGCTATGCAAGCGAATCACACTATCCTCCCTGCCATCTAGGCATCACCAAAAAATGATGCTTCGATGACGGCTCATTAGTGCGACCCGCAACACATAACACCGGAAATTTAACATGAGCAGTCCAGCCTATTAATGACGCAATCACTTCTGTTGTTCCCCTATTATACAGTATAGGTCAGACCACACAAGACAAAGACCTCAATACTGTGTCTAGTAAATGATAGAAGACTAAGAACAGTAAGTACAGGACAGAGGGTAGGCTTTGGTATTGTATAAACATTTATAACGCATAAGGAAGGGAAACCCGAGGCTAATTTTCTACTTCTTTATTTCTTACGAGTGCCTGAAAACATACCTTTATGTTTGTCTAACATTTATTTACTGTTTACAGGCCTCGGGTTTCCCTTCCTTATGTGTTATAAATGTTTATACATGAATCTCACCGTATGAGCAGATCCGAAACCAAATGGACCACTTCACAATCGACAGAAAATTATGGCGCTTCCAAAAAGACGGCAAGATAAAAAAAACGGGGCAGCCGACGAAGGGTCGGAACAATACCTTCTTCTAGAGACTTTGCAAATAAACCTGAACGTTTTCAGAGATGCAGAAAACAAGAACAAGTAACAAATGCAATACACATAATTCAACAAAGACGAAAGGGATAAGTTTAAACTAAACATTTAGAAACAGAGGTGCAGCACTGGGGAACCTCACGGGGAAAACCATCGCAGCAAAATCCAGGACACACTACAGAACGCATGTGAAGAGGTTCTTGGCAAAAGAAAAAGAAGCAACACAAAAAATGACCCCTGTAATTCCCAAGGATCTCTGATGAGACAAAGAGAGAATATGAATACTGCTTCCTCAAACGAGGCGACAAACAGGTTGTACATTCACGTCTGACAACTTCATAATGTGACCCGGAACTGCTGCAGAAACCAGAGCTACAAGAACCTAAGGGCTTTGAAACAGTATTCATGCAAGGGGGGGTGTCCAGTTGTAGTTGTGGCCCCATCCTCTTTAAAGAGCAAAAATAAAACTGCTTTAACCACATCAAATTTCAAAAAATGAAAGAAAACATGAAACATAATTCAACAACTTTGAAGAAGCAGAAGTGGAATGGGAGGAGAAGAATACGGTTAAATACATTTGCTCATACTACTTCTTCTTCTTCTTGGACTTTTAGCCCCTGACTGACAAAGCAGTCAGTGGCCATCACGCCTAGTGGCGTCTTGTAGGGCAGCACCAAACTGTCTCTATTTTGCTCGGTCGGTGGTCATCCTTCGTGCCGTGCCCCACCACTGGTTCATACTTTGCATCTCAACCTCCACTGTTCTCCGCCAGGTTGTCTTTGGTCTGCCTCTTTTTCGCCGTCCTTCTGGGGTCCATAGCATAGCAGTTCTGGTGATGGCGTCAGGGTCCCTTCTGGGGACATGGCTAACCCAGTTCAAGCGTCTGCCAGCAATGCTGGTTGCACATACTACACTGGGAACTAAATTAGAAAGTTAAAAAAGCACCGAGTCATGTAAAAGACAGTACTGTGAAAACATGACACAGAACGTTGCGAGGGAAAAAAAAAACTAAAGGGAGAGAGACTAGAAAACATTATGAAACATAACTAATCCTCCATAAAACAACAAAAAAAAAACAAACAAATAACAAAACAGCGGTTTGTCAATAAAAACAAGAGCGCACAGATCTTCTAATAAAGGGAAACAACGATCCAATGGCCGAATCTCCAACGCGGATGCAAAGGGAAGTTTTTTTTTTTTCTTTACTTTTTGGTTTTTTTTGTTAAAAGTGAAATGGATGCTCTTTTTTCTAAATAGTTGTTGTTGTTGTTTTTTTTAAATCAAAACTTATAAGTGATGGGAAACTCTATACAGAGCACAGGAGGCAATATGATAATCAGAAGCAGCCCCCTAACACCCCCCCCCCCACCCCACCCCCACACTCGTTGGAAAAGTGCCTCGGTTTCGGCCCCCCTGCTCTTGACTGCCCTTTCATACCCACTAATTTCAGTAGATCATACACTGAGGTAGCCACTACACCTCTAGCATCTATCTCTACAGCTATGACCTTCTATGAACCTCTCATCTACAGCATAACGAACTTTGTTTTCTTTTTTGTTCTGTTTGGTTTTTTTTTAACAAGACAACAGTGTAGCCAATGTACTGTATATTTACAATAACAATGGGTTTTTTGTTTGTTTTTTTTTTCAGTTTGGGACCAATCAGTAAGTAGGAAAAGGGTCATAACGTCGAAAGAGAGATATAGAAAAAGAGAGACGCAATAAACACAAGCTGGGAATGAAGGTCACTAGTTACGTCAATAGACAATTCAACCACCAAATGGAAAGCACAAAATACAGAAGCAGCGGAGTAGACAAAAGCAAAAAAAAAAAACATAATATCAAGAACCAAAGATGAAACACCTTGCTTCGCTTTTAAGTGAGGTCTGGCTCAAACATTGCTCTGAACTAAAAACGTTAAATGAAACAATGTTTTGGTCTCATGACACGAGTGTGACATGCGCGTTGAGTCTGCTTCCGTGATTTCTCGTGTTTGTTTGTTGTTGTTTTTTTTTTTTCGACATTGCGATTGTGGTGAAGTGGGATGTTATAAATATTTATAGGGGACTTAGTGTACTGACTGAGATCAGCTGTGAAGGTATCTATATCTATTAAGAGTAGTGTATTATAGATAACCTTACTTGCTACCACATATCTATATATCTCAGTCAGAATTATTCTGGAATAGTGTGATGACTACGTTATGTGTCTAGGGTATGTGTATGATGAAGTGTAAGTCACAACAACAGACAGATAAACAATTTAATTTAATCCACTACTCTTGACAACACTGTGACACTCACATACATATAACACTCTATGAGAATATCTTAAGGAGTCACTGATAACTTTTCAAATAACAATATGTATTCATTTTTGTCATAAAGGTATATGTGTCCTGATTCAAATACAAAGGAACCAGGAATCACAATCAATTTTAATTACAAGTATATGTACAGACTTTATCAATATGAATATTGTAGTGACATATATTATTAAAAATATCCTATGTGTGTCAGTTGTGTAGTAGTAATATGAGGTAATACTGGTTTTGTTTTGTTCAAGCTCTGTTGGTATTTGTCATCATGACTTCAATAGTTTGTCTTTTTGGACTAGTATTGGAGATGTTCTCAGTTCCTGATATTAAGACAATTAAATTCCCCTCTGAATGTTATTTTTACAAAGTCATTTCAAGATGAGGGGACATAATGTTGAGCTCAGCTGGCCAAATCAGCTTATCTTGCGTGATGGCGGCAGGAAAGGACTCCTCTGCTCGAATACTCCCCTGGGCTCTGGAGACACCTCACTGATAGCTAAAAAAACCAAGGAGTATGCTGTCCGACTCTGGATTCAGCAAAGCTCTGACCAGGTGCTGCTCAGTACCATCAAGACCACGGTCCCTGAAATCAAGAAGGATGTACCTTCTACTTCATAACTAACTTATACTTTCTTTTTACACTGATCACAACACATCACAAACATTGAGTTCAGAGCGTTAGGCCAACTGTCAGCTTCATCTGAAATACTTTATACCAGTATTTACCTCCTTAATGGTTACCACGCCTCTGCACTTCCAGCATTATTTCTTTCTAGTCAATCATCCAGGTGTCAGTGTACTATTTGGCCATTCCATGCCGTTTTACTTCCCCTCCGACACCCCCTGTTCAGGCTGGAGCATTATAGGCTTTATCTCCTGTTTGCCACTGAACTACACATATATATACAGGCATAAATTAACAATTTACATTCAATTTTCATTAAAAGATACTGAATGGTTCAAGCTTACCACAATTCATAGAATAAACACAGATACGTTGATTAGCAATGAATTCTGGCACAAAATACTGGCACAAATTCCCATCTGCTTATGTTCCAGGCTTTTATTTAACACAAATATGAGCTGGCTTCAACGCACTGTTGCTTTATCAAGCTTATTTAAACAAGTGGTCTCGAACTAACGCTCCTAAGTGAGTATATCAGCGAGTCTAGCCAATCGAGCCCCGTTTCGACAAGTGTTTGAAAAAATGTTACCTTTTCACGTCTCCCCTAACAACGAAAGATAGTATTTATAGCCCGACCAATCGTGGTTAGTCTTTCATTTGTTGCGCTCCAATCAATTTGGAGTTTACATGGTAGGCTATTTCTGTAACGTAAGGTTTTTTCAAACACGTTATAAAAAAATTTTATGAGCAGAAATGATTTTATGTTGTCAGGCATCCCCACTATTTTATTTTGGTTATAATTTATTAATTCCTGGACTATTTGCGTAACGTTTTACAAATTCTTTGTCAGCAAGCCCTAAGGAACCCAAATATCCAAATTTAAAAGAGCTACGTGGCTGCGTTCAAAATATGCAATTCCTTCTACCTCCTGTTTCGAAGATGTGCTGTCTGGGTACTGTAATGTTTTCAAACGTAAACCCATATAATGTTATCTTTCCTAATAAGCGTTTTTTATGATTTATAAACCTAACTCTGGGAAAGGGTAGTGTATTTTATCACTGTCCGTCTGAAAAAAAATTAGTGCATGTAGACTTACACGCGTGATGGTAGTAATTGTGTATCGCGCGACGCGGGTTGGGGGTGGCATTAATAGCGAGACGCGTGTTTAGTGTTCGGCTTTCTGCCTCTCCCTTCTCGCTTTATCCTTTAGTCCATCTGTTCGTTCGTTTTGGTAACATAGTGTAGAAAAAGACATGAATGGAATTTAAAATTTAGGTCAACTTGCATATCTCAAGGTTTTTCTTAGAAAGGCAGCACATTTTATTGTGTGTTTGGGAAACGCGTGTATGTTGCAGAAGGCCTTTAATATCAACGTGAAAGCGTTACAATTTGCCGACGAAGTAGAAAACAAGGGGAATTTCGAGTACCTTCTTTGTGACAGCACTGTTATTTACCATTGCTCTTTTCTTTATTAATTTTATTTGTTAGGCTTCATATTTACCTAATAATTTATATATATGTGGATTAGAATATTCCACGACACCTCCCCTCTTAAAACAGACATTATATGTCAGTCCTTTATTCTATATTCACATAGAGAAATTTATTATTATTTCTGGGGTTTACGGTGATTCTCATCACACGGATGGCGGCTTAAAAAATCCGCTCCCAAATTGGTTTTTCCAGATATATACTCAATGCTAAAATTATATGGAGCCAAAAGTAAAGACCATCGGAGTAACCTGGAGTTCTCATGCCTAGCCTGTGCTAGAAACGATAAAGGTTTGTGGTCTGTTTGCAACTTAAATGCCTTCCCATATAGATAAATATTGAATTTCTTTATCGCCCATATTACTGCAAGACATTCTTTTTCGCTAGTTGAGTAGTTGATTTCAGCTTTATTCAACTTTCTGCTAGCATATGCCACTGGGCTTAATTCCCCATCCAATGCATCTGATTTCTGTAGTAGAGTTGCACCTAACCCAATATTACTTGCATCCGTCCTTACTATGAATTCTTGACTTAAGTCAGGTAATTTCAAAATGGGTTTACTTGTGAGCTTTTCCTTCAATTCTTGGTAAGTCATTTCACATTGTGGTGTCCATGTAATGCGATCTGGATGTCCTTTACGTGTCAATTCAGTTAACGGTGCACATATGGAATTAAAGTTTTTGATATACTTCTGGTAGAACCCCACATAATGAGACAAAGGATCTCACGTCCTTCTTGGTTTGTGGTCTCGGGGCTTTCTGTAGTTTCTCTAAATTCTTTGGGTCAGGGGTCATGTTTCCCTGATAAACTGTGTGTCCCAAAAATTCCAATTCTTTACATCCAACGCAACATTTGGTTGGTCGGGCTGTTAAATTTGCCTCCCTAAGTCGATCAAACAGCATGTTCAGAGAGTCAATGTGTTCCTCAAATGTTTCTGTTGCTATAAGGATATCATCCATAAAATTTGTTATACAGGGATTATTCAGAGGATCCAATAATTTTCTCATCATTCTAGAGAAGACACTAGGCGCATTCTTCAATCCAAATGGCAATCTATTAAACTCATAGTGTCCTTCTGAGGTACTAAAAGCTAGGTATGGTCTAACCTCAGGCTTTACTGGAATCTGATAATATCCTTTACTCAGATCCACTTTGGAGAAATATTTAGCTTTATTTAGTCTGGCAAACAGCTGATTTGTATCCGGCAATGGATCCACCTGTCCTTCTGTAATAGCATTCAGTCTCCTGTAATCTATACAGAGTCTATGTTCTCCAGAGGGCTTCCTTAAGAGTACCACACCGGAACTATATGAAGATTCACTGTGCGAAATAATTCCTTCCTTCAACAGATAGTCTATCTCTTCCTTCAAAGCTTTCTCCTTAGCAAACGGAATCGAATATGGTTTCATACAGACAGGTGTGGGGTCTATCAGTTTCATATCATATTCCAATAGGTTTGTATGTCCTGGTCGGTCTGTTAACACCTCTGCATGATTATTTAGAACCTGTTGCACTCTCTCTTTCTGAGTTTTCGTTAAATGTGTACTGATTTTCACCTGTGCTGCTGTCTCACAGGGGTGTAATGGATATTCAAATGATGAAAGTGGTTCCTTTTTCATCTCCATGGCGATGGACAAGGTCAACAAGTGTGTCTCTTCCTGATGTTCTCTTTCCAAATATTTCTTCAGGAGATTCACATGATAGATTTTTTTCTTTCCCCTTCTTATCTATCTTATAATTTGTTCTAGACACCTTCTCTAGAACTGTATATGGACCCTGCCATCCAATTTGTAACTTATTCTGACTCCCAGGCAAAAGAAGCAGTACTTTCTCTCCCACAGCCAAATTTCTGTCCTTCGCCTTCCTGTTATAATAGGCAGCATGTTTCTTCCTGGCTTGTTTCAAATTTTCATTGGCAAGTTTCCAGCCAGTTTTTAACCGAGTGGTCAGCTCATTCACATATTGGTATGAAGATGTAATGTTTTCCTCTGCCTTTTCATCAGTCCACGTTCTTAACATAGCTTCGAGTGGACCTTTTATTGGCCTTCCAAACAATAATGTTGCCGGGGCCATACCGGTTGAACTATGGGGTACCTCCCGATAAGCAAAGAGGGCGGCGTGCAGGTACTGGTCCCATGTATCTGGTTTTTCGTGTGCCAACTTTCTCAGGATCGACATCAATGTGCCGTTAAATCTTTCCACTTGGCCGTTCCCTTGGGGATGATACACACTACAATGGAAGTGTTTGGCCTGAAAGATCCTGAAAACTTCTTCAGTTAGTTTCCCCTTGAACTGAGAGCCATTATCAGTCAAGATTTGATTGGGAAAGCCTAACCTTGTGAAAATTGTGAGCAATGCCTCTGCCACATGTTTTGAATCAATCGATGACAGGGCTACTGCCTCTCCCACATAGAACAAGTGTCCACCAGAGTCAGAATGTAGCTGTTCCTTCTCTTGGTTCGGGTGAGAGGTCCCACAAGATCCACGGCAACTCTCTCAAAGGGTGTTCCCACTATGGGCATTTCCCCCAGAGTTGCTGGTGCAGTCCAATGTTTAGGTGCTACTCGTTGGCACTCTGGACAGGATTTTACATATCGTTTGATATCTTCAGTTATTCCTGGCCAGAAATAGTGACAAGCTATTCGCTGTCCTGTTGCGCTGATTCCCATATGACCACTGAAGGGAATCGCATGCCCTAGTTCCAACACTTTAGTCCTATATGAAGTGGGAAGGACCAGCTGTCCGTGACCATTGGATTCAGATCCAGCCTTCCTATATATCAGTTTGTTCTTCATATAAAACTCTCCCTTGCCTGGAGGTGTATGAGATTTGGGCAACTTCTTGAAACATGGCTTGAGTGTTTTGTCCTCAGCCTGTGCCTTCCTCATCTCATCTGGGTGAGTATTTATGGGATTATCCTCCTCCTTCTTTGACTGTGATCTGGTCTGCACTGTTGCCAATATCACAGGTCTCTTGGGATTCCCCAAGAAGACATATCTACACCCCAATATTAGAGGGTAGATTGGCTCATTTATCACGGCTGCTTTTATGATTCCTTCCACATATCGCGTTTTCACTTTTATTCGGGCGACGGGAAGTGTCATGGTAGCTACATCCTTGGTTGCAGTTTGAATCTCCACTGTTTCCGTGGTGTATTGATCGGCCTGCACCAGGTGAGAACTCACAACGGAATCGTAATCTAAACCGGTATCATATAAACATCTTATAGTGACACCATTACAGATGACATCTTCACACACTGGGGGGTGGTATGGTTCCTGTAATTCTTCAGGTTTGCCCTTCTTTTCCTTTTTCCCCGATGTCATAGCAGCAAAATGAGGAGGTTTCCTTCTACAATGGTCAGTGTCATGATTGTTCATCTTACAATTTTTACACCACCTTTTTCCTTGGTTGAAAGATTTTCTTTCATCATATTTCCTTTCATCGAATTGTGGGAATTTATTTTTATTTTCATACCGTGGCCTATCAAATTGGTGCTTACCTTTATTTTGATCCTTAGGATCAAATTTATTAAAGTTCTGTGGTGCCCTAAAGTTATCCACTTGTTTCTTTTTATTACCTGTTACCTCTGCTTGAGCTGCTTGATACCTTTCAGCAACATTTAGCAACTCATCCAGCCTCTCTGCACCTTGTTCCATGAGAAACTTTCTCAGGTCTGGAGCCATGGACTCTCTTAATTGCTCTATAAGGACCATTTCCTTAAGATCTTGGGTTTTCCCCAGAGAAGTCCATTTCTCCAAGTATGTCTCTATTCGTGCAGAGAACTGGTGATAGGTTTCACCTGACAGTAGTTTAGCATTCCTAAATTTTTTCCTATAAAATTCTGCATTCTTTTCATACCTTAACAAAAGAGCCTGCTTTAGCATGTCATAATTTTCCTGATCACCTCTGCTCATTTTTGCAAAAACTTCATAAGCTGCCCCACGAAGTCCCTGAGATAACTTTAAGCTCCACCTTTCTCTCTCTAACCCATACGTGGTAGCTAATAGCTCATACCTATTTAGGTAGCTCTCAATATCATCGTCTTTCTCAACAAAATGATCTAAATGAAAATTCATAGCTGAGGTTGAGGCTCCTTGAGTAACCGTAGCATCAGAGGCAAAGGGACTGGCACCATTTTCAGGAGCATGGCCTTGAAACTCAAACTCCCTTAGTCGTAACTCATGTTCCCTTTGTAATCTTTTATCTTCTGCTTCCCTTTCTGCAGCTAATTTCCTCTCTTCCCTTTCTGCAGCTAATTTCTTCTCTTCCCTTTCTGCAGCCAATTTCTTCTCTTCCCTTTCTGCAGCCAATCTTCTGTCTTCTCTTTCTGCCTCCAATTTCTTAGCCTCAGCCTCAATCTGCAACCTCTTAGTCTCAGCCTCAGCTTGCAACCTCTTAGTCTCAGCCTCTAACTTTCTTTCGGCCTCTTTTTCTAATCTTCTTTCTTCGCGTTCAATAAATTTGTCACATTCCGTAGTGACATAGGCAACCATAACTTGCCCATCTAATCCTAACTCTTTTGCAGTCTGTACAGCAGCAGATCGAAACTTGGCCAGGTCCGCCATTGTCTATCAGGTAAAGTTATACAATGTCTAACCAACAATTTAATCTCTAAATATATCTAATGGACAACACAGGCACCGTGAGCTCAACCTTATTTAATTCCACCCAAGGATACCTTTTAATTCTTATATTCCCTGAAGTGAATTACCCCCAATATTTTTAATAGGTAAAGATTCAAAATCCCAAGAGCGAGACCCCAATATATGTGGTGAAGTGGGATGTTATAAATATTTATAGGGGACTTAGTGTACTGACTGAGATCAGCTGTGAAGGTATCTATATCTATTAAGAGTAGTGTATTATAGATAACCTTACTTGCTACCACATATCTATATATCTCAGTCAGAATTATTCTGGAATAGTGTGATGACTACGTTATGTGTCTAGGGTATGTGTATGATGAAGTGTAAGTCACAACAACAGACAGATAAACAATTTAATTTAATCCACTACTCTTGACAACACTGTGACACTCACATACATATAACACTCTATGAGAATATCTTAAGGAGTCACTGATAACTTTTCAAATAACAATATGTATTCATTTTTGTCATAAAGGTATATGTGTCCTGATTCAAATACAAAGGAACCAGGAATCACAATCAATTTTAATTACAAGTATATGTACAGACTTTATCAATATGAATATTGTAGTGACATATATTATTAAAAATATCCTATGTGTGTCAGTTGTGTAGTGGTAATATGAGGTAATACTGGTTTTGTTTTGTTCAAGCTCTGTTGGTATTTGTCATCATGACTTCAATAGTTTGTCTTTTTGGGACTAGTATTGGAGATGTTCTCAGTTCCTGATA
Source organism: Oreohelix idahoensis (assembly GCA_024509875.1). Lineage (NCBI taxonomy): Eukaryota > Metazoa > Mollusca > Gastropoda > Stylommatophora > Oreohelicidae > Oreohelix > Oreohelix idahoensis. Next base: position 57,335 of record JAMPIV010020176.1, on the reverse strand, counting down.
TTAAGACAATTTAATTCCCCTCTGAATGTTATTTTTACAAAGTCATTTCAAGATGAGGGGACATAATGTTGAGCTCAGCTGGCCAAATCAGCTTATCTTGCGTGATGGCGGCAGGAAAGGACTCCTCTGCTCGAATTCTCCCCTGGGCTCTGGAGACACCTCACTGATAGCTAAAAAAACCAAGGAGTATGCTGTCCGACTCTGGATTCAGCAAAGCTCTGACCAGGTGCTGCTCAGTACCATCAAGACCACGGTCCCTGAAATCAAGAAGGATGTACCTTCTACTTCATAACTAACTTATACTTTCTTTTTTACACTGATCACAACACATCACAAACATTGAGTTCAGAGCGTTAGGCCAACTGTCAGCTTCATCTGAAATACTTTATACCAGTATTTACCTCCTTAATGGTTACCACGCCTCTGCACTTCCAGCATTATTTCTTTCTAGTCAATCATCCAGGTGTCAGTGTACTATTTGGCCATTCCATGCCGTTTTACTTCCCTCCGACACCCTCTGTTCAGGCTGGAGCATTATAGGCTTTATCTCCTGTTTGCCACTGAACTACACATATATATACAGGCATAAATTAACAATTTACATTCAATTTTCATTAAAAGATACTGAATGGTTCAAGCTTACCACAATTCATAGAATAAACACAGATACGTTGATTAGCAATGAATTCTGGCACAAAATACTGGCACAAATTCCCATCTGCTTATGTTCCAGGCTTTTATTTAACACAAATATGAGCTGGCTTCAACGCACTGTTGCTTTATCAAGCTTATTTAAACAAGTGGTCTCGAACTAACGCTCCTAAGTGAGTATATCAGCGAGTCTAGCCAATCGAGCCCCGTTTCGACAAGTGTTTGAAAAAATGTTACCTTTTCACGTCTCCCCTAACAACGAAAGATAGTATTTATAGCCCGACCAATCGTGGTTAGTCTTTCATTTGTTGCGCTCCAATCAATTTGGAGTTTACATGGTAGGCTATTTCTGTAACGTAAGGTTTTTTCAAACACGTTATAAAAAAATTTTATGAGCAGAAATGATTTTATGTTGTCAGGCATCCCCACTATTTTATTTTGGTTATAATTTATTAATTCCTGGACTATTTGCGTAACGTTTTACAAATTCTTTGTCAGCAAGCCCTAAGGAACCCAAATATCCAAATTTAAAAGAGCTACGTGGCTGCGTTCAAAATATGCAATTCCTTCTACCTCCTGTTTCGAAGATGTGCTGTCTGGGTACTGTAATGTTTTCAAACGTAAACCCATATAATGTTATCTTTCCTAATAAGCGTTTTTTATGATTTTAAAACCTAACTCTGGGAAGGGTAGTGAATTTATCACTGTCCGTCTGAAAAAAAAATTAGTGCATGTAGCCTAACACGCGTGATAGTAGTAATTGTGTATCGCGCGCCGCGGGTTGGGGGTGGCATTAATAGCGAGACGCGTGTTTAGTGTTCGGCTTTCTGCCTCTCCCTTCTCGCTTTATCCTTTAGTCCATCTGTTCGTTCGTTTTGGTAACATAGTGTAGAAAAAGACATGAATGGAATTTAAAATTTAGGTCAACTTGCATATCTCAAGGTTTTTCTTAGAAAGGCAGCACATTTTATTGTGTGTTTGGGAAACGCGTGTATGTTGCAGAAGGCCTTTAATATCAACGTGAAAGCGTTACAATTTGCCGACGAAGTAGAAAACAAGGGGAATTTCGAGTACCTTCTTTGTGACAGCACTGTTATTTACCATTGCTCTTTTCTTTATTAATTTTATTTGTTAGGCTTAATATTTAACTAATAATTTATATATGTGGATTAGAATATTCCACGACAGCGATCAGGAACGTAAGTACGGGAGGCGCCAGACAAAGGCATCAAGTACAGTATAACAAACAGAATGCTAAAATTGAAAGAATGGAAAAGGCAATGACGGAATTATTCACTCACAGACCCTCAGTGTGCTCACACTCTATACACCATGTTAATTTCTATTTAATAAGTAATATTTCTTCTTTTTCGTTCCCTCCTTCTCCTCCATCCTGTAATTTCGTCGACAGCCTCTTCTTTTATCTTCCCCGTGTAGACCATTCAAAATGACAATATTTGATGAGGATCACAGCTATTGGGTTTGAAAATACACCGGGAATAGACAGAGAGTTCAAGAATAAATGCAGTTAACTTTAGCCAGATCACAGTAGGCAAAACATTTGCCCTCTTTTTGCACATTACAAAGCGTTCATTATTTCGGAACTTTGTGGTGCTCAAAAGGATGTTGCTAAGCGCATTGTTACGCGTGAGTTTTATGACGTAAATTGTAGCGTACAGCAACGGCAAGGAGATATTCGCTGTGTAGCCGACCGGCAAGGTCGTGTTTTAGATTGTATTCCAAAGTCTTCTGTCTGGATATTAAATAAGTGTGGATCCTAGATGTTCTTATGAAGTAGATTAAACGTCTCCACTGTGACCTCACGGATTATGATGTACTAATGAATGTTCTTACCAGACTGCACATGGACTGAGATATAATAAGAGAGATTATAACCAGACGTTAGATGAGGTCAAAGTTTAACGGACATACTTATATTGTTGGCCCAATGTATATGTGTTTCGTTTGAAATGGTAATTGGTTGGGGTATGATCGAGCGGCGCTCGATTTGTTGGTAGTATTACGAGTCTATTATTTTTAATATACAGCGGCGCTCCATTTGAACACCACGATGCCTCCAAAATCACGAACGCATCTCGGTGCGCAAAAAGAGGTGTAACAATATGGCGTTAAGGATTTAATGTCATATGTATCATAAAGGAATCCCCGAGTGTTCAAGTGGAAAATGTTTAATTCATGCACTATTAGTTCCCTGAACTTATTTACAAAGATACCACTTGGTCGCGTTGAACACCATTGATCTAACATTACGCTAGAAGCTTGTAACAGGGTACACACTTGGAACTTCTTCTTCTTTGATCCTTAGCCGCCGACTGTCAACGCAGTCAGTAGTCATCACGCCTGGTGGCGTCTTGTAGGGCAGCAATAAACTGCTTCCACTTTGCTCGGTCGGCGGCCATCATTCGTCCAGTGCCCCAGCTCTGATTCATTCTTTGCATCACGGCCTCCACCGTTCTCCGCCAAGTTGTTTTTGGTCGGCCTCTCTTTCGCTTTCCTTCAGGGGTCCATAGCATAGCTGTTCTTGTGATGCCATCAGAGTCTATTCTGGGGACGTGGCCAACCCAGCTCCAGCACCTGTCAGCTATGATGGTGTGCATGTCCTCTTGGTTACTCCGAGTAAGCAGTTCCAGTTTGGTGACGGTATTCGGCCGAAAGATTCGGATAATTTGTCCTTAGGCAGGTTGTGTAGAAAGAGGACAATTTCGACATTTCCTTCTCGGTTACTCTCCACTATTCCACACCATAGAGAAGCACAGAAAGCACACACAGAACAGACGGATTGAAATGGTGTGACCAAGATAACCAATGTGAAACCGATGGAAAGAACCAGACAAATACCAGAGGGACATGATACACGAAGCTATCGTCAGATAGGTCGCACACTGAGGAAATCCGCTGACAGTAATACAAGTTGGTCCTCATTCTAGAAGCCCCAGTTAAAGAGAACAAGCCAGAGACCAAAGAACACAAGACGAGAATAGTAGACAGTCTTAATGGGGAAAAATAGGGGGCGGACATATCTTAAATCAGTGATTCCCAAAGTGGGCGGTCCACTCCTCTGGGGGCGCTGGGCGGACCTAAGTGGGCGATAAGGGAAAAGGGGGCGACTGGAGGCATTTATTAGTAAGGGTGTGGTTGAGGATTTGTCAAGCTAAATTTAACAATATTATTTAATATAAATCTTACATGCAAAAGCGGTTTAGTTACAAAAGACCCTGATGTGAGCGCCTAAAAGGAGAGAACGTAGCCTAAAAATACCCTAACCCACCGCCCCTCGTTAACTTCGCTCGTCCTAGTTTCTCATACACCTTATAGCAGACATTCACAACCTGGGATACGCGTACCGGGGGGTATTAGAAGCTTTTCAAGGGGTATGGTAATATGTTGTAACTAAATGCATTATCTAATTCAAGTATTGCGTAGCAGTGTTAGCGGGGAAAAGATGTTGTGGGTTTGAGAGACAACATCAATGAGGCATGGACGAGATATGAAAGATGGGAAATGGAGGGGGCGCTGGGGATGTTCTCTGTGAGCCAAGGGGGCGGTGACTCTAAAAACTTTGGGAAACACTGTCTTCAATGGATGAATGCGGTACGTAAATTTGAAGGTCTTTGCTCCCCGGGAAGCTATGGGCCACTCCCCTATGGCAGTATTTGCTACGAAAGTATTTGCTATAGGGCTGTCTTTGTTTGCCACTCCTCAGACGTGTTTACGTTCCGCCAGCTGAGCTGTGCTATTATCGTAACAATACCCAGTTGTCAGACCGGTCACTCGCTTTATCGCATAATCTGTCTGACCACCTGTGGAAACGTGTTCGTCAAACATTTGACCCCATTGGAAAGCGACTGATCGTGTTGACACAAGCTTGTATGAAAGAAGACAACACGGTCTGACCAGACATCGGTCTGGCGGAGGCACGCAGATAAAGAGGATAATTATATAATCTGTGTGGATCAACATCTGGGCGGAAAACATTACGCTAGGAAAACACAGGGTCACAATATTGTGATAGACAGAGGTGCGCCGGAAGTCTTAGGTAATGATTTGACATCACTGTTGTAAGAGGTCATGTGTAGATGTTAAAATTAATATTTTAAATACGCGTGGGATGAGTAATGATAAACTTCCCCACCCAAACAGTGCTAGATAGATTTGATTGGTTCGCCAGAATCTACAATGATCTGATTGGAACTTTCGGCGGAATCACAGCTGGGATTTGAAACTAAGGATTGTGAGATATAACCTAACAAACTCGGAGACACAGACAGACTGCATCGCAGCGTCAACTAAACACCTCCTACAAGCCAGAGGAAAGAGGATAGGACTTATCATTCCACAACTATAAGTACCAGATCGAGTATTGGGCAACTTTGGAATTTACAAGTAAACCCGCAATTTTAATACAAGACTGGAAACTTGGAAATTTTATTACAAGAAGTCATAAGAGGAATTTATACAAAAGTTTTCCCAGGCAGGATTCAAAGAACACCCGCCGTCTGAGGAATTAACTCATATTTCCCAGACCAAGTCATAAGAGGAATTATACAAAGTTTTCCCAGGCCAGGAATTTACAGAACACCAGCCGTCAGAGGAATTAACTTATATTTCCAGACTTCAGTGATTCGAACAGCATCTAACTACAGGGCTGTGGGTCCATTCTAATCTGTGCCAGGAGAAGTGTGTATTCCAAAAATTTTGGGGTAAGTGTAAACAAATTATTTACTAATGTAAATTTTACATGTTTCTTGCTAAGTGGTTATATATGAGGCTGGCAACCTCAACATATGAAAATAGTATATGCATGAACCACTACTACAAGAGCTGGTGATTGTTTCTGACTAGTCGTGCGGGAAACCCGACAGAAGAGCGACCCCAGACCCCGACCGGAGTAGCGACGAGTAATGAGTGATGATTACATCGCATGTGCCTAGTGATGATTACATCGCATGTGCCTAAAGTGTATAGAATCATTTTGTGAGATTTATATAAAATTTTTTTAATAACCCCAAAGGTTTAAAAGTTAGCACTAGGTTACAGTATAGACAGTAAAGAAAGAACACAGTTCCCACTAAACGTTATCCGATAAAATTAAATAGTCAAAACAGAGTGCATATGATACAGTGTTTCCTGTACTAAAGAAAATATTTTGCTCTCTCTCTCTGTCATACGTGGCCACAGAATCTCGCTTCTTACCCTATTCTTGGTGAAAACAATCCGTTGGATGTATAATCCATGAATATGTAATTAAGGTCCCGGAGTATTTATCGTCCGAATTGGGCCAAGTCCCTCCTTTCAATAATTAAATTTTATAAGAGGAACGCCTAATTTGGTGGTTGATTTTCCTGGATAAACCCTGTAACCTTGGATAGTTAATGTCGAGACTCTCTGAGACCTGGTGTTCGCAGTAAACAGTAGGAAAACATCTGATTGCTAAAAACTTTTAATTAGTGTTCTTTGATGATGATGATATATCCTATCGGCTGGCTCTGGTGAGTGCCGATTCTGAAATAGCGTAACTCTTCTGGATACAACTATCAGAAGTCGGGAGAACTGTTATTGGTATTACTCCACAATGGGCTGATAAAATTGAATATATATATTTTCTGGTGATTATAGTCTAGTTACTTTACTCTTTAAAATGTCAGTTAGTCTCTGTGGCCCGTCATGTTCACAACTGAACTGGGAGACGTGTAAGCCAAAAGAAGACTAATTTAATCCGATCATTAAATGGAGAAAAGGCAAACATAGACCACAGTGGAGCAAAATATGTGCCACAATAAAGCCACATAAAAAAACGCTGGTCGCCGTTGATCAGGTCATACCTAAGGATAGAACAACATTATGAAAAATAAGGCTACTAATATATTTTTACATTATATATATATATATATATATATATATATATATATATATATATATATATATATATATATATATATACGCGTAAGGAGACGAGACGATCTCTCATCCTCTCCGTCAGTTCTGATTAAAGTTAAAAGGCGCACGTTGTGTCTAGCCTATACTATCGCGCGTCGTTTAGCGGGTGCAAGTTTGGTTGAGGCATGCAGCCTTTTACCCCTCCTGCTCCGGTCAACGATCAACGCATAATGTCAATTATGATTTAATTATCTCTACGCGCACTCAACAAATATCGCTGTCATTAATACTATTAGATAGTCGGCGTCTGTTTGTTTAGTCGCATGATAGTCAAACACAGTCACTTACTAAATTACGCACTATGAAATCAAAGTGAATTTTATTCCGTCAATTATCAGTCGCACCTAGTGTATTAATTAGTCAACTAAACCGTCTCTTTCTGTGTGATAGCGGGTGATAAAATTAACATTACAACTGAAACCTCTGGGATAAAAATAGCTACGCGAAACACATTAAATCGCTTAAGCACAAATTTATATTACCAGAAATCCAGAAAGAAAACACCACGAACTATTAACACATCTATTCCCAATGGTTCTAGGTAACGTGTTTAGACTCTCCGAACAATTCTGAGCCACACTGATAACTGATTTTGAGGAGACGCAGTTTATATACCATTATGTTATTAAGATCTCTAGAAGATGTGAATTTTCACACTCTGTTACCTAGCAGAGAAATCTGATACGTTTCCCAGATAAAAGGTTTACGGTCGCTTCTGTCGGCCATTGCTAACCGACAACAGAAGCTTAACCCCGTGTAGCGGGCTTCCTTCCGAGATTTTCCCTGTTTCTCGAGATCACAGTTATCTTTTCTTTGTATGTGCGAACATCAAAGGATTAGCTCCCCATATAGAGAATCTTCAAAGGCCGTTACACTTCCACGTGTTTTCCACGTGTGGGCTGTCAGTTATCGTAATATTGACAGATCAACTCGCGTGAGAAACTCAGGTAAACAAACGTGGTTCGCCCCCTGCTATGAATGACAGGTTGCGAAAGTTGGTAAACAAACTCGTTTGTTATGGTCAAGTAAAAGAGGCGTGGATTAAAAGGTGAGTCAGACAGGCAGAGAAATGTGTGACTTTATTTGCGAATCTTAGGATGCTAACGGAAAAGCAAAGGCTGTCGGATGCTGTAGACTAGATTTCCATTATACGTCACACACCACCAACCGCCTACTGTGGACGAATTATGTGGAGAAGTGTACTCATCACCAAGAAGTGACAAACACCACGGCTGCAGGACTCATCTGCAGCTACGTTTTATATAACAGGCTACAGCAAAAATACGGACATTATTAACGCCCTACCAAAACCTCAATGAGGAAAAATTTAATATAACTTTCACCCCATTTAATCTTTATTTTAACTTGTTGAATTAATTGACTATTAAATGTTGATTCAGTTTATATGTACGAATGCAAATGTATGAGCCAGTTTTTCTTGATATATATATATATATATATATATATATATATATATATATATATATATATATATATATATATATATATATATATATATATATATATATATATATATATATATATATATATATATATAGCCATTAATTATAAGAGGGCATTCGTTGGATTACTCCAACTGGGGGCTTGACGGCCCAGAACCATTGCATAACCCCTTCACAAAAGGCGACGGACCAGATAATAAGTTAACAAATTTTTTCAGCCCTTAAGCAGCGTTTGTTCTTGACTTCTGGGAATATCTTGTGAAGGCTCCCCTACGGTAGAAGCGCCATTCATCTTCTATCTACATCTTTGCCAAAAGTAATCTTGCGCGAAGATAGATACCTTGGACGACCTACTTTTAGATATGATTGCGTTGGGACCATTAGTGGACTTCTACTACAAAGCAAGGGGAGGCAATCCCGTGACACTGACAATCGGACACAAGCAAAAATACATGGCTCGCGTATGGCTCCTGTCTGGCATACATGGCTCATGCCCAGCATACATGGCTCATGTCCATCACACAACAAACCCAGAAAAGATGAAAGCTTTCAAAACAGAAATGACTCACATTTGGTCGAAGTCAATAAGGTGGCAAAACGAAACACTTCGAAAAGACATACAAATAAAAATGGCTTTTATATGTTAAGTGCTAACAACATACTGTGGTGGATGGTAGGTATTCAGAAGTGTAAAAACAATAGACATACACATACACAAACGTGTGCATACACTTACCCAGGCTTTCTGAGAATTCAGATGAAGCGGGGGCCATTTCACAATGTTTCGGAAGATGTGTAAACTATACATTATTATGATACATTGGCAGAGTTGTTAGAGTGCTTGCCTCTCGCGGCAAACTTTCCGGGCTCCGGGATCGAAACCTGGTAGCATCACGCTCCAGTCTATCTGTAAATGGGCTCCTGACTCTGCTCCTGACTTAGGAAAAACTATGGCAGCGAGGAGAGGAGAGGAAAGGAAGCTGGGCATTCAACTCATAAAGCTGGACATGGTATAGTGAAATCTCTAACACTTCATGCAGCTACGGCAGTATCTGCTATGGGACTACCTTTACCTTTCACCTTTTAAAGAAAGGCATGGAGGATCATTCATCCTTGGCTGTGGTGAGAGCCCACGTAAGATGAGGCCCGGACCAAAACGCCCTGCTGGTGCCCTTTCTCGTAGGGCCTGCACTCACCACACATGTAAAGTAAACTCCAAAACCCACCAAACAGGATCTTCCTAAACAACATTAAGACACTTCGGACTCAAGACACAAGTGAACAAGTTGTGTACACATTTACAGTAATGTGTTGCTTTACAGAAAGCGTACACGCAGCACGAGGTTGGGAGGTAGGCTGGAAGACGTCCTCCACCACTGAAAGACCACATCACTATCCACTTTAATTTTGACCTTAAATTCTTCTCCATCTTCATTACCGGGAGTCCTGTCTCTAGTGCTAACAGGCCGCCTTTGATTTGGTGGCGCTTTCATGTCGCGAAGATAGAAGAGCTCCCCGGGCCATTTGTCTTTAGCCAACTGCCAGACGGGATCGGTTCACTTCCGCCTGGCTGCTTCGCCAAATGGCAGTAGACGAGACCCAGCGTAATGATGAGGATTGAGTTCACGGCGAACAGAGGGGAGAAGGAGGAATGTGCAAATGTCTGTGTGTACTTATGTGAGCCAGTGAGCGGGGGGAAAGTTCTAGCAGGTGGCGGGAGGTTGGAGGAAAAAAAAAAGGACAAACTCTCCGAATCAATTTCTGCGAAGAAGTAGGTGAATGTTTTTGTAACATAAAGACAGATATGAGAAACAACAGGGAACAACTCAGCACACGGGGAGGAGGGGAAGAATTAAGAAAGTACTGAGATACGGACACTGAAGGAAAGAACTATTTGAAAAGTATATCTCTTTTCCCGTCCCTCATTCCTCGTCTCTCTCTCCCCCCACGCTGAAATTGTTTTTCCACGGCCTGCTAAAAATGAGGAACTCCACGTGTAACCTGTTTTTCCCGGCCTGCTAAAAATGAGGAACACGTGTAACCTGTTTGTCCCGGCCTGCTAAAAATGAGAAACTCCACGTGTAACCTGTTTGTCCCGGCCTGCTAAAAATGAGGAACTCCAGGGGCAACTAGTTTTTCCTGGCCTGCTAAAAATGAGGAACACGTGCAACTAGTTTTGCCTGGCCTGCTAAAAATGAGGAACTCTACGTGCAACTAGTTTTGCCTGGCCTGCTAAAAATGAGGAACTCCATAATTAACTTGTTCTTCATGGCTTGCTAAAAATGATAAATTTACATGCAGTCTATTTTAACAAACACATATAAACACAATAAAAGATATCCTATGTCACACAAACAAAAACGAGAAACGTTTATTTCACAACAGACACACACATACTCACAAAAGCAAATACACTTGCCCATTAACATTTCTACTCTACGCTGCCACATAGACACGAGACAATGTGAGAGAATCAAGAGACAAGAAAAGGTTTTCGTGAACAAGTAAAAACCATGACAAGAACAATGACAAGTCACGTACACAAAACCAAGAAATAAAGGACGACGACTGTAGAATAATGAGAGAAAGGTGATGAGAAAAAGATCATGACAGAACGCCGACAGAAGTCAGTAAGACAGGTAAACTGGAGACTAATGAGAGGGGAAACAAATAAAGATACACAAGATGATAATTACAGGATAATGAGAGAACAATAATTATAGAACGATTAAATAATAATAGTACCAAGTATGACGTACACGCAATAAAGTGAAGCACAGTATGAAAGAAACACGTCGCGTATTATAATAGACATTATTGATGGTTGATTAAATTCGATTCCAAAACCATTGGATCGAAAACATCTACATCAAAGTGGAATAATTTAAATTCAGCATTGTCTAGGTCGCTTCGTGCAGTTCTCGGGGGGTCTTTGAGGAAACACAGAAAGAGAAGGATTGCTATTACCCCAGGCATGTTACCACCTTCATGTCTTTGATGTTGTGCTTCGGGCTGGTAACCTCATCATGTTAAACAGACTGCTACAGAAATTATCGCCGCAAGAGTACATGGATGCTTTTGGCGCAGGAATTCTTGAAGAGTAACCAGCTGCATGGGTGACTCTATGGTCCGTAAGGAGTGAACGTAGAAATTAGTCATCTGGATCTTTAACTCCATCGGACGACCACAGATATACAATAATACTAATAAACCACACATAGCAACATCAACAGAATCATAACAAACAAATTCTATTCCTATGTAATCTGCGAGAAAAATTATACATCGACGTTCGGCTGAAGTGGTTCTATAACGTCTTCTGTCTCTTGCCCTTGACGGTACACTTTGATGATCTCACCTGTTTTGCTAATTATCATACATCCTTTTAGTGTTGTCAGCGTTAATGTCCAATCTATATTCACGGATTTTGTTGTTTTATCTGCGTCAATAGTTCAAGCAATCCTTGCTCATTTCAGCTATCTGTATTATTTGCATATCTAAGGTTGTTTATTGATCTTCCGTTTTTACTCTTAGCATTTCTTCTGTCTGTTTGATCTTTATTATTAATTTTTTTTTGGTAGATGTTAAAAAAGGTAAAAAGGGATCACGTTACACGCCCATTGAGGCATATTGGGAATATGGCGTTAGGCCCATATTTTCTTGACCATACGGCACACTATAAGTGAAGTCAAGTGGTCAGCATCACGCCGGCCGCCTTTAACCTAAAGTTGCTCTGGTGCCCAAGTCATGAGGCTGCGTCGACTCCGCAGCCGTTTGCAGTCTAAAAAAATCCAACATCAACTGGGAATTGAACTAGGACCGTCGAGCTGGGAAGACAGTGCAATGTTAAAAAGACAAGGTGCAAAAAGCGCCCGCGACTCCTATGCATTGTTTTACTGCAACATATGGTAAGTAATTATTGTCAGAACATCATGTAAAAAAAAAAAAGCTTCTACAGAAACCACCGTGCAAGAACTTGGTTCAGGTATCATGTTTGTTTCTTTCGAACCCTGGAGATTTGCGTTTTCACCTCCCCACCCCCATTTCTCCCCCTTAAATTCGGGGTGATGTTCCACGGCATCCTTTGCAAACCCTATAGAGGACTACACCGACTCAGCAAGCTCAAAAGTGGTAAAATATTCCAAACCTGCTAAATGGCGGGGTGGTGTAATGTCACGAGTTGGAGATTCCTCTCTCCTAGAGAGGTTCTGCTGTGGTGGCCCCACTCTCCAAAAGGAAAATGATGATGAATTCTTGCCATACCCCGTGTAGTTTCGGGGGGGGGGGGGGGGGGCTGAGAAGACAAAGAAAAGAAAGAACAGAACTACAACTCCCTCTTTTGTAAGAAGCCACTAATGTCAGGAAGTGCATCATCGGTCTGGCAACCTCATCAAGTAAAAGAAACAGCTACAGGGGGAAAAAAACCTGCTGCAGGAGCATGTGATTGTGCTTTCAGTTAGGGGGTCACCAGCAGATGTAACTCCAGGCTCCGTAAGGAACGAAAAATTAAGTTGAATGAATCATGAAATCTTGCCATATCTTAGTGTTTGAGCTTGTTCCTTTACCTTCCACACCCCAGGTACACATAGTGAGATTCGCGAAAATAGTTATGTACGCCTCGTAGGCCAAATGACAAAGATTTTTGCTTACTTTACGATTAGAGGGTCTTGTTTATATGAACTAGCGAACGAAAAAAAAAAACGTACAAAAATGAATTTGAGAACAATGCGAAATGCATAAAACATTTTTGATAAACGCTATTCTCCCTCTGATAAATTCCAGGGAGAAGAGCTGTTGTAACTCTGGTAAACCCTAACAGGAAACACTGTTGTCACCCTGGTAAACCCCAGTGAGAAGTTTAAGTATAGATGCCCCAAGAGATGCCCAATCAATACTTAAAAGATATATACATAAAACAAAGGAAAACATATAAGGTTAGTACTTCAGGAAAAACATCCAACTAAATAGAAATTAAGCAGCAAGAACTAACAAAGCATTAACAAAAAACTAACTACTCGTAGGACAAGGAAAGACAACGAGGTATATTTTAAAAAAAAGGGCAACAACTCAAAAAGAACAAATACTAATACAAATTAAAACCAAGTGTAAAGGACAATAGATATCTATAAACAATACAAAAGAGAAAATAAAATGGAAAAATACTAATATAAATAAAAATCAGCAACTGCAAAAGACAATAGTTATTTAAATTGAATACAAAATTAGTAAATAAAATGACACTAAATACCCCAATTATAACCAACTTTCAGGTTGAACAGGATAGACCAAGATGGAACGAGAAGAGGCAATAATGGTCAGCTGTTAAGTTCCCGCTCTCCACCCATCAACTCATCAAAACAACAACAACAGGACGAGCGAAGTTAGCGAGGGGCAGTGAGTTCGGGTTGTTTTTAGTCTACGTTCTCTCCTTTTAGGCGCTCACATCAGGGTCTTTTGTAACTAAACCGCTTTTGCATGTAAGATTTATATTAAGTAATATTGTTGAATTTAGCTTGACAAATCCTCAACCACACCCTTACTAATGAGCGCCCCCAGTCGCCCCCTTTTCCTTTATCGCCCCTTTAGGTCCTCCCAACGCCGGGGGGGGGGGGGGGAAAGAAGGCGCGGGCGCGGTACCGCCAACTTTGGGAATCACTGATTTACACAAACCTCCCACAATACGATGCTGCAAAATCGTATTTTTTAGTTAATCCCAAAACCTCCCACACACCATTAAGCTAATACCCTTATCCAGAAACTGTAATAGTAGATCACACCTTGCCGGACAATACGGACATTCCCGAAGGACACGTCCCACGCGAAGAGTCAGGGACGTATTAAATAGTCAGGAGCTCATTGTTTACATCAACGCTTTTCAATCCTTAGTTTTCCTCCTGGCGTACACTAACAACAGACAAGATGTCTACGTCTACCTCTAAATACAGACAAGATGTCTACGTCTACCTCTAAATACAGACAAGATTGTCTACGTCTACCTCTAAATACAGACAAGATGTCTACGTCTACCTCTAAATACAGACAAGATGCCTACGTCTACCTCTAAATACAAGGATGTTACTTAAGTGTATCCTTTAATACTAGCAAGATATTTACGTGTACCTATAAATATAAACGATATATATATATGGGTAACTCTAAATACATGCAAGATATTTACGTGTACCTCTAAATACAAGCGAGATAGCTACGGGTAACTCTAAATACAAGCAAAATGTTTACGCCTACCTCTAAATGCAAGTAACACATACATGCCTACCTCTAAATACAAACAAGATATTTATGCGTACCTCTAAATACACGCAAGGTATTTAAGCATACCTGTGATACTGTACTGTAATTTATTTTTTCAACAGGCCCATGTTTCTTCTCCTTGTATTATAAACGTTCTTTTTCAAGAGGGGATTACGGTGGAGTTCTATCTTATCCGCCCCGTGTTTCTTCTCTATGAATAGTTGGGGAGTTTAGTCTCTTTCTGAAGGGAGTTAATTGCGGTTTTTTTCCATAGGGATTAGTTTAGTACAGAATTTGCACCAGTGCTTTTCTCTATAGTAATTTCGTTCTAGTAGTCGTATTTTGCTTTGTTAAAATAATTGCGGTCATTCTTTGGTTAAACGGGGGATGGGGGTAGTGACCTCTATCCATGTACGTTCAAACCGGGCGCTTCAGCGAATCAACGGTTATTCTGCTCTGTCGTAGATTTTTTATAGGAAATTAAGACTTGGGTTGGTCCCTTCTGGATAGATTAGAATAAGTGATAGTCACAGTGAGAGATGATAATAGAAAAGAGATTTCCACGAGTGAGATGGTAGAATGTGATAGAGACATTTCTCTGAGATCGAGAAATCTTCTCTCTCTCTGCCTATCTTCTACGACAGATTTAGAAAAGTCAGACAGTCTAAACACACACACACACACACACACACACACACACACATATATATATATATATATATATATATATATATATATATATATATATATATATATATATATATATATATATATATATATATATCCACTCACGTGCACGCACATTCAAGTGACGACAGTTAAACACACAGACGTGGGGAAACTATAACAGTGATTATATATATATTTTGGAACGAAACTGATCGACACGCTGGAATAATTATTGAGTAGTTTAATTATCATAACAAAACTTCTCTCACAACATATAAAATTACATCAAAGCATATACAAATAGTCATAAAGTCAATAAAAGTGCTACAAGAATGATAGACCCACAGTATGATCCTTTCCTCGATGTTTAGCCCACAATCCCGTTAAGAGAACGATTATAGCCCCAAAGAGTCACGGATACATATGATTTGGTCTAATATTTCCCCCTTTTAAGGTATGGACAGACTTGATATCTCTGCTCTATTTTAAGGGAAATATGGTTAGCAATACTTGCATAAAGAAAGTTAAGACAGCAAAATGAGTGCCAAGTTACAACAATAAAGAAACACTCAGACCTGCATTCACTCTATTTACTCAGCCGTGGCCACGTGCACTCTTGCATACTTACAGCTTTGTTAACAGCATCTGGAAACATAATTTTTAGGACATTCACATACAGAATCGTCAATGGCAGTCTTTGACCAAGAAATCCCCAGTTCCAAAAAGACGGGTTGAATTCTCTGCTTCCGGGAACGATTCCTTGGGTGTTCTTATTTTTCGGATGTCTGTTTAGGTCACATTAAAATTGTCCAGGCACGAACATCAACAACGAGCACAGTGTCAATAGCTTAGGTTTCTAGAAATGAGGAATGTCAGATCGGTGTCTACCTTTTTTCTGGTTAGGACTTTATTCGGTCACCACACCACTAGTCAAAACTCCGTCGGAATGTTACTGACGTTAATATGTTACTTGCCACATAGGCTAAAAATGTACTTGAGTTGTTTCTCAGGAAGAATTAAATATGGCGCGATAGGCCTGTTACTTCATTTAACCTATAAGGTACTTCTAAAGATTATGCACCAAGGCTTTCAAGGAAAATGTTTTAGTTCTTCAGATATCACTCATCAGTACTTAACGCTGGCAAAGTTAGGGAGACCAGTTTCCTTCCTCGCTGTCTTTTCCTTCCCTAACTCAAAGTTAAGTACCCATTTATAGCTAGGTAGGCCCCACCTCTCGATGCTGGACCTAGTATAGTGAAGTCTCTAACGCTCCACTACCGCAATAAGTTACCGGGTTTCGGGTTCAAAGCTTGGTAGTGTCACGCATCAGTATAACCAGCTGTAAATGGGTACCTGACTCTGATCTTGAGTTAGAGAAGGCAACGGCAGCGAGGAAGCGAACAGGTGTCACGCATTTATAGCTACGTAGGCCCCACCTCTCGAGCTTGGTAGTGTCACGCATCAGTCTAACCAGCTGTAAATGGGTACCTGACTCTGATCTTGAGTTAGAGAAGGAAACGGCAGCGAGAAAGGGAATAGGTGTCACGCATTTATAGCTACGTAGGTCCCACCTCTCGAGCTTGGTAGTGTCACGCATCAGTCTAACCAGCTGTAAATGGGTACCTGACTCTGATCTTGAGTTAGAGAAGGCAACGGCAGCGAGGAAGCGAACAGGTGTCACGCATTTATAGCTACGTAGGCCCCACCTCTCAAGCTTGGTAGTGTCACGCATCAGTCTAACCAGCTGTAAATGGGTACCTGACTCTGATCTTGAGTTAGAGAAGGAAACGGCAGCGAGGAAGGGAACAGGTGTCACGCATTTATAGCTACGTAGGCCCCACCTCTCGAGCTTGGTAGTGTCACGCATCAGTCTAACCAGCTGTAAATGGGTACCTGACTCTGATCTTGAGTTAGAGAAGGCAACGGCAGCGAGGAAGGGAACAGGTGTCACGCATTTATAGCTACGTAGGCCCCCACCTCTCGAGCTTGGAAGTGTCACGCATCAGTCTAACCAGCTGTAAATGGGTACCTGACTCTGATCTTGAGTTAGAGAAGGCAACGGCAGCAAGGAAGGGAACAGGTGTCACGCATCAGTCTAACCAGCTGTAAATGGGTACCTGACTCTGATAGGGACTTGAAAGCTGATGATGATTATGATGACTAGCAATTCCCTAGACTTAAGAGGCTTTTATATTTGGACATGCGCCCTAATATAACAAACTAGCTTGAACGGGACGCGCCTCACCAAAACGAGACAAAAAGTGTAAAAAAAAAAAAAAAGAAAGGACGGACTGGGTAAATGTCACAACTCCACGGCCTAGACTGCGATTGGAATAAGGCGAGAAAAAAATAAAAAAATTGTAAGACAACAAATGTAAGAAATAGTACGGTTCTCGGTTTGGGTAATAAATTGCCAAAATATTAATTTGACGGTGAATTAACGCACAAGTACCGCTCATTCAAATATGTCCGGGATGCTAGAGTCTGGAGGGGGCCAGAGATTGAAAGTGATCACTACCTGCTTACAATCAAGAGAACAACTCCGGGGGCCAGAGATTGGAAGTGATCACTACCTGCTTACAATCAAGAGAACAACTGAAAGAGTTGCACAGCCTAGGAACTGCCCAACATCATGCAAGAAACAAAGTAAACGAAAGGGAGAAATGAGCATTAAGACCTACAAGCTGAGAGAGCCAGAAATTAAGACCAGATATCAGGGGCTTGTAGCTACAGCGGTGAGAAACACAGAAGAACAACCTGATGACTTGGAAACCCTCTGGCTCAAATTCAAGGACATCATAAAGACAGCTGCTGCAGAAGCATGTGGTGAAGTCCGACTTGGGAACAAGAGAAAGAGGACATCTTGGTGGACAGAGGAAATCAAAGAGAAAATAAGAGGGAAGAAAATGGCATGGAAACAATACTTAGGAGCTAAAAACACAGCAGGACAAATAGAGAAATATAGAGAATATGTGACACTCAGAACAGAAGCAAAGAACAAGGTGCTAGCAGCAAAACAAAAGTCCTGGGAAGAATTTGGAGAAAAGCTAGAAAAAGATGCGCAAGAAAACCAGAAATTGTTCTATAAGACCCTAAAGAACATGAGGAAGGAAAAACAATGCCCTCTCAAATTTATAAAGGACAAGCAAGGCAAATTGCTTACTGCCCCAAAGGAGGTAATGGAAAGATGGAAAGAATATTTCTCAGAACTCCTTGATGGTGAGCAAGGTCAAGCATCAGAAATGATAACCACTAGCACAAAAAAGAAAACCAATGGTGGTGAAGATGACATAAAGATGGAAGAACTGAAGGCAGCACTGGAGAAAATCAAGATGGGCAAAGCAGCAGGGCATGATGATATAACACCAGAAATGGTTAAGTACATGGGAGCATCAGGCGACCTATTACTCCTAAGGGTCCTACAGGCAGCATGGTGCAACAAGGCCATACCAAAGGATTGGGAGATTGCCATCATAACACCGATTTTCAAAAAGGGTGACAATCGGCAATGTGGAAACCACAGAGGCATATACCTTCTCAGAGTCCCTGGTAAAATCTACTCTAGAATCCTAGAGCAGAGACTCCGATGCCTAGCTGAGCCACAATTGGATGAAGTCCAGTGCGGATTCCGAGCAAACCGAAGTACTCAAGACCTAATCTTTACACCCAGGCAGCTGAGTGAAAAGGCCCTTGAGTACAAGAGTGAAACCCATCTTTGTTTCATAGATCTGGAAAAGGCGTTTGCCAGGGTCCCCTGGAGCAAACTTTGGGACTGTTTGGCAAGGAAGAAAATTCCAGCACCTCTGAATCATGCTATACAGAGCTTCTACAAGTCTTGCAGAAATTATGTGAGGACAGCAAACTATAAGTCAGAAGAGTTCAGGATCACCACTGGTGTAAGACAAGGTGATATCCTGTCACCTTATCTTTTCATACTCCTCATGGACGATGTCATCAAGGCATGTAAGGAGAGAACAAGAAAGTATTCAGTGGGGTACTGGAAGATGAGACAGGTCTGTATTTCAGAGCTAGCATTTGCTGATGATGTTGTCCTGATTGCTAAATCTGAGACACATCTCCAGTCCAATCTGCAAGTCTGGAAGGAAGAGCTGGAG
Source organism: Oreohelix idahoensis (assembly GCA_024509875.1). Classification (NCBI taxonomy): domain Eukaryota; kingdom Metazoa; phylum Mollusca; class Gastropoda; order Stylommatophora; family Oreohelicidae; genus Oreohelix; species Oreohelix idahoensis. The sequence goes on along the minus strand of JAMPIV010020176.1, from coordinate 38,227 downwards.
AAGAGAGGGATGGTCATAAGCAGCTCTAAAACAAAATCCATGGTGATATCACGAGAAGAAAGAAGACATCAGATTAAGTTGGGAGAACAGGTCCTGGAGCAGGTCGACCACTTTAAATATCTCGGAGCTATTATAGACCGAAAGGGAGGCATCAAAGAAGAGTTGGCCACTCGAAAAGCAGCGGCTGTGAGACTTTTTCAGGCAATAAATCGAGGATTCCTCAGCAAGAAAGAGGTTGGTAAGAAAACGAAGATGGCTGTATACCGCTCCACCTATGTCCCAGTCTTGACATATGGATGCGAGTCATGGGCAATGACTACAACCCACAAAAGCCAGATCCAAACCTCAGAAATGAGGTACCTGAGGAAGGTGGTTGAAGTAACAAGAAGAGACATGGTCCGCAACCAGACGATACGTCAAGGCCTAAAATGCCACCCGCTGCAGACCCAAGTAGAACAGTCCCAACTAAGATGGTTTGGCCATGTCTGCAGAATGGGAGAAGATCGGCTACCACGACAAGCATGGGAAACAAAGAGCCAGGGATCCAGACCCCCAGGACGACCGAGAGTCCGCTGGGAGAACAACATTAGACAATCTTTGAAGGACTGAGGACTGGAATGGAACCAGGCCAGGAAGAAGACAGCTGATAGAATAGTCTGGCGCTCTCTCTTCCAAACCTCTACACCTCACGGTAGAAGGGGAACGACTAAGTAAGTAAGGGTATATTACCTCGGGTGGGATCTTTCTAAATTTTCTAATACAAGAGGGAAGGCCTATTAGATTTATATTTTCATTTCTCTGATGTAACTAAAATGTACTGATCAATGCTTTTCTTGATGTTGTGATATTTAGCGAAAATAAATTTAATAAACCTTACTCTATAGTGTTGGTCAAACCCCTGATATATATATATATATATATATATATATATATATATATATATATATATATATATATATATATATATATATATATATATATATATATATATATATATATATATATATATATATATATATATATATATATATATATATATATATATATGTTATACATAGTTTGTTTTCACGTCTGTACGTAGTAGTTATATGTCCCAGAAGTTTGTGTACATTAGTGTTGTGTACCTTGTATGTTGTACAAGGAGAGTAAGGGCGTCTGAAAGTAAATAGAGTCGTAAGATAGGCTGGATTAGAGTAATTACTCAATCCAAGACTGCCTTTTTCTCTCTACACTATCACCTTTTCCCTACACGTTTACCCCTCCTCGTGAAACAATACTATTTCTACCACCTTCCTTTCACATAGCTGTCACTATCACCTCTGGAGCCGCGCTAGCGTAGTGGTTACAACACCGCTCTGGCGACCGGGTGATTCAGGGTCAAACCCGGGCGACGGCATTTGAGGATTTTTCGTCGACCGGGATTTGGACTGGATTAACTCGAGACCTGGCAAAGGACATTTGAAGGAGTGTCGTCGACCAGGGACTGGCGGCTCCTGAGCCGACCCAGCTCTAATGGGTACCTCCGAAAACGGCGAGTATCTGCCTGAATGGCGAGGGACACTTGTCTCTGTACAAGAAAATAGGATACTCACGTAAAAATCAATGTCAGGTTAGACATTAATAATAACCTGAGATTTCGCCTCGAGTATTAGCGGGCGTACGAAAAAAAACAAAAAAACACTATCACCTCTGCTTCAGCGGGACCATAAATATCTCAGTCCTATCTTCTTACAATTTACGACAGTATGCATAGCTGTTTATTGCATTTAGAGGTACGTGTAGATACATAGCTTGTATTTAAAGGTACGCGTAAATATCTTTCTTGTTTTTAGAGGTACGCGTTGATTTGTAGCTTGTATTTAGAGGTACGCGTAGATATGTTACTGTGACGTGTAATGGAAAAAGAGTCTACAGTAATCTGACAGCTTAGTGCCACCTAATAGCTGCCCTCTGATTTGCTAGCTAGAAACCATGTATTAATACCCACTGTCTATATCTGCAGCTTACTATCTTGTCCAGCCTCTTTGTTTTAACACGAGCTAACGCAATGTTTACAAACTGCGTGACCTGTCAGTCATAACAGGAAAGCAAATCAGGCTGTGTTTACCTCGTCCACTCACGCGTAGCTCATCTGTCAATCACAATACTTCTCAGACAGGCAAGCAGCTGGAGAGAGACAAAAACACAGACAGTTTGAAGTCGTATTCAGGGGAAGTTAGAAACCCGTGGGCTCTTTGATCTCCAGAAGCGGGAATTCTTACAGAGAAACCCGTTAGGGAACAGAAAGTCTTTTGATGACGGTCGAACACCTCGAAGAAGACCGACCGCAAAGACTTTATCTTGAAACGCTTAGCTTCTGAAATTCGGGGTAAAACCGGAACGCGAAATTAACGCATTCAGAGATCAGAGAATCCAAATGATATATATATACTGTTGTTTTCTTAACCCCAATGTCAGTGTCAGTCAGAATTCGGAAGTATTTAGCACGCAGCCTTAAACTATTTCCTTGTGTGGATTTGTTACTAGTTCTCATGGAGATTTCATTTCCGAATTTTCTGGTAAAGGATAATAGGGCAAATGTTTTTAAGAAGTGATAGCTTTTAACAGTTAGTCTTCACTTAGATTTTCTCGCTAGTAAAACCAGTGAAATAAAGTAACGCGTAGCGATTCCCTACCAGATATTCTATTAAAATGTTAAATCACGCCACCAGTATAGACAGTAAACTGATAGTGTAGGATATAATACAACGTTATATTTCATTTGTGCATATTTGTTATGGTGTCTGTTATTTTAATCATGTACAGCAAAGCCAACAGATGCCGACAATTCATCATCATCTCAACCCATAACCCGTCATGGGTCGTAGGGGTGCCATGGTGGAAGCATCAGCAGACAGGGTCCTCCACTGCTCTCTATTCTCAGCAATGCGTACAAGTGTGGAGAAACCGTGTCCTGCCCATTCTTTGATGTTATCAGCCCAGGATTTTCTTTGCCTTCCTCTTCTCCGTTTACCTTCGACTGTTCCCTGGAGGATCGTTTTCGAAAGGGAGTCATGACGAGTTACATGCCCAAACCAGGCAAGCTTTCGACGTTTCACTATTGACAAAAGTGGTTCTTGGTGGCCTGCATAGGTGTTTATCTTCTCTCTAACATAGACATTTGTTTTGTGCTCTTTATAGCAAATGCGCAAAATTCTTCTATAACATTTATGCTCGAAAGCCTGAATCCTTCGCTCCGTATCTGCAGTGAGTGTCCAGCCCTCACACCCATACAAGAGAATAGATAATACAAGTGATTTGTATAATTTGATCTTCACAGGAAAACTGATGTTACTTTTCCAGATCACATTCAACCTTGTCTTGGCAGCTGAGGCCATCTGAAGTCTTGTCTTGATTTCTTTATTTGATCTTCCATCACTACATGTAGTGGACCCGAGATATTTAAAGGTGTTAACTTCTTCTAACGTTTGCCCATTTAACGTAATGTTGGTCGGAACATGTTTCTTATGGCTATTCACCAATATCTTGCTTTTTTCTATATTAATTTCCATCCCATATGTTCTTGTTACTTTCTCCAGTCTAGAGGTAAGGTCTTGAAGTTCTGATTCTGTTCCAGCTATCAGATCAATATCATCAGCAAAACGTAGATTACACAGAGGTCGGTCTCCAATCGATATGGTTGATTTATAATCGTAGAGAGCCTCCTGCATAATATGTTCTAGATATATATTAAAGAGCACTGGTGACAGGACAATTAATAACTATTTAATGACAGGCGATCGTTGTTTAGGTAGCGCGTATGGAGAGATTAAATAATAATTTTCATTGTACGCTGACGCCGGCGAGCAGGGGCGGGCGAGCTAACATAACTCAGGCCCGTCTGAACTCAGCCGACAGCGGAATTAGTTAGCTGATAGGAGTAAGGAAACACCGTGGGCCTTTTACATTTAATCAGGACTGACGGAGTGGAGAAGAGATCGTCTTGCCCCGTCTGTGTGTGTAGATATAGGATTAGCATAATTTTTATGTTTCTTGTATTCTTCGCAGACCTGATCTCAAGAGCGGCCAGCGGTCTTTTTCTTTTGTTTCTTGTTCCTTTTTGGACTTGTTATTTTCTCCTTTTCTTGGCTGAGCGTCACCAATTTCATTTGTGAACGGGCACACGCCAGAGAGTATTGGAGGACAATAAATGTTTAACACTGGACTTACCAAACCTAGATTTATATTTTTACCAGCCACAAGTTAGCCGATAGAAGAACCATCATCATCATATGAACATTAATTTTTAGCAACCAGATGGTTCCCAATACTGGAAGTATTTTTCCGTTAACGAGTGAACCTCAAGAACTCTCACAGTTTTAACTGTTGGTAATAACACTTCTAGGAGAAGCACCATATTAAGGCGTTCACCTCATTTAACTAATTTCTGGGGATGGACTGGGGCCAATTTGGATATGCGACAACTGGAGTGACAGAATATTAAATGAAAATAGATAATATATTCAAGGAGTATTTCTATTGCCAGGGGATATTACTGACCTACCATACCAGGCAATTAGGTAAGAGTGTGAGACTGGCCACTGTTTGCAAGAGTGTGCGAGTATTTTCGTGTTTGAGGCAAAACTATCCATATATCTGATTTGTCTAAAAGTTTGTTTATTTTACTGGGTCTCATAGAGTACCAATACTGTTCATTCTGTAACAGAGTGCTAACCTTCAACCTTTGGGTTAATAATTTTGGGGTTCTTTTCTCCATTTTGGGGAGGGTGCACGTTTTTCTACTTTATTTCATATGCATGTAAATGACTCTTTGATCTTTTCCTTTACATATTTTGATGTTGTCGAGTTTTAATGATAATAAACTACAAAGAAACTTACCTTTGTGTGTTGGTCAGACCCATACCAATTTATCCGTAGGTTTTTTCACGTTTGTGTGTCTTGTTGTCACATAGCTGTGTAAGTGTGTGTGTGTGTGTGTGTGTGTGTGTGAGAGAGAGAGAGAGAGAGAGAGAGAGAGAGAGAGAGAGAGAGGGAGTGTGTGATAGGAAGATTAAAGCTGTCTTGAAATAAAGTACAGTCGTACGGATAGGCTGGAAGAGATTACCTAATCACTCCAGAGACATATCTTTTTTCCTCAATTCTACCACCTGTGAAAAATCGATTTCTATACCTTCTCGCGTATCTGTCGACATCCACTCTATATACTCAGACGGGCCAAATAAAACAATTAATCTTCCGTACGACAGTTACTTGTATTTAGAGGTAGGCATAGATATGTTACTTGTATTTAGAGGTAGTATGGCGAGGTAGATGTTAGATAGAAAATTAGAAAGTATTTCCCAGAACTGGAGAACCAGAGTAGGGATGACACAATACAAGTCAGGTAGGTAACTGCACTACTCTCGATGATAGCTGGCTGTAGAAGAGAAGTGATAGGTAAGTCACCTTCTCGCTAGACTTATCCTACGCTCCAGGGGTGTCAGTCTAAAAGGGGTGCGTCGCACAACCATAAAATACATTTAAGAATTTTGACATCAGTTAAAGACATTTTCCAAACCCAGTCATAATTACTCCCTTTTGGCTTAGCGTTATGCCAAAGTTAGCAGAATTGTTTCCCTTACAATACATCGACAAAATGTGCCGAAATAAAGGAGAAGGAAGAAAAAGAGAAGACGAACTCTTTGAGCACAGCACCCAAAAGCAAAGCCCTAAAAAAGGACCATAAACTTTTATTGCTAGCGTTTGTCAGTCCTAACAGGGACTTCTAGCCGAGCCAGTGCAGGATTGAGGTAATATAGTGGTGGAAGCCATCTTCCTTCGGGCATAAGGCAAGATATAGACATGAGGATCTATGTTAAGTATAACATTAATTTTAAATATTCATCAATTTTAAATGTACACTAATTCACTAAGATATTTTATAAGCTGAACGATCTATACAGCATTACCATAAGACTCAGTGGTACTTCGAAGTCTGCGACTGCTTGAAACTTCATCCTACAAATCGCTCACAATAGCAGTCAGTTGTGGCTTCTTCTCAGTTATCTTGTTGTATTTTGGGTTAAGTCTTTTAACTATAAGAGTTAACCCTCTGGGTTTTTCTTAGCTCTGTTAGATCTTGAAGTGATTTCGGGAAGTAAGGAACTGTGTCTGCGACGGGCTTATGTACCTAATCTCATGTCTAACCATTTCTTTCTCAGTGGTCCCCTTTTCCTCTTGTAAACTTTCGAGGGATTTCAATGCTGTTGTGCGAATTTACTGACAAAATCATAATATCTTCGCCGAAAACCAAAGAAAATGATTTCCCTTTGCCATAATTGCATTTCTGTAGTTGCAGTTCAAATCCCAAAAGAATTATCCTGTTCGGGCCATTAATCATAAAGTTAAAGCAGAATATATCTTGTACAATTCATAATTTATCATTAAGACATTAGTTTACGTGGCAATACCAGAGTGTCTTGCCCGTGTTATGACAGGTAGGAATAGATATCTTACTGGTATTTAGAGGTACGCGTGGATGTTTAGCTTGTATTTATATCTATACGTAGATATCTTGCTTGTTTTTAAAGGTATTGTCACGAAGTGGATTTAAGACTAGAGGTTGCCTAAATATAGAGACACGACACTAGTGGGAAGTCACTTGAAATTTACGCATGATGAAAATAGAAATAAATGGTATCAAACAAATTATCGATCGTCTAGCGTCTTATAATATGTTAAGCCTCTCCTACTGGGGAATAGCAAGAAATTAAATTACGTTTACGGCTGGAGAAAATTTAGCTATAAGTTTATTTAATACGTTATTCAGCTTAACACAAAAACCCAGTGAAATATAATGAAGAAACTTTAACGATTAAATCACTCAAAACTCTAATATATTATTGCCGCAGCACAAAGAATTAATTAATCTCCACGTATAAAAGAAATCCAAAATTCTTGTTTGGCTCTCATATATGAGCTAGGTACTTTCTTCAAATCTCTGGCGCTTTTGATAACTGAATTTTTAAGAGATGTCTATATATATATATTAAATGAATAGAAATCGTTAGCTATATGCGAGATTTTTCATCTCTGCCTGATTCTCGGGAACTTTTGCGGTCGAACCGTGAATCAAAGTTATTTTTCACAACTTCGTCGCCAGGCTCCGCCGTTCCTGCAGAGATCTCTTCCCCACGTAGACGGTTCTCGTTCTGGTGTTAATCAGAGGTGTTACAGAACTCGCTCTCTCTTAGTGACTAAAAAAGACGTCGATAACTGACCGCCGGTGCCGCCTCTGGCCCGCCTCTTTGAAGGAATGACAGTAAGAGATCCAGAGATTGCTAATTATAATGGCTCGTGAGAGAAGACCGTAGGCGTGGCTAAATTAAAATTAAGACAGAGGGCGAATGACATGGCTTACAGCGCGCTCACTTGGACATGCTAATTAAGGAAGCACGTGGAACCCACGTTGGCGATTTTGATTTCAACAAAATGAGGGGTACCGGTGAGATTAAAGTGTAGCTTCAATTTTCATCAGTCACACATACCTCTAAATACAAGCTAAATATGTACGCGTAACTCTAAATACAATAAACAGCTATGCTTACCTCTAAATACAAGCAATGTATCTAAATACAAGGAAGTACTGATGATGTGGCTGTATTATTCATTCACACCAGGACTGTCCAAACATCGTAAATTTGTCATATGAAGTGATATCGTGGGAAAAATTAAATAAACATAATTCAATGTGTCTTAATCTGTCTTTATTATCTCTATTTCGTCTCATCTACGTTTGCTTTCTAATTTCCTTATTCTATTCCTTTTTTCATAGCCATCTTACGTGAGCTGCCTGTTTGACTTTCGGTTTAATCCACTCTATGAAGACGTGAAACAGACTTTGCAAACAATATGACATAAGCAGCTTTTACTTAACCGGTCAGCCATCACCTGCTTAACCACCTGTTTCAGTAGAAGACATGATTACACCAGATATCTGCCTGGCAAATTTAACAAAAACACAACAACAACAAAAGAAAAGAAAAGCTCCAGGGGGCAAGAAATATGTGTATGCAAATATGTGTGTACACGTATCATTTACGATTTAAGTTGGGGCTCGTCATCACCATCACTACCCTCTCTGCCCATTACTGAGCATAAAGCTAGTATTGAAGCTTGTTCCTTTCCAGAAAGCCTGCATCGCAGCCTTCGTAAGTTCATGTAGCGATGGTTTCTGTAGCAATTAGTTTCACAAGGTTAGGTTTCCAACCCCATACATAACATTATGCTAGTTGCCATAGCAGTAACTCTATATTGTTTCTTAGTTCCTTTAGATATGTCTGGGAACAATATGGAGCTTACGTTTGAAATAAATTACAAAAATCATAGTTAATAATAATAACTTTAAAATATACGGGACTAAAGCAAGCAAACTCCTAGCAATAACCCTCTACTCTCAAAAAATAAACTTAACAATAACCGTCTACTCTTAAACTAAATAAACTTAACAATAACCATCTACTCCTAAAATAATAAACTTAGCAATAACCCTTTACTACTAAAAAAATAAACTTAACAATAACCCTCTACACTTAAACTAAATAAACTTAACAATAACCCTCTACTCTTAAACTAAATAAACTTAACAATAACCCTTTACTCTTAAACTAAATAAACGTAACAATAACCCACAACTCTTAAACTAAGTAAACTTAACAATAACCCTCTGGCAAGCCGTGATGCATTTTAGAATGAGACGCCATTTATTCATATTATCTTACAATGCGTTCTATCAGCCAACTCCATTAACCCCATCAGAAGCTCTGCGGATCCTCTGCTCGCTGCTAATCGAAAAACATATTCGCAAACGATAACCATAACGGATATAGCAAACGCCGAGTTACGATCCACCAGAGCTCCTGTGGTGGGTCTAAGAATCCGTAAACTCAGATAAAAATAACGGTTCACTTAAACCAGGGTTTCTTAACCTGTGGTTGACGGACCCCTTGGGAGTACATGAATTGGGTTCTAGAGGATCTTAGGTTTTTAAACGGAATTAATTCTTACCTTTCGTTTATTTTGAAAAGGCTTTTTTCAGCATACACAGGGACAGCCTATGAAAAATAATGAGGGCTTATGGAATTCCCAGCTGCATTGTTTCCATCAACAAAAGCCTCTATGCTAACTTTACATGTAGTGTTGGGCAGCGCAGCCTAATTTTTCAGGTGGAGACAGGAGTATGACAGGGATGCCCACTACTGGCACATTCACATCAACACATCTAAGATAAAACAGACAGACTGAATACGTATAGCCAGCAGGTCGGTCTGAGCATCAATCTAAAGAAGACAGAAGTCATGACACTCAATGTGTGCAATTCTGAGCACATAGCAATAAAGAACCAGAAGCTAGATCAGACATATTTCCATACCTAGGATGCATAGTAACACCAGACGGCGGAACAAGCAAAGACATCAATAATAGAATGAATAAAGCGAGAACAACCTTTGCTAGTCTAAACACCATCTGGAAGTCTTCCCAGTACAGCACAAACACCAAATTGAGATTATATGAGAGCTGTGCACTTTCTGTGCGGAATGCTGGAGAGTAACAGAGAAAGAAATGTCGAAACTGTCCTCCTTCCACACACACTGCCTAAGGAAAATTCTCCGAATCTTTTGGCCGAATACCATCACCAACCAAGAACTGCTTACTCGGAGCAACCAAGAGGACATGCACACCATCATAACTGGCAGACCATGAGTTGGGTTGGCCACGTCGCCGATGCCATCACAAGAACAGCTATGCTCTGGACCCCTTAAGGAAAGCGAAAGAGAGGCCGACCGAAAACAACTAGGCGGGGAAAAGTTGGAGGCCGAGATGCAAAGAATGAACCAGAGCTGGGGTACTGTACGAAGGATGGCCGCCGACCGAGCAAGATGGAAGCAGTTTTTTGTTGCTCTACAAGACGCCACCAGGCGTGATGGTCACTGACTGCTTTGACAGTCGGCGGCTAAGAAGCAAAGAAAAGAAGAATTTTTAATGTGTAATTTATATGATTTTTAAATGTTTTATTTTATTCTGGGAATTATCACAGATTTTTGTACACTTAAAGTGGAAAAACATCTTTTTACACAATGTTTTTATATATGCAAGCTTAATTATATATCATTGTAATTAACCTTATTAACTGTATGTAAAAAAAAATAATTCCTCTTTTTATCCACATTGTTTATAGGATGGGGTCCGTAGCTTTCACCGGACAATTTAAGGGGTCCATGGTACACACACACGCACAAAGGTTAAGAACCCCTGACAGACGAATGTAAGTATGTAATGTAACAAAAGTGTGTGTGTACGCGTTCTAGTGAGAATGTGTACACATGTCTGAGCATGCGTACTCTCACGATATATCAACACGCTATAAAAGAGATGTGAGAATATACTTGAACGATTGTGTACTTTATTACAAGGAGTTAGTGAAGGGGTCGTCATGCGGTAGATTCCAATCTTCTGGTGGTAGCTCACAGGGGGATGACTTGGTAGATCTCTAGGTGATTCGGGGGGGGGGACGAATGTTAAAGCTACAGAAATTTCGGACTGACTCTCCCGCCGGAATTTAAAAGCGTGGTCGCCCGCCGCCGACTAAAGATAATAGATGCTAGTAGTCCTTTTCAGGGTTTAGAGTTTATCACCACATCGCTTCAGTTAACAGAGTTCACTTATTTTTGAATGGCAAATTGTGCTCTGGTATAACCTAATGACTTGTCTAGGTTGAAATGAACGTGCCTCGCCATAAGAAGGAAGACGGCAAAACCCGCAAACTAAAGAAAAAACTGACGAAAGGATAATGAGGACGATAGTAATGATGATCAGTACTATCAGGCGCTTGTTAACTATGCGCGATTTTATGTTAATCCCGAGGTCCCCAGGAATCGGTTGCTGCGAATAGCACGGTCGTGAAGTCTTTCTTCTTTCTTTTTGTTTCGTTCTGGTGTATCGAAAAAAACATGCCTAAACTAGCACGGTAAATGTGTGAGGGACAAGTCTTTCTTCTTTCTTTTTGTTTCGTTCTGGTGTGTAAACTCTTTAATGGTTAAACGCGCCATTCATTTTAAGGCTACTATAGTACGCTGATCTACATCAGTGCTTATTAATCTTTAGAAGTCCCGCACACCTTTACAGCATCTTAAGAAGCCTTGCAAGGCATGACCTACCAGTTATAAGATATGCCAGAAAAGCGAAAAAAAGAAATAATTAGCAGGAGGTTTTATACCAAGTAAAAAGAAAAAAATATATTCTTTAAATATTTAGTGCTTGCAGTGACCCTGGAAAAAATGGAGCACTGGTTGTTACATGTATCGGAATTAGAAGTGCTGTAATGATTAATTCCCAGCGTTTTTCATACAGCGGTAAAAATTAAGAAAATATTTTTTTATTAATATAATCGCGCCAATATTAGAAACTATCTGAAGAACGTTAATGTTTTAAGTATGGTGTATTCATTAAACTGAGAATCATCAAATGGTGTATATATTCTTCATATTGTATGGTGTAGAAACATGGACAATGAACAAAATATTAGAGGAAAGAACTGAAGCCTTTGAGGTGTGGATATACAGAAGAATGGGACATGTCTCGTGGAGAGAGAGAGAAAACAACTAAAGAGGTCCTAGAAAACCTAGGAATGACAAGAGAGTTAATGAAAGAGATCGTTATTTGGCCATGTAAGATGACATAACACCTAACTCAAGACCATGATAGAAGAGTCATACACGCTTTGGTCACTCTAGTTTGTCCTTGAACCGTTTTTGGAAGGACAACCTTTCTCGAAGTGCCCGTCTGCTGGGACTGACTTTAAAATGAAAGAGTTAAATCTGCAACAAATACACGTGCGAAATCCTTCATGTTTTAAAGATGTCAGACAAAATCAAAACAAACAACTGAGCATCCGTAACGGAACGTAGGTGATGACGTGGAACAACAAAGGAGAGTGCAGGATATTTAAAAAAAAAAAAAAAAAAGGTTAGGGAGCAGTAAGAACGAGGCGCTCGCAGAATTCAGGATGCCGAATAGGAGATCCCCAGCATATGTATAACACTCTTAAACAGGAGTTGGCTGGGAGCCGCGCTGGTGTAATGGTTACCACAATGCGCTAGCGATCAGGTGTTCAAGGATCAAGCCCAGGCGCGGGCATTTGTAGGAGTGTCGACCGGGATTTTGACTGAATAACCTGAACGGCTCCTGAGATAAACCCTCTGTGGATGGGAAAGTCCACAAACTCCCCAGCCTCGCAATGACATGTCATTGGGCCGAAGGGCTGAAAGCCCAAGTGCCCCTGGGTTAAAAAAAAAAAAAAGCATGAGTTGGCATAAGGTAGATCCAAATCTACCCATAGATCATAAGGCATGATTCTGTAAATCTGTAGGTGACGGCCGATTGACATAGTGGTTAGAGCGCTGGTCTCTCGCGGCAAAGGTGCTGGGTTCGATTCACGGTGTCGACAGCTTCAGTCAACCCAGCTGTAAATGGGTACCTGACTTTGCACTTGAGTTAGGGAAGCAAAGGCAGTGGGGAACTGATCACCCCACCTCTGGATGCTGGATCTAGTATATTGAAGTCTCTAACACGGCAGTATCTGCTATGGGAGTACCTTTACCTTTTTTAAACCTAGGTGACGGAGGTAGAACAAATCCAAGGAGAAGAGGACTGGACACAGAAGGGAAAGTGATGAAGAAGATTTGGAAAGAACTTGAGCTGATGGCAAGTGACCGGAGGACTTGTGCTTGTGCTTCTTGAAGGCCTATGCTCTTTGGGAAGCTAAAGAGTATTGATTGATTGATAGGCTTGCACTTATTCCAAATATTGTGAAACCTGAAAACCACCATGATTTTACCAAGGTAGATCTTTAGATAGATCAGATATTTCCAACGTAGATCCCTCGGTTGCCTGCCGCTTGCTAGAGTGAAGGATAAAGATTCTCCCAAAACATATCTGGCACGGCAAATAAAGTTACAGCAGATCTTGGAGCCGCTGAAGCACGAAACAAAAGATGATCAAGGATCGATATCTGCCCCATAAGATACACAACGTAATAAGTATTAACTGAAATGTAACGTTGTTACTAAGCGTTACCTAGCCCTGGTAACAGGTAATCTCATAAGCAGATGCTGCCGTAGAGCAATGAAGTGTTAAAGACCACTAATACCAGGCCTCAGCTTTGTGAGGTTGGGGGGGGGGGGGAGGAAGACCTGTTCCCTTCCTCGCTGCTTTTACATTCCACAACTTAACAGCAAAGTCATGTACCCATTTACAGCTCGGCAGACTGAATCGTATTCACCTGGCAGTTCTTGTTCTGGAATACCCAGAGCAAGACAGGTAAGAGACACATGGACAACATCAATGCTCCGATCTCTTAAAGAACACACGGAGAAGAGAGTTGGAGACAGACTTAAAGTGTCTGAAGAAGAATAGGACAGACTTTCAACTGATGGCACGTGATATAAAGACTTGGCAGACGTTTTCTGAAGGCCTATGCTTCTTGCGGAGCTGAAAGTTGATAAAGAAGAAGCAGAATGAAGCGTGCGCTACCGGTTTCGACCGCGGTAAGTTTGTCTGGAGACGCAAACGATGTAGCCACTCCCGACTTTTAAAACTACCTTTTTTTCCATCTTAACACGGCAAACTATTAGGATTGTGTCCCATTAGTGCCATCTTGGGACCTGAATTACAACGTAACAATTGTTTCGCCTCTAAGAATTGGGTGCGTCTTGATTTTTTTGTTGTTTTTTTTTGTTGTAAAGCTGTGCTTATAAACACTTTACTGCAGAACATTAAAGCTCCTGGCTTATAATAAATAAATGTATGTTAACAGATCACGTTCAAACATCATTGACATCAGTTTAAATACGCTATGTGATAATGTTTTCATCTAGATTTTCTTCCTTAATCGCTTCTTACAATCATATTTTAAGAGGACAGTAGACCTATTCCATTTTACATATTTATAATTTATTATTACAAATGTTTGTGAGAAAGTCGCCCGCGTGTTACCGGGGGGCATGAACTGGCAACACAGAATAGTAACAATGTAAGCTACCAAGCAATGTCGTAGCTGGCGATTAATGAGGGTTGGGTATGTGACTGGCTATCCAATCATGTTGAAACTTGAAGACAGAATGCGTGAACAAATATGAATGGCAAATACCAGTGGAACAAGATACGAGAAAAAAGACGTTAACTATAGACAGGGCAGACGTTGAGAAAACCAACTGATAGAATAGCAAGGCAGTCCTTGTTCTGCAACCCCCATAAAACATATCATATTAGTACAGCTTCAGATATGAGAAACACACACATACACGCAAGAAACAAAGGCTTGAACTTGGGTCGTGGCAAAACTTAAACAAATTTCCAATAGCTGTAAAACAGACAGATCTAACGGGAACGCTTCGGGAATGTATAACACAGCCTCTTATATTGATGCAACATGTTTACGGGTGCCATCGTTAATTCACGACTGAAGCTGGATAACGTGCTTGCCATTTTTCTGTGTATTAAGAAATAGAGAAATCCATTTGTTGCTTTTATCAGTTTTAAGCTACGCTATCTTCACAATGCTTTTATTTGTAATGTGCTCTGCTTCTGATATCTTTGACACTCCACCGTGACAGACGATAATCAAATACTCTACTCTTCCTAATCTCCCTCAACTAAATGTCCAGTTAATGACTTCTGTAGAAAAATTATAATATATATACAAAACAATGGGGCGCATCTCACGGAAAGAGAAGAAAGCAAATAACAGAGGTTTTAGAAAAGCTGTGACTGAATAGATAACGCATGCCGTCAGGCAGATAGAACACAAGGGTCATATATAAAGATCTTACTGAAAACCACATGGGGGAGAGAATATCTGAAGGCAGATGTGCAAGAGCAATATAGCGCTGCATATGGAAAGATAACATCAAGAGATGGGCAGGAAAGATAACATCAAGAGATGGGCAGGAAAGATAACATCAAGAGATGGGCAGGAAAGATAACATCAAGAGATGGGCAGGAAAGATAACATCAAGAGATGGGCAGGAAAGATAACATCAAGAGATGGGCAGGAAAGATAACATCAAGAGATGGGCAGGAAAGATAACATCAAGAGATGGGCAGGAAAGATAACATCAAGAGATGGGCAGGAAAGATAACATCAAGAGATGGGCAGGAAAGATAACATCAAGAGATGGGCAGGAAAGATAACATCAAGAGATGGGCAGGAAAGATAACATCAAGAGATGGGCAGGAAAGATAACACCAAGAGATGGGCAGGAAAGATAACATCAAGAGATGGGCAGGAAAGATAACATCAAGAGATGGGCAGGAAAGATAACATCAAGAGATGGGCAGGAAAGATAACATCAAGAGATGGGCAGGAAAGATAACATCAAGAGATGGGCAGGAAAGAGTTTATCAGAGTGTTCCATCAAAATAAGAGGCAGAAGCGGGGATTCAATGCTAGCTGATCTTCGATGTGAAGATGGCAGTTGATCACTCTGCTTAGACACTGGTGTGGCAGGAAACTTTGCACACAGCTCCGCAATAAGAGGTAATCAATGCAACAGAAGAGGTGTAGCAGCTAAACCGGCTTTAGAAAGTGTGGGGCCCGATTCGAACAGTTTTTAGGGGGGGGCGCTTAGAAGGAATGACTAATCAAAATTAAATACGAGTAAAACAGCTTTAATTTCAGTACAAAGCGATTGCGATGCCAGGCGTATAATACAGTACATGTCTTGATAGTCATAATAAACGCCTATGTTACTGGCCTATGTATGTACTGTAATGTACTTACTATCGTTATTTTAATGCGAACTTTCGAAAATGCATTACCGTACGTGTACAGTATCTTGGCTATTTAGTCAATACAAGTACACTACAGTATCCCATATAACTTTTTTAAGTATAAAGTATGGTGTTCGCACAACGTCCAAATCGCATAACGTCCTATTTCACAGAACGTATCGTAGACGTTAAGCGGCGCATGACTATTTATTTTCCAAGGCTAAATGACTAATAACGAAAACATATATCACGTACTTTGTGTCTTACATTATAAATGTTTATTAAGACCATTTTTTTTATTGTACACCTTTACTTATATTTTTAAAAATAATCTTCCTTCTTTTTTTTTTCTTTTTTTTTGTTCCACGAAATGTGTCAGCATATTGCCCTAATTTTAAGTCTTCATTACGCCGAGTTCAACTGACCCAAATTACCGAACCGTTTAGGCGGTCGTCCTGCATTGTTGATCGCGCATGTTTTAATTTGATGTAGCTTGAGAAGCTCCTCTCCCCTGAAGGCTACAGTTACCGGAATAGTTAGGAATAGTCGAATTGCAGTAAATAAATTTGGGTATGCTGTTGATCGGTTGTTGTATGCAAGAAACTGAAGTATTTTCTGGTGGGGGGTCCCCTACAATCACATGGGAGAGCTGGCTTTAACTCTTTCAGTTCTTCACAAAGCATTTAGTCATGTATGTCAACTGATTTTACTGTTGAAACTTTTTCGTTTTGTTGTATTAGTTTTCCCAACACCCATCTGTCAATGATCTCTCTCTCTCTCTCTCTCTCTCTCTCTCTGCGCGGAGCCCGATTCGTTGGGATCGGCGTGTAAATTGTATGAGGCCAGCTGTGAAGGCTCCTGAGATAAAATGTATTTGAGAATTGTCAGAAGGCCTTTCTTGCTACCACTACGACCTCACACTTACTTTTTTTTTTCTTAATGAATGTGGCTACGTAAAGTGTCTAGGGTAATGATGTGTAATGTGGTGTGTTAGTTATAAATACACCCACAGACATTTAAGAAGACTAATAAGATTAACAAGTGTTAAAATACACTGAACTAACTCACGTGTATAAGGTTTTTGATATAATTATATTACATTTATTTGTTCTGGATCAAGTTTTATTTTGACCAGAACTTGTTTTAAAAGAAGGATTTAAAATTTATGAAAATTATGCATGGAATGTTACATAATAAATACAAAAGTGTACATATTTAAGTACTAGAATAGTTAGTTTTATTCAAATGTTCTGGTAGTCAGCTACTAGGGAGGATGTATATTGTCTGTGCTGTTGGGGTGGTCTCATCACACCTGTCTATATTGACTACACCGTGTCCAGAAACTGGTGGGAATTTTTATGGGGATATTAGTCACTACCAATAGTTGGTGAATGTCCAGCAGACCAGAGGCTCACTCATCTTTTTGTAGCTCTGGTGCTGAAAAAACTTGCGGTCCCACCTCTCCGTGCTGGCGGACAATAATGGTGGTCTCTGTCACAAGAACTGCACAGATACACTCGAGTAAAGTCACCCACCGGATAGACTCTGCTTTGTTGTCGATAGAAAACTCACAGCTCAGATTAAGAATACATAACACAGAATTGCTAGCAAAACTCAGCTGAGCTGCTGGCTATAGTATGGCGTCCCTAAATTTATTCACTGTCTTTCATATGGGAACACACCACACTTTAAAATCTGTGTCTAACACTGAACAATTATTGAAGAATGACCCCAAATGCGCTCTGAGCGCTAATGATATGCTTGTCTGTGGCCAATCACTGCCTAGTTGTACTTTAAATTTCAAATTTCTACACTAAAGTCATTTCAGTCATGCTTCAGTCAAGTATGGATGGTTATCTGTTAGTCTGTCCGTCTCTACTTGTGTTTCTAAAAAAAATGTGCTTGATTTTTGAAGCAACCTTTCTCTCCCCTTAAAATTTTGTCGTAAAAAGTTATATTTAGACACAGCTACCGCTCAAAAACCCTCTCCTCCATAATAAGTAACTTTGAACACTTGCGTCCCCAAGGTCGTGTTTTGGGTGCAAATAACGACACTTTTTATTCAAGGCAGTCTGTCGATGTTGTAAACTACACTGTCTTTTGTCATTATCTTCAATATTATCTATCCGTTTGTAAAATTAAGAACATATTAGTTCACTGCTCAGAATAGGCCATCTGGCCAGCTAATTTTTATATTCCTAGCATTAATATTAAGAAAATTTACTTTTTAAATTTTTGTAATATTCCTAACATCTGCGTTCTTCCGCTCAAATTCAAATCAAGCGCTTGGTATCGCAAAACGTCCAATTCCGTACCTCGTGTCAATTTGGGGGACTTGAATTTTTACTTTCCTCCATCCCCCCCCCCCCCAATTGCGTCTCTTTAGCCTTGCTACGCAATCTTTCCAGTCATATTTTTTTCCTTTTTGATCCTCCGTTTCCCTCCTGTCTAGCAAGTCAATTTTATGGAGGGTGATGACCCGCGGTCTAGGCGATCATGTACATCAGCAGCCTACGCATTATGTTTTTATCCTTAAATGTTATCTTTTGAGTATTTTACCGTTGTATCTCTGTCAATTTCACTACACATCTCCCCACTTGAAAACATGCCTATGGCAAGTTCCAAAACCAGCGATACACATAGGTAAAATTACTCCTCACGTCTGCCACTACTCTAATTTTGATCACAGGGGTGCCGACTGAGGAAATCTGCACCGACATTCAATTTGCCTGGGATATATTGGATACTGAACTGATACGGTTGAAGCAATAAAGACCACCTCAGCAATCTTGCGTTTTCATGCTTAGCCTGAGACAAGAACACGAGAGGCTGATGATCCGTCTCCACCACAAAGGTCCTACCATACAGATAGATTTGAAACTTCTTTATTGCCCAGATTAATGCTAAACATTCTTTTTCGCTTGTGGAGTATCCTTGTTCCGCCTTATTCAATTTGCGGCTTGCATAAGCGACTGGTTTAAGTTCCCCATCAGGTGCAGCTGATCTTTGCAACAAAGCCCCTCCAAGTCCTACATTACTTGCATCGGTTCTTAAGACAAAGTCCTGTGTCAAATCAGGCAGTTTGAGAATAGGCTTGCTAGTGAGTTTTTCCTTTAACTCTTGGAACGCTAGTTCACATTGTGCAGTCCAAATAATTTTATCTGGAAGTCCCTTGCGAGTCAGATCAGTCAGAGGAGCACATATAGCGTTAAAATTTTTGATGTATTTCTGATAAAATCCGCATAACGACACAAATGATCGCACGTCCTTTTTTGTTTGCGGCCTAGGTGCTCTCTGCAGTTTTTCCAAGTTCTTAGGATCAGGGGTCATATTACCCTGATATACGGTGTGCCCCAAGAATTCCAACTCTTTGCATCCAATACAACATTTTGTTGGCCTAGCAGTTAAGTTCGCCTCCCGAAGTCTATCAAACAACATCTCCAGAGCTTCAATGTGTTCTTCAAATGTCTCGGTGGCGACGAGAATATCATCCATGAAATTTGTGATACATGGGTTATTCAGGGGGTCCAACAATTTTCGCATCATCCTTGAAAACACACTCGGAGCATTTTTCAGTCCGAATGGTAGCATATTGAATTCATAATGTCCATCCGAAGTGCTAAAAGCCAAATAAGGTCTCACTTCAGGCTTCACTGGGATCTGGTAATAGCCTTTACTAAGATCCACCTTTGAAAAGTATTTTGCCTTGTTCAGTCTGGCAAATAGCTGTTTTGTGTCTGGTAATGGATCCACTTGTCCTTCTGTGACAGCATTCAGTTTCCTGTAATCTATGCACAGTCTGTGTTCCCCAGACGGTTTCCTCAACAAAACGACACTAGAACTAAAAGATGATTCACTGTGCGAAATAATCCCCTCCTTCAATAAATAATCTATTTCTTCCTTTAATGCCTTCTCCTTCGCGAACGGAATAGAATAGGCTCTCATACAGATTGGGTTTGTGTCTACCAGTTTCATGTCATACTGTAGCAAATTTGTATGGCCTGGTTTATCTGTTAATACATCTGTATGTTCCTCCAGAACCTGTTGAACTCTCTCCCTCTGGTTTTTAGTCAGGTGCTTACTGACTTTTACCTGTGCTGCGGTTTCACAAGGATGTAATGGGTATTCATGTGAGGTGAGTGGTTCCTTTTGCATCTGGGTTGCAATAGCTAAGGTCAATAAGGGGGTGCTTTCCTGGAGTGGTCTGTCCAGATACTTCTTTAACAGGTTTACATGATAAACTTTTTCCTTCCCCTTTTTGTCAATTTTATAGTTTGTTCTAGACACCTTCTCTAGAACCGTATATGGACCTTGCCAACCAATTTGTAATTTATTCTGGCTTCCCGGTAGTAGAAGCAGCACCTTCTCTCCGACTGCCAGTTCCCTGTCCTTTGCCTTCCTATTAAAATATGCTGCATGTTTCTTCCTGGCTTGTTTCAAATTATCATTTGCCAGTTTCCATCCAGCTTTCAAACGAGTGGTCAGTTCGTTCACATATTGATATGATGAGGTAACAGTCTCTTCCGCCTTCTCATCTGTCCAGGTCCTTAATAAAGTTACATCTGGATCTTTAATTTACCATACTTATTTTTCATGGAACCCATCTGGTCCCGTCCATTAGAAGCTTTATAATGAGGACTTTTCTTCCTAGAATCATCACTCACAAATCGACCACTACCAATTTTTCTCTGGGGTTTGTCTCCCCACTTAAGATTGTTTATGAGAGATCTTCGCTCTCTTGTCTGTTCCTCCAGTTTATATAAGTCTGACCGAGGGATTGTCATCCTATCCTGGGTTAAATTTCTTCTTTGTACTCTTCGCATAGCGGCCATGTTAATCCATTCAAGTGAAGACTGGGTGTGAAAAGGGGGCTCCCATTCCACTTTGTCTACCCGTGTATAATTAGTTTTCCTTTCAGGCCTAAAGTTGCCCCGTGGCGGTTCTAGGTCCTGCACATATTTTCCCTTTGTGGGTGTTCCCTCATGAAATACGCCACATGCTTCTACAAAGTTTTCAACATCGACATTTACGTCGGGCCAATAGTATTTTAGAGCAATCTTTTGGCAGATGGTACCGACTTTCTCATGGTCACCATCTTTTCCAACATGTAAGCTCCTTATCAAATTTGCCCTATATCTCTTGGGAAGAACTAACTGTCCGTGACCAGTGGATCTAGTTCCTGTCTTCCTGTATAATAATCTATTCTTCATGAAATATTCCCCCTTGCTCGGAGGTGTGTGGCATTTGGGCAATTTTTTAAAACAGGGCTTGAGTGTCCTATCCTCAGCCTGCGCCTTCCTCATCTCCTCTGGATGAGCGTTTATAGGTTCACCTTCTTCCTCCTTCTTCTGTGACCTGGTCTGCACTGTCGCCATGATCACAGGTTTCTCGGGATTCCCCAAGAAGACGTATCTACACCCCAATATCAGAGGGTAGATTGGTTCATCTATCACTGCTGCTCTGATTTCTCCTTCCACATAGCGAGTTTTCACCGTTATCCTTGCGATGGGAAGTGTCATGAGTGGTATGTCCTTAGTCGCCCCTTGTATTTCCACTGTTTCTGTGGTATACTGACTTGGGTCCACTAGGCTAGACTTCACAACTGAATCATAATCTAAACCTGTATCATAAAGGCACCTTATGGTGACCCCATTACAAATAACATCCTCACAAACTGGGGGGTGATAAGGTTCCTGTTGTCCCTTAGGATTAACCTTTAATCTTTGCGTCCCCGACTTCATTGCAGCAATGTTTGAAGGTTTCCTTCTACAAAATTCGGTGTTATGGTTATCCTTCTTGCACCATTTGCACCATCTTTTTCCTTGGTTCAACGGTTTTCTTTCATTGAACTTTTGGTCATTGAACTGTGAGTTTCTGTCGCGATAGTCATTTCTTGGCCGCTCAAAATTTGTCCTGCCTTTATTTCCCTGCTCTCTATTATCAAATTTATTAAATTGCTGTGGAGCTTTAAAATTGTCTATGTGCTTCTTTTTAGCACCACTTACCTCTGCCTGAGCTGCCTGATACCTCTCAGCAACATTTAAAATTTCCCCCAACTTCTCTGCACCCTGTTCCATGAGAAATTTTCTCATGTCTGGAGCCATGGACTCTCTCAATTGCTCAATCATGATCATTTCTTTAAGATCTTGGGTCTTCCCCAGAGCCGTCCATTTCTCCAAATAGGTTTCTATTCTGGCAGAAAATTGGTGGTATGTCTCCCCAGACAACAGTTTGGCATTTCTGAATTTCTTACGATAAAATTCACCATTCTTTTCGTACCTTAATAACAAAGCCTGCTTTAACATGTCATAATTGTCTTGGTCTTCCCTGTTCATTTTGGCAAATACTTCGTAAGAAGTACCCCTCAATCCCTGTGATAGCTTTAAGCTCCACCTCTCTCTCTCTAACCCATATGTAGTAGCTAATAACTCAAAACGTCCTAGGTACCCTTCTATGTCATCGTCTTTCTCAACAAAATGGTCTAAATGAAACCCCATAGCTGAGTTTGAGGCTCCCATACTGGGCGTAGCATCTGAGGCAGAAGGGCTGGCACCATTTTCAGGAGCCGGGCCTTGTAATTCCAGCTCCCTTAGTCGTAATTCGTGCTCCCTCTGCAACCTTCTATCTTCTGCCTCCCTTTCGGCCTTTTTATCTTCTGCCTCCCTTTCGGCCTTTTTATCTTCTGCCTCCCTTTGCTGTCGTTTTTCTTCTGCCTCAATCTGCAGCCTCTTAATTTCTCTGTCAGCCTCTAATTTTCTTTCAGCCTCTTTTTCTAATCTCCTTTCTTCCCGTTCAATATATTTATCACATTCAGTCGTTACGTATTGAATTAAAATTTGACCATCCATCCCCATCTCCTTCGCAGTGAGCACAGCAGCTGATCTAAACTTTGCTAGCTCTGCCATACTTTTTGGACAATATAATAATATACAAGATAAATCTCTAACCAGTAAATACACTAAGTACTTCTAATTACTATATGACTATAGTCTAACTAATTCTAACTAACCAGTTAACTAATTAATTATTACTGGCTGTGAAGATTCACCAACTTTTATCTGCAGGGACACTTTTAATTTTAAAGGAAATTTTACAATTTATTTCCCTACTTTTATTTCTCCCACCAGGAGATCCTAATTTTACTGTTGGGCTAATTATCCCTGGACAAGACCCCAATTTATGTAGTGGTATTGATGGTATTGTATGATGGTGTTCTTACTACATGTAAATTGTATGAGGCCAGCTGTGAAGGCTCCTGAGATAAAATGTATTTGAGAATTGTCAGAAGGCCTTTCTTGCTACCACTACGACCTCACACTTACTTTTTTTTTTCTTAATGAATGTGGCTACGTAAAGTGTCTAGGGTAATGATGTGTAATGTGGTGTGTTAGTTATAAATACACCCACAGACATTTAAGAAGACTAATAAGATTAACAAGTGTTAAAATACACTGAACTAACTCACGTGTATAAGGTTTTTGATATAATTATATTACATTTATTTGTTCTGGATCAAGTTTTATTTTGACCAGAACTTGTTTTAAAAGAAGGATTTAAAATTTATGAAAATTATGCATGGAATGTTACATAATAAATACAAAAGTGTACATATTTAAGTACTAGAATAGTTAGTTTTATTCAAATGTTCTGGTAGTCAGCTACTAGGGAGGATATGTATTGTCTGTGCTGTTGGGGTGGTCTCATCACACCTGTCTATATTGACTACACCGTGTCCAGAAACTGGTGGGAATTTTTATGGGGATATTAGTCACTACCAATAGTTGGTGAATGTCCAGCAGACCAGAGGCTCACTCATCTTTTTGTAGCTCTGGTGCTGAAAACTTGCGGTCCCACCTCTCCGTGCTGGCGGACAATAATGGTGGTCTCTGTCACAAGAACTGCACAGATACACTCGAGTAAAGTCACCCACCGGATAGACTCTGCTTTGTTGTCGATAGAAAACTCACAGCTCAGATTAAGAATACATAACACAGAATTGCTAGCAAAACTCAGCTGAGCTGCTGGCTATAGTATGGCGTCCCTAAATTTATTCACTGTCTTTCATATGGGAACACACCACACTTTAAAATCTGTGTCTAACACTGAACAATTATTGAAGAATGACCCCAAATGCGCTCTGAGCGCTAATGATATGCTTGTCTGTGGCCAATCACTGCCTAGTTGTACTTTAAATTTCAAATTTCTACACTAAAGTCATTTCAGTCATGCTTCAGTCAAGTATGGATGGTTATCTGTTAGTCTGTCCGTCTCTACTTGTGTTTCTAAAAAAAATGTGCTTGATTTTTGAAGCAACCTTTCTCTCCCCTTAAAATTTTGTCGTAAAAAGTTATATTTAGACACAGCTACCGCTCAAAAACCCTCTCCTCCATAATAAGTAACTTTGAACACTTGCGTCCCCAAGGTCGTGTTTTGGGTGCAAATAACGACACTTTTTATTCAAGGCAGTCTGTCGATGTTGTAAACTACACTGTCTTTTGTCATTATCTTCAATATTATCTATCCGTTTGTAAAATTAAGAACATATTAGTTCACTGCTCAGAATAGGCCATCTGGCCAGCTAATTTTTATATTCCTAGCATTAATATTAAGAAAATTTACTTTTTAAATTTTTGTAATATTCCTAACATCTGCGTTCTTCCGCTCAAATTCAAATCAAGCGCTTGGTATCGCAAAACGTCCAATTCCGTACCTCGTGTCAATTTGGGGGACTTGAATTTTTACTTTCCTCCATCCCCCCCCCCAATTGCGTCTCTTTAGCCTTGCTACGCAATCTTTCCAGTCATATTTTTTCCTTTTTGATCCTCCGTTTCCCTCCTGTCTAGCAAGTCAATTTTATGGAGGGTGATGACCCGCGGTCTAGGCGATCATGTACATCAGCAGCCTACGCATTATGTTTTTATCCTTAAATGTTATCTTTTGAGTATTTTACCGTTGTATCTCTGTCAATTTCACTACAGTGGTATAAAAAGCAGATGCAGCAGTAGTAATAAAATTACATTCACAGCATCACATCTCTGCACCGGTTCGTTCACAACCAACACAAGACACCAACGTCCTTTTCAGGACGCCACTACTCGAGATAAGATCGCGTTATCGTCAAAATGCCCAGACATAAGCCACACGCTAAAAAGAGGAAGGTCTACACCAGCCCACCAGCTCAGAACAGCCAGGGTAATCACAATATCACAATCAACAATGACAGACAGCCAGAGAGCAAGACTGCCCAAATACTCGTGCCGGGACCGGCCCTTCTATAACTCCGGACACGACGGAGTTAGCTGTGACATGCGTCGACCCGACTGAGAGTCTGAGTGGCCCGACCCCCTGCCTAGATAAAGAAGACCCAGAACATAAAGAAATATGGAGAGCGTTACGACAGCTGGAGAAAAGAAAACAACAGCTTATATCCAGGCTGCCACCACCACACGTACCCGACTCGTCAGCAGAAACCCGGTCTATGACAGAGAAGCCGCACGATGCCGAGATGACAGCCGACCCACCTGCAAGCACTATGAAGGAAGTGATAGAGGCAGCTCCTCAACACAGACAGGTACAAGAGGAAGATATCGCAGAGACCATTTTAGATGCACTTCGAAGACTTGAAGACGGAGACGAGTCCCTTAGGCTCGCTCTTCAAGAAGCAACAGTAGAAGTAGCCCCAGGCGTGCTGGACATCGAAACCACTGAGAAGCAAGCTACCATTCCTGATCCTGAGGAAACAACAGCTGACAACTCAAGGGCTCAGACGCAAGATATGACACCTTATAACAAAGAACAGGAACAAGATTCGAACCAAGACTGTAGAAGGAAACAAAGACCAAACACTAAAAAGACAAACAACACAGAATCGATACAGGAGAGGATCGTAAAGATTACCCAGACGTCAGGAAGTGAGGCCTCACTCAGGGCCCTACCCGACAACAAAGTGATCAACATCCTCGAGGTGATAACTGGACGGAGAGGTATCGCCAAAGTAGGGAGGCACGAAAAGGGAGTTGTGCTTTCTCTCAACAACACAGACAAAACAACCTCGCTGATAATCGAACTGGAATCCGGTCCAAAGGAAATCCAGTTGCCCCACCAAATAAAAGTGGTGGTGGAAAAGTACAAGACAACAAAGAAGTTGGTCATCAGAGGGGTGGATACCAGATGTTCCGAAGGCGAGGTCCACAGACGCCTTCAAGCTGAAAACGCAAATCTTAAAATCACGCAGGTCGAAAGGCTAAAAACCTGGGCCAAGAAAGATACCAACCTGATGATAGTTACGGTAGAAGGATCGACAAGACCCGAGAGACTGACGCTCGAAACATCAACAAAAAGGACAGAACCATATATACCTCCGGTCATGCAGTGCTCTAACTGCCAACAGTTTTCACACACCAAGAAAACATGCAGGAGAGACGCTGTCTGCCGATATTGCGCGGGAAACCACCAATATGGCGACTGCCCCAGGGCGAAGGAGGACCACAACTACAAATCAATTAATGCAAACCGTACCTGTGCAAACTGCCATGGAAACCACGGGGCAAGGTACCGAGGCTGCCCTGTGTTTCAGGAAACAAAGAGCATCTTGAAGGAGGCCGTGTCCAAAAACATCCCCTTCAAGGAGGCAAAACACAGAGTGGCTGCGGATGGTGCAGAAAAACAGCGCATAATAGATAGACGACAGTTACACAAGCTGACCGCTGAAGTGAAAGAAATGAAACTACAGGTCGTAAACAGAAGCAAGCAGGCTCCCGAAGAACCAACCGACAGTGGTGAAGACGTAATAGATCTTCAGAGCGTCAAAGATATGATGGAAGAAATGAAAAGAATCCAGCAGCAGATAAAAACAGATGTCAAGAGGCTGACAGAACTGAAGGAAGAAAACTCCACAATCCTCAAGAGAATCGAAACAGAGCGAAGAGCCATTGAGGAAATGACATCAAACACAAGAGAGACCAAAACAAACGAACAATCAGACGAGGAAGTCATCGAAGAAACACTTGAAAAACTAGAAAAAACAATATTACAGATACAGGAAAGCAGGAAGACAAGAGAAACAGAAACGAGGAAAGCAAAAACTAACAAAACGACACAAGACAGATAGGAAGGCAGGAAATGAACACCATGAACACACCACGACCGACAAGCAACGAAGAGGAAACCAGACAACCAGCTAGTGGTCCTTTTCAGGACCAGTCCTTTTCAGGACTAACAGACGACTAGCACCGAAGAACCTAACACACAATATACTTCAATTATAACCAACTTTCAGGTTGAACAGGGTATTACAGCAACATAGTAGACGAAAACAACAACAACAACAACAACAGTAATAAAATTAACACTACCCTCAGATGTAAAGGTCTTTTATATTTGGACATGCGCCCTAATATAACCGACTACGTTGAACGGGACGCGCCTCACCAAAACGAGGCAAAAGTTTTACAACAACAACAACAAAAAAGTAATAAGATTGTTTAGATTGCTTAAGAGTTCACTATAACCGGTGTTCGCTGAACACTGAGGGAGTACGGGCAACGTTGGCGTAGCTGGCGAGTCCTTTTTAGGGCAAGTCCTTTTCAGGACTTCAGGCTAGCAGATGGATAATGTTAGTCCTTTTCAGGACTTCATGCTAGCAGATGGATAATGTTAGTCCTTTTCAGGACTTAGTTTCTGCTAGTCCTTTTCAGGACTTCAGGCTAGCAGATGGATAATGTTAGTCCTTTTCAGGACTTAGTTTCTATCAACACTAATCGGGCTAGCAGTCCTTTTCAGGGCTTTTTCATGCTAGCTGATAGATGCTACTAGTCCTTTTCAGTGCTTAGAGTTTATCAACACATCGCTTCAGTTAACAGAGTTCACTTATTTTTGAATGGCAAATTGCGCTCTGATGTAACCAAATGTCTTGTCAAGGTTGAAAGAAACGTGCCTCGCCACAAGTATGCAAAACCCGCAAACTAAAAACAAAAAGTAATAAGACATCAAACTGAACTGGATCACAGTCTTTTATATTAGGACATGCGCCCTAATATAACTGACGGTCCCTTGTCTTGGTTGAACGAGGGCGCGCCTCGCAAGAACAAGGCAATTTTTTTAAAATAAGTTATAAGGAATCTGTAGCTACTTTGGTAGCAATAACGGACGCAGCACCAATACACATTTCAGAAGACTAGTGCAGCACTAAAAGACGAAGCAGGTGCAACTCTATGAAGTACCCATATAAGGTCGCCATATCTAAACACGACAGTATCAAATTGTTACTTTGAAAAAGAAGAAAAAAAACTCCACCTAAACAGAAAGAACAAAAACCTGAAATTGCGAAACAACTTCGCGGACGCACCGTGGAATGTCAAATCCCCCACGCCCGGCGGTCTCGCGATTCGCTTTAACTTACCCCCGCAAGCTTTGACGTCTAGTACTTGCGTCCGCACGGGCCCGTCAGAAGTAAAATAGTGGACCACTAGCACAGAGACACAGTGCAGTAGTGAATACCGGTGTCAGCGCTGCATGCGAATTGCTAATTTTCGTTTCTCCTTGTCTCTAGGGTTCACGGACGTATCAATGTGCTTTAATTAAACAGGCTAATCAATATGCGTGGAAATTCACGGAAGAGAGAGATCTTTCTTTAGGATTTTTACAGTCCAGAGAAAACAGATAAAATCAGTCCAGCAACAAGGTATTGTTTCACACCAGATGTACTGTAATCTGCATCTTTTTTTAACTCTTTATTCGTGATTAGCAAAGGGGCACTTATTAAAGTAATCAATCAATCAGATGTGTATAAATGTAGTATACACTTCCACGCGTGTTATTCACTTAACAGGTATGTAATTATGTATATATTACATGTGCGCATGAATACACTCACGATTTTTTTTTAAAATAAAATTTTGCCTCGTTTCGGCGAGGCGCATCCCGTTCAACCTAGTCGGTTATATTAGGGCGCATGTCCAAATATAAAAGATCTGTTTTTGAAAATTATATACACTCACGAGGCATTTGTATGCACGTAAGCCAATTTGTTATTGATATAATAATAATGATTGGGGGGGGGGGGGGGGAACTAGACTAACTCCAATACAAATAGGAGGCGAGAAGAAAATGCTGGCGTTAAATAGGGCTCACAACGAGCGTTAAATAGGGCTCACAACGAGCGTTAAATGGGGCTCACGACGAGCGTTAAATAGGGCTCACAACGAGCGTTAAATGGGGCTCACGACGAGCGTTAAATGGGGCTCACAACGAGCGTTAAATAGGGCTCACAACGAGCGTTAAATAGGGCTCACAACGAACGTTAAATAGGGCTCACAACGAGCGTTAAATAGGGCTCACAACGAGCGTTAAATAGGGCTCACAACGAGCGTTAAATAGGGCTCACAACGAGCGTTAAATAGGGCTCACAACGAGCGTTAAATAGGGCTCACAACGAGCCATCAATCATTTCTCTGGAATCCCCAATGTAAAAGAAATAGAGACAGACCAAACTACATATAAAGAGAGAGCTGGAGGCAGGCACGATACGGGTAAAGAAACGACCTTGAACGGAGGGCACAGGACAACAGGGTTTGGCATGGTTTATGCTGAGGACGTATGCTCCACGGATAGCTGAAAGATGATGATCATGATGATGATAACGACGATGATGATTACGATGATGATTACGATGATGATTACGATGATGATATACGACGACCTTCCTCTTTCTTGTTCATTGTCGTAAAAACACCCAATTATAAAAAGTATTGGATAATGTCCCTTATTGGTTTCTGTTTTCTAAAACCAGTAAATCCTTCGTGTCTATACGGCCCCATCCATTTTACGTCGGGCCACCAGATATCTAAGCATAAAAAGTAGTACAACGAAATAGAGAAAGGAGGACAAAGGAAAACACAGCTGGCAGTTGCTGTTTTATGCTTCCAATATCTTCCCACATCCTGACAAACTTTTCTATCCACTTCAAAATGATAATTTCATATCTAATGATATATTCTTCAATTTTCAAAGAATTTACTGCAGTAAAAGTAATCCAATACCATAATTCCCGCCGTAAGTACATCATGCACACCGTCATTTGCGCACTTTTCTATTTTCGAGAGAGTGTATTAACTTTCAACCACAGCTAAGGGGTGCAACTGTGGTTGAATGTTAGACAATAATTGTATTGTTTCCCTTATATGTACTCTCCCGAAAATAGAAAAGTGCGCAAATGGAAACAAGCCAGCAACACAATTGATAAACAGTACATGAACTGGAGACAGGAAGGTGCGGAGATGCAGATTAAATCAACAGACAATCAAGATACTCTTCTGTCCAGTTTCATTCGGTAAACGGATTTAACTCATCATTTTCTTAAAAATAACCTGAAAATGTAAGTTTTTGTTTTTTTTCTTCCAGACAAAATTTTAATTTAAAGTATTGCAGACTTATTATTCACCCGTGTGTTACCGGGGCCCGAAAGGGGAGCAAAGAATAGTAACACTGCACCCTACCACGCATGTCGTAAAAAGCGACTAAGGAGGGTATGGGCATGGGGCTGTTTACCCCATCCCGTAAAAACTTCGCACAGTGGGCTGATCACCTGCTTGCCAACCAATCTGATTACGGAAACAATGATAGATTGTTTGGTCTGTTTTTGTTCCACAAAGACGCCAATTGCTCACATACAACATCAGTGCTCCGATCTACCCCCTTAGATCACACATGGAGGATCTCAGCACAGTGCACGAATTCCGTAGCATCGGTGAGAATCCCAATGTGTGTATATAAGAATCACACAGTCACTAAATATGTTTGTGGTAGGAAGGTTTCTAATTTTAAAATTTTTGCACGGGCAGCGGCCATATGGCCTACTCTTTACGATTTCCAACTGACGTGTGATTTTTAACGTGCGCAGCTTGCACACGAGACCTCCTACAGTTTTAAGTGATTTAATTCAATCACACCTTTATTATTTTAATCATTATATTTACCCGAAGGACGTATTTTCTTCAGTAAGTCGCCATTTACCAGTAAGCCCTACACATGACTAAATTCCATACACTAATTATTTTTCATATTGTACTGCGTCAGAAGTATTCCCTTGACAGACAGGACTGAAAGGCGATTCCTTTCCTTCGACTAGAGGGAACACTCTTTCAACCTTAGCGTCATGCCCAGGAATGTTAAAGAAAAGATCTATTTATACCACCAAAATTAATATTAGCATTGTCAAATGAGAATGGGACATATTTTGAGGATAGATTATAGTTCCCCTTTGTTTTCATTAAGTAATTAAATGCTGGTAAAACATAGGTACACACACGTTAACTTGCGCTATTAAATTAATAATAGACATAAGGGTATGTTTCAGGCCCTCGTGCGAAAATAAAGAAGTAGAGAACTATACAACAGAAAAACAACAAAAGCTTGCCGGAGACTCGAGCCCAGGACCTTCCGAACGACAAAACCGCCTCCCTACAGGAAAGAATCGTGACTATCCACCCTGTCACTTTGGCACCACACAAAAATAGTGCATCGTGGACAGAGGTCATTGTAGCAGCTGCAGTAGTGGTGGTGACAGCAACAGCAGAAGTAGTTGTTGTTGTTGTTGTGGTAGTAGTAGTAGCAGCAGAGACACCGCAGCAACAGCATGTCGTACAACGCGACTAATATTGGGTTGTGCACGAAGCTGGTAACCTTATCATGTAAAACACATGGTAACCTTATCATGTAAAACACATGGTAACCTTATCATGTAAAACACATTACTACACAGAGCACCACTGCAAGCGCCTGTGAATGCTTTATGCAGGCTTCCTGTGAAGGGACCGGCTGCAACGGTGACTGCACGCTCCACAGGGAACGAAGCGGAAAATGATGACGTACTTGAGTATGCGTGCTTGTATGTGTATAAGTATCAGCGTGGATGTGAATGTATGCATGGGCGTATGTAAGCACACATTTTTTAAGTACGTAATTATTTGTTTCATAGTGTCCTTTCTGTGACCACTTTTGTTAAACAGTAAAGATGTTGGCCCTTCATCCCACAATCACTACTCGCCTTCAACGATTCATTATCTCAAGGGGGAAAAAATAGATCTATTCTATACATCAGCACTCTCAGCATTCAGGTGTAGGCGGGCTCTCGGAATGACTCCATCAAATACCGTACTGTTGCATAATCGTCTTTGATGATCTTTGCGTGTACTTTTTACTTGTCTCTGTTAAAAGTACCAGCAATGACAGGCTGTAAAAGGACGCCATGCTGCGCTTAGAATGACTTCCGACATTTATGACAAGACTAACTGCGCGAAAACTGAAGAGTTGTATTCACGTTCCTGATGGTACTCTGCGGCAGTTTAAACGATAGATATGAAAATGCTAAACAAGCAAGTTAAGCTCAGAACATGGCGGTCAAATATTAATGTTATGTTCTTTGTCTGTATGTCCTGATGACGGAACTAATTCTCCTGCAGTCATTTCATTCTTTTCCATTTTCATTCTTCTTCATCTTCGTACACTCCCAGACGTCGTCTACTTGAATGTTTTCAAAGAAAGCAGTTGTCAGTTTGAGGCTATTTGAATCTCTGTAGAGCTATTCCACGAATTATACCATTATCATTCAGAAGTAAATCAATGACATGCAAAGTCTATGGTAAAAAATGATGCTTCTCTGGTTAAATATATAAATATATCAGATGGAGAAACTTATTCATACTTACCTGTATGAACTCTGCTTAATTTAAAAGGGGTAAAATTCCAGACATTTTGACAAACTAACAGGCATGAATATTTCTGACACAAGCGCCATTGAGAGATGGGGGGAAAATGTGCGTAATTTCAATCAACGTGCAATTTTGTTTCCCCGCCGCAATGCGTGGCTTTTCCCGTAAAATATTGTAAGATGTTGGGAATCTGTTTAGGACGGGACACTTTAGACAATATGGGGAATACTATGCCTTACAAAGTATGACGTTTCATATACACAATACCAAAGCTGCGGAATCAAGCCTGGACGTTTCCTCCTGGCATTGACGCCAGAGTCTGCCCCTGAACCTATCACCGCTGGGTTGTCCTTCGTATTTTCACAAATTTCCACCGCCCCTCTCGAGTCATTGCCATAACAAGCAACAACCTATCTCAGCTCACTGTCAAGTATCACGTTACGCTTCATCTCTTCAAGCTTTTCTGTTCTGTGTATTTCTGCTCCGGCTAAACCCCCCTTCCCCTATGTTCTCTGCGTCCTTTCCGTATCCTATTTCTGTTACCAAGTCTTCTGTGTTCTCGATATTTTTCCTTTCGCCCTGATGGTTCGATCCCCCAGTTGAGGTGGGACTTTTTAAACCGCAAGTGGCTTCGGGGTCGACCTAGTCTCATGAATTGGGTACCAGAGCAACTCTGGGAAGGTTAAAGGCGGCCGACGTGATGCTAACCACTTCATCTCTAGTGTGGCGTATGGTAAAGACAATATGGGCCTAGCACCATATTCCCAATATACCTCAATGAGCCTGTAACTGGATCCTTTACCTGATGGTTCCAGAAAAAAAAAACTGCCTTCCGATTATATACTTAACAGGTACTAATAGACAAGAGTCCAGCAGGACCATTTGACCCGGGTCTCACCCCAGCCAAGGATGCATGGTCCTCCCCTTTTTATCCCTCTTCGCTAACCTAACCTAAGCAACACAGCTACCAGCCTAGATGAACATACTTCCATGATGTCAGGACAAACAGAGCGACAATATAAAATGCATAATGTTGTGAAACATCCTACAGTCATAAGTAAACCACTGCGCACTGTAAATCTCAAGAAGTAAAAGAACTGACATTTTCACTCAATAATTTTTTTATTTTATTTATTAAAAATATATCTGATGTTATCTATCACGGTTCTGTGGTCAAACGGTTAGAGCGCTTGCATCTCGCGGCAAAGCTCCCGGGCTCCGGGATCGAAACCTGGTAGCGTTACCCAGCTGTAAATAGGTATCTGACTCTACTCTTGAGTTAGGGAAGACAAAGGCAGCGATGAAGATAACTGGTCACCCCACCTCATATAGCTAATACCAAGTTACACGCCATTCAGTATCTCCTATGGCAGTGGCTCTCAGCGTGGGCCATGCTGTATTTCTAGGGGGGGCCACAGTAAGATAGTTAAGTACCTTATTCCCAGCTAACAGCGACTATAAGGGGAGAGGGGGTGTCACAGAGTTAATGAGGCTCAGAAGGGGGCCATGATAAAAAAAAAAAGGTTGAGAATCCCTGGCCTGTGGGACCACCTTTACCTTCTTTTAATATTCTCCTTAGTTTACTCGACTAAAGCAAATACTGACTGTATCGCCTTATTTATGTCTCCTTTACTCCTCATCGTTGTAAAGCACGTGATCGAAACGATAGATATCAACGCAGTTAATAGCTTGCTTTCTTCGTCCTTTGACGAAGTGATCGATCCAGTTCTCCAGAACCCCCTCCGATGCGCGCGCGCGTAACTCAATCAGATGTCTCTGATGAAGATGGCTGATAAGGCAATTGCTAGATTTGTGAGCCGTGCCGTATAAACATGTTCACATTTTGCTGGAGGCGCATACAATCCGTCTACCCGGCTGAGTCCGGCTACTGCCGCAGGATTGGGGTGCCGAAATGCCAAGTTTGGTGTCGGTTATATAAACTGTTCATCATCATCATCATTCAAGGAGCAAAGGCTTTCAACGAACACATGCCAAGTCTTCCTGTCCCTCGGCCATCAGCTCAAGGTCTTTCAGTGTCTTCTCCTTACCAGAATACCTTCTTCTGTCTCGGATAGCCGAGTTTCATTTTCTTTAGTTGATATGTCCATACTGTTTGTTGAAGTTTTTGTGGCTTAAAATGTATACAGGATGGGGCAACCATGCCCAACCCTCCGTAGTCGCTTTTATACGAGATGCACGTTAGACTTCAGTGTTCATATACTTTCCATTACCATAACTAAGCTATTGTTATTATTATTGTTAAGCAGAATCAACCTCACAGCACTCCGGGCAAACCCATAGGTGCTCAGTCTCCCTCAGCAAATGTCGAAGAGTATGAATGCTAATTGTACCTGTAGCACGCTGGTTGTACATACGACGGATGCATCCTCTCTCATGTCCATTTCTGCTAGTCCCACTTTTGATGCTAAGTTCGTTAAATCGTAAATGACAAGTTTGAGGTTGGCAAAATATTCTTACACAGGATGAACTATCCACATGAAGTTAACAACTGTTTACTTAAAAAAAAAAAAAAATTGAGGTAAATATTAATTTGTCTGAAATATCGCATTTGCTTATATTATGTTTAAAGGATTCAGGTGTGTTATTTTTAGAGTTTGAACGACTGAAAGCGAAGCTGATGAACATTTTTTGTTTAAATTTCGGAGCCTCCCCCAAGAGCCAGCCCTGCTGATATTAATGCACCCACCGGAATCGCACAAATGTAGAAATAATCAGTTCTACCATGACCGTCCTAATATGGTCCAGTGACGTAATTTGATAAATGTGTTATGCAACAGTACAAAAGGCGACGGGCGTGTACCGTAAGTAATTGATAGCAGTGGAATAAACAGAACCACAACGCCGATGTTACTCACCTGTGTCAGTGATAAATTCGAGAAGGCCAAATTTAATATTTATAGTAATTGTATGAGGTATTCCTAAGCGTTTATTTATTATTCGTTATCGTCCCCTATCTTGTTTACATCCAATCATTCATGTCTCGTATCTACCCACTCAATAATTCCCTCCCGCATATTCAACAGCTCAATGCTTTAGGACAGCTTTTCTCAACCTTTTTATCCTGGTGGGACCCCTGAAATCATTTTCAGGTCTCATGGAACCCCTGCATAAACAGTATTATATGTACAGCTCACTGTACGTTAGCATGATCAGTAAGTTGTAAATATAAAAATCCAATAAAAATTGTCAATGCTCTTTTGAGTAGAGAATGATATTTTTCTGTTAAATTTGTTTTTCTTTAAGATGTTTGCTACTTTCCTTTGTGTAGTACGCTCCTTTCAACCATTTACCATATACGTGGAACTGTTGGTTATATTAGGTTTCTATTTAAAAAACGGTTATTTTTCTGTCACGATCTCCCGCGGAACCCCTAGCGACCTCTTGCGGAACCCCTAGAGTTCTGTGGAACCCCGGTTCAGGACAGCACACCTGTTCCATTCGTAAATAATAGACATAAATGGGCGTGTTGCAGACAACATAAATGGGTATGTAGACATGGCCGGCCGTGGTGATTTTTCAAGGTGGTGCGAGGTCTCGGGATGGTTCCCCCTTCCCCCCGGAGCAGTACTGAATGTACCCTTACGAGACTGAGTTTCATGCTACTGACTTGGATCCCACTGTAATTTCCGCAAGTGATGTTCAATGTAGCATTTTACAAGTAAAAAAAAAAAAAAAAAAAAAAAAACATGTTCATTTATGTTTTTAAATGCCACTGTATGTAATTTTTTTAAAATTTATTCATGTAAAATTTATCTTCCAAAGAAGCATGCACCCACATCATTCATGAGCTCTTGTAGTGGTAGTTCATATAACTATTATTTTTACATGATCAGGCTGCCAGCCCGTTGTACAATCTCACGTTAGTGGGTCTCTTACGACATGCATGAGGTCCTATTCTTTCTTTGTCTCATCAAAGACCCCCCACCCCTCTCGGGACTACACAAAGCGAAGTAATGGAATGCTCAAACAATAGTTGTCGTTCAGAGAAATGATCGTCAAAGCCACTAGCACGACTCATGATGATGGTGCACCGGCACGAGGTTGTAAGATTATGTTTCAAGAATCACACTTTTTTCCACACCATACTACATTCTCTGTTGATCGCTTGTGACTACGGTTGCAATCTTTTAATCGCTGCAAGCGTTTATTAACACCAACGCCCCGAATCCCCCAGCCTAAATGAAGCCAATGATCTCGCCAAGTTTTGCTCGCGCGCATACTGAGGGAGTCAGGTGGGATTATCTCTTAAGAATGTAATTACCGCGTGCCTTCGATCCTATCTTATGTTTATGGCTGGGGGAATCTGCTCAGAATCTGCCTGTAATGGTTTGATCGCTGCCAAAGTCACGTGTCTCTTGTCAGTAAATCTATACCAGCGGTTGGCAACCCAGGAGCTATGGGGATCAAAACCTCCATAAAACCATGCCTATTTCCAGTTTTCAGAGTATCTGGAATAAGTTCAGCCTATGTGTAACGTTTGTCTGCTTCTTGCAATTCCACCTACTGAGCGGTGGAAAATTAAAACCAATGATATTTTACCGATCATGTGCAATGACTACAATCCACAAAAGCCAGCTCCAAACCTCAGAAATGAGGTAGCTGAGGAAGGTAGTTGAAATAAAATGAAAAGACATGATCCGCAACCAGACGATACGTCATGGCCTCAAAACCCAGCCACTGCAGATCCTGGCAGAACCGTCCCAAGTACGATTCTCTGGCCATGTCCGCAGAATGGGAGAAGATCGGCCACCACGACAAATATGGGAATCTAAGAGCCAGGGATCCGGACCTCCAGGACGACCCAGAGTTCGTTGGGAGGACATTAGACAATCTAGGACCGAGGACTAGATCGGAACCAGGCCAGGCGGAAGACAGCCGATAGGATAGTATGACGCTCTCTCTCTCTCTCTCTCTCTCTCTCTCTCTCTCTCTCTCTCTCTCTCTCTGACAAACGTCTACACCTCACAGCAGAAGAGGAACGACTAAGTAAGTGAGTTAGTACAATATTTTACTGAATGTTAACTTCACTTCAAACAAAAGATCGCTTTCTTTATCTTATGCACTTCACGATTAAAATGAATGTTAGTATGCTAACATGTGGGTTTTTGCTGGAAATTCGGTACGAAAGCACCTTTAATCCTTGGGACACCGCGCTTTTAAGTGCCGGCGGAATCTGGCCAGTCCAAAATTTACATAGGTCGGAATTTCTTTTCTCCCCCTCTGTCACATAGAGATGTATAAAATTATCCCCTCTGACCTATCAGTTGACGAGACTTGATCTGTAACAAGAATAATCTTTCTATCTCTCTTATAGAGGAGTCTTCTTTCATTCTCTTCTCGCATCATGTAACTTCATATAGCTCTGAACCAGCGTTTTTCAAAGTTTTTGGACTTAGGACTCCTTTACACTCCCAAAAATTATTGTGATCCCCAAATAGCTTTTGTTTATGTGGGTTATGTCTATCGATATTTACCATATTAGAAAACGCATATATTTACACTTTAATCCTACTACCTTAGAAACTTCTAGAAAACAAAAAAATACACAAGCACACACTCCATTAGCCGTCAGAGCGATGGCGTCATCACACGTCATGTAACCTCTGGAAAACTCCACTGTAAACTCGTGAGAGAATCAGAGTAAAAAAGGCAAATAACGTCTTTGATTATTATGATAACAGTTTTGACCT